>RJVU01051519.1:2974303-3064251 GCA_003731715.1 Anabarilius grahami | reverse complement strand
CTGAAGGATCATGTGACACTGAAGACTGGAGTAATGATGCTGAAAATTCAGCTTTGCATCACAGAAATAAATTATATTTTAAAGTATATTAAAATAGAAAACCATAATTTTAAATTGTAATAATATTTCACAATATTATTGTTTTTTCTGTAGTTATTATTAAATAAATGCAGCCTTAACGAGCATAAGAGACTTCGTTCAAAAAACATTAAAAAATAGTAATGTTTCCAAACTTTTGACTGGTAGTGTATATATATACACACACACACACACCGATCAGGCATAACATTATGAGCACTGACAGGTGAAGTGAATAACTCTGATTATCTCTTCATCACGGCACCTGTTAGTGGGTGGGATATATTAGGCAGCAAGTGAATATTTTGTCCTCAAAGTTGATGTGTTAGAAGCAGGAAAAATGGGCAAGCGTAAGAATTTGAGCGAGTTTGACAAGGGCCAAATTGTGATGGCTAGACGACTGGGTCAGAGCATCTCCAAAACTGCAGCTCTTGTGAGGTGTTCCCGGTCTGCAGTGGTCAATATCTTTCAACAGTGGTCCAAGGAAGGAACAGTGGTGAACCGGCGACAGGGTCATGATGGGCGGCCAAGGCTCATTGATGCACGTGGGGAGTGAAGGCTGGCCCGTGTGGTCCGATCCAACAGAGGAGATACTGTAGCTCAAATTGCACAAGAAGTTAATGCTGGTTCTGATAGAAAGGTGTCAGAATACACAGTGCATCACAGTTTGTTGCGTATGGGGCTGCATAGTCGGTGACCAGTCAGGGTGCCCATGCTGACCCCTGTCCACCGCCGAAAGCGTCAACAGTGGACACGTGAGCATCAGAACTGGACTACGGAGCTTACCTGGGGAACGCATGGCACCAGGATGCACTATGGGAAGAAGGCAAGCCGGCGGAGGCAATGTGATGCTTTGGGCAATGTTCTGCTGGGAAACCTTGGGTCCTGCCATCCATGTGGATGTTACTTTGACACGTACCACCTACCTAAGCATTGCTGCAGACCATGTACACCCTTTCATGGAAACGGTATTCATTGGTGGCTGTGGTCTCTTTCAGCAGGATAATGCGCCCTCCCAGACAGCAACATAGTACATGTAGATTACACGCGGACCAGATATGGGCCGGATCTGGGCCGTCACTATGTTGCTGTCAGGGCTGCCACAAAGCAAAAATGGTTCAAGAATGGTTTGAGGAGCACAACAACGAGTTTAAGGTGTTGACTTGGCCTCCAAATTCCCCAGATCTCAAATACAATTGAGCATCTGTGGGATGTGCTGAACAAACAAAGTCGGATCCATGGAGGCCCAACCTCGCAACTTACAGGACTTAAAGGATCTGCTGCTGACATCTTGGTGTCAGATACCACAGCACACCTTCAGGAGTCTAGTGGAGTCCATGCCTCGACGGGTCAGGTCTGTTTTGGCAGCAAAAGGGGGACCAACACAATATTAGGAAGGTGGTCATAATGTTATGCCTGATCGGTGTATATATACAGTGCAATTAATATTAAAGGATTAGTCCACTTTTAAATAAACTTTTCCTGATAATTTACTCACCCCCATGTCATCCAAGATGTCCATGTCTTTCTTTCTTCAGTCGAAAAGAAATTAAAGTTTTTGATGAAAACATTCCAGGATTTTTTTCCATATAGTAGACTTGAATGGGCACCAAACAGTTGAAGGTCAAAATTAGTTTCACTGCAGCTTCAAATTGTTCTACACGATCCCAGATGAGAAATAAGGGTCTTATCTAGTGAAACCATCGCTCATTTTCTGAAAAAAATTGAAAATTATATAAGTTTTAACCAGAAATGCTCATCTTGAACTAGCTCTCTTCTTCTTCTCCTCTATTTGAATTCCAGCAGTGTAGACACTGCTAAGTGTATTACTGCCCTCCACAGGTCAAAGTTTGAACTAATTGTTATATACTAGCATATTGCATATAAAAATTAGTTCAAAACTTTGACCTGTGGAGGGCAGTAATACACTTAGCAGTGTCTACACTGCTGGAATTCTAATAGAGAAGAAGAAGAGAGCTAGTTCAAGATGAGCATTTATGGTTAAAACTTATATAATTTTCAATTTTTTTCAGAAAATGAGCGATGGTTTCACTAGATAAGACCCTTATTTCTCATCTGGGATCGTGTAGAACAATTTGAAGCTGCAGTGAAACTAATTTTGACCTTCAACTGTTTGGTGCCCATTCAAGTCTACTATATGGAAAAAAATCCTGGAATGTTTTCATCAAAAACTTAAATTTCTTTTCGACTGAAGAAAGAAAGACATGGACATCTTGGATGACATGGGGGTGAGTAAATTATCAGGAAAAGTTTATTTAAAAGTGGACTAATCCTTTAATAAAACAATCAACTTAAAATAAACTTTAAAATAATAACAATGTCTAAAATGCTAAAAAAAAAATTAAGAATTTTTTTTTTCTTTCCCCTAAATAACTATTGTGTTTATAAAACATTGAAAATAAGCAACTAACAGTTTTGTCATAATTATAGCAGAAATAACTTACCTTATATTGTGGTTCTTAAATAGGTCTAATAGCATTATTTTGACCTGTTTTATCCATCACATAATTTGATGTATCATTTATGCCCATACCCCAAACAATGCAGGACAAGTTCAGTGCCGAAATTTAATACTCAGGGTTAGAGGTTTGTTCAAATCCATAAACCTAAGCTTGAGCGATAGTAACAGTCTTGCCTTAGCAAGCACCATGAATTAAGTGGTCTTAGGATAAAAGTAAAAAGGCTGAAGACATATTTCCTTGATGGAAGTTTTGAAAAAACTCAGGCAAGTAAATTATAATATTTAGTTCCACTTAAAATATTTTTAGGTAAATACTGGAAATGTTCCTTGCAGTTTGACCCATTTCACACAAGTTTTTCAGTATTTCCTTTATTTTATAAAAACTTCAGGGCTTTACAAAAACACAGCTTCAGAAATCCCATTAAATCTCACCTCACACTTTATAAATATTGTAAATGTGACTATCTCACAGGGGAAATCTCAGTATGATCTGGTGTTTCACTCAGAGGAGGCAGAGGTAAATCCCTCCTACCGATGGTAAATCCTGCCATTTATGGGCATTTATGCAGTACCCTGTATCTTCCCAATTACAATGCAGTATCGTTCATCGTGCCTGATATTTATCAAAGGGTATTTGTACTGGTTAGCCGGTAAATTCAGAAAACAGCCCTACTGCTAACAGGGCAGTGTAATATTCTGCTCTGGATCAAATAACGCATTATTTATTTTTTTTGCACTGAAACATACCACACGTGGGTGCAACAATCTTTTAAAATATTCAGATCAATCTTTACAGTTTAAACTTCTAATTACAACTGTTGGAAATTGATTTTACTAGCTCAGACTCTCGATATTTGACCTTAGACCGGCTGTGACCCCATCTAACCCCACCCTATCGTACTGTGCTGTCCTCCACTAATCGCTGTCGTCGTCAGACCAGCCAAAGTCGTCCATGGTGATGGCCATGTTCAGTTTACGTCCTTCACGGACACTGCAGGACTTGGAGGAATTCTTCTTTGCTTGCATGTTCAACTGCATCCCTGATTGGCGGACGAGGTTACCGCTGGGAATGTTCATATCCAGGTCAAACACACCCCCGAATCCCAGCATGAGCTTCTGTAGGCTGGCCTGGCCCAGATCCCCGTTATTGCAGGTTGATGAAATCTGACAGCTGACCTCCGAGCTATTGCTCTCCTCCATGTGAGCCTCATAGAAGGACTCAGCACTGAGAGTGGCCGCCAGGGGGGAGATATGTGAAAACAGCTGCAAAAAGAACATGGTCAATTAAAAGTTTGTAGATAGTCATTAGAATTAGAGGTGGAAATGTACCTGAACACTTACATTTAGGTTAATGGGATACTACAGTGTTCCTATTCTTTCTTATTTTTGATTTTTCATCATTTTTCCATGATAAGGATTTTAAAAAATATTTTTAGAGATGCTATATACTTACAAACATTATTTCTAGCTGAAGAAATACTTTAGAACAGATAATATAATATTAATGAAACAAAAAGCCATTTAAGAGAGTACACTCTTCTAAGAGAGTACACACTCATGACTGTTTCTCAACACTCTTAAGTACACTTTTTGTCATGCTTTAAAGTAGTACACTTATTTTAATCTTGACTAACATACTAAAGCACATTTAAAATAGAGGATTATAATTTTAACTGTAATGTGGTATTCATATTAGTAATTGTATTACATGTAATGCACTTAAAGGGTTAGTTCTCCCAAAAATGAAAATTCTGTCATGAATCGAGCAGTTTAGTCCAAATTTTCTGAAGAGACTCGATAACTTTATATGATGAACAGATTGAATTTAGGCTTTTATTCACATATAAACATTGATCAGCAAACATAAACAGAAGCTCAACAGATCCTGCTTGATGTCTGAAAACAAACCTCTTGCGGAAGCTCAAACATGCTGTGTAACACACGAGAATGAACCTCATTGGTTCTCTCACGTCAAGCAAACATGCTTGAGCTTCCGTTTACCACAACTGATGTGAGAGTTGATGAATGTTTACATGTGAATAAAAGCCTAAATTCAATCTGTTCATCACATAAAGTGATCGTGTCTCTTCAGAAAGCTTGAACTAAACCACTCAATTCATATGGATTAGTTTTACGATCTCTTTATGAACATTTTGAAGCGCCAAAGTGGTAGTTGCGTAGCTGTCTGCGGAGGGACAGAAATTGCTCAGATTTTATTAAAAATATCTTCATTTGTGTTCTGAAGATGAACAAAAGTCATTTGCAACGACATGAGGGTGAGTAAATGATGACAGAATTTTTGGGTGAAATAGCCCTTTAACTCCTACTTAAGTGGACCAAAAAAGCATTGTAAAATCTAATACATTTTTATTTAACTGCAATTAACATGAAGTTAAGTGTCTGAAAACATAATCAATTTGCATGTAAGAATATTCTTTTAAAGTATATTATTTCCGCAATAAGTAGTCTTTTAAAAAGTATTCTAAAGCATGCTTCTGTCTTTCTCACCAGGGCACAATACTGTATTATGCAGATTTTCTCTACTCAGATGACCTACTATGTCTGACAAGTTTGCACTACACAATCAAGGAACACTACCACTAATATTGCACACAATGCAAAGTTTGTTTGAGTCCAGACTTTGTTAAAGTTTCACTTCTCCTTTGTGACTTCTTACATTATAGGAATGCTGCAGATCATGTGAAAACACAACAATGTCAGCATACTAAAACTGTGCATTGTGTGTAGGGTATCATATAAAACTCTTGATTAAAATCATTGTGTGTAATTTATTCTTTCTCCTATCTCAGACAAATAAGTCATTCATAGATGGATTTCCACCAGAAACAGTAAACACTGTGACACTATTAAAACATCCAGACCACCTACTTTGGCATTTTGGATCTGTTTGTCAGTCCAATCACAGAAAAGATGAGTTTGAGAATCCACATGATCATTATTATATTAAAATCCTGCTCGATGCCACTAGTGGCACCAAAATGACACACTTCATGAAGGTGAAGTGTCCACTAGTATAATCAAACAGAATTGCAATATAATAATGGTAATAATGAGGATTCTCGAACTCACCCTTTCTGGATTGCAATATTCTAGACTATGTAGTACATAGTAAGCAGAAGTATGGTTGCAGGATGAGTACTTATTTTAAACACAGAATGGTGAAGACTTACAGGGGTGCAAGATCGGGATCTTTCCATGAGTCTGTTTTCCCACTCTGTCAATCTTCTTTCTCTTTCCGCCAGCTCTTGCTCCTTACAGCTCAACTCCCTCTCCAGCTGCTTCAAGCGTTCCAGCGTCTCCTCTATCTCACACCTTACAGAGAGAAGACACAGGAAGTTTTACCAACACAAAAATCAATACATCTGCATGCAAATATAAAAATAGGGAATAATCATTTTGTTATTACATCAAAATGCACCTTTGACCTAAAAGAATTTGACTGCAATTTCTTTCTGTGCCAGCAGGTGGTACTGTATGCTAAACAATCAAACCCCCCACACAAAGCCTTTAGTGTGGCTATTTATAAACAGGTATGTGAAGTAAGGCCAGAATGCCCCCCTCCTCAACCCCTCTGCCCTCAAAAGCCATATCAGCCCCTGCCAAAACCTCTCCACACACACTCTCAAAACTTTCCTTCTGCTAGAATTGATTTCTCTACCACTCTCATGAGGAGCGTTTCCAGAATGTCTCACCCTCCCTCTTCCTCCCCACTTCTGCTCTTCGCTTTTTCCATTCCTCTCAGTTCATTTCTCCCTTCATGCACTGCAGCGCTGCTAAAGTCCAGCACCCATTGTTTGTTTCCTCCATTTGTCTTTGTTCTTGCAACTCGTACATCTAAAGAAACAAAACCTACTCTTGCTATTTACAGAAGTTTAAAAGCAAGTGTCAAGTTCAATACCAGTTAAAATTCACAGAGTCATTTTGATCATTTTTAAAATGATTTAAGCTTCATATTTCTGCTTTTAAACTCTCCAAAATACTTCATAAGTGTATTTTAAGTACATTAATGAACATACACACTTGTTTTGCTAGTTTTTACAAATGAATGGACGAATTGAAATAATTTTCTTTAGTAATTTCCACATTGTTCATGGCTCTTACAAACAGTTTAATTTGGCTATTGATTGTTATATGTGCTCAAAGTATACACTTTTTACTGTTACGTTATGTGTCCATGTGAATCACGCTTGTGTCATTTATGGCTCTTATTTTTTTAAACAATCAATAGAGAAAATAATACCTAACTCTTTTGACATCTTTATCATAATGCTTATAACCATAATTGTGAATAAATTAAATAATTCTTAATGTTTAAATTTTTTATATAGTGTATTTAATTTAAAGGCCCACTGAAGTGCCTTAAAATGCACAGAATTATTCAATGTGTTGATGTAATTTCCACTGAAACAGGAAGACAGGGCGGTACATATCGAACAGCTCCTCCCCTTTTTAAAAATTGCCAATAGCGATTCATCTATATTATATTAGCTGTTGAGCTTGGTAAAGCCTCAGTTTCTTTCTAATCTCTAACCGTTTCTCCTCCTAATCTCCTCCATATCGCTTTAAAATATAGCATTCTGTGCAGAATTCAAATAGGTCTGATACATTTTCTGGTCTTGCGCCCACTCATGCATATCATCCGCTCTGTGCTATTGTGTGAAAACAGACTTCATTCGCCCTAATGGAAAGCATATTAACACTGTCTGAATCGTTCCCTATCCCCTATATAGTGCACTATGTGCCATTCATCATATAGAAATAGTAAATGTGTGAACAATGACTGATTTTAGCCGCAGTTTCAGCATCTATTTATAATGGGGGGGGCTGATGAGCAGTTTAAGTGCAGAGTGATGTCATCAAAATCATTGATTTTGAAGCTTATATCTTCTAAATGCGAATTTTGTCATTGTTTTGGAGCGCACCAGCTTATAGATAAGAGTAAGGCTAACATATTCATACTAAAAGCCAAAACACTTTTGGCTTAAGGAACTACAAAAAAGTTGCCAGCAAGTTCTGGACAGTACGTACCTCCACTCTGCTTTGTTATGTAAGAAGGAGTTGCACTGGTCCGGCAGTTTGCTGTCATTTTTCATGGTCTCTAGGGTGCTTAGGATCTGTTTGAACTGTGGCCTTTCCTGGAGATGACAGAGCAAATTTATTATGGTCATTCTTTAATTAGCACAATGTAATACAGCAACTAACTCAAAGTGTGTTTGTGTCCTAGCCTTCAAAAAAAACAAAAACCTCATCCTCATCCTGTCTCACTTTTTTGAGTGGTCAAAGCACTTTCTTGCTTACATCTCATTATAGCTCACTTGAGAACTCATAAAAATGCATAGGCTTTCTTTAGTGTGTAATGTTGCTATTTGAGCATGAAATAATGTCTGCAAAGTTACAAAGCACAAAGTAACTCCAAAGGGAGTTGTTTTCTATATCAGTGCGCACTGTTTCTGAACTGTTTCTATTCTTGAGTTTTTTTCCAGGAATGTACACGTCACAATATTTCTCATTTAAACAAATCCTGCCCAATGCATACACAAAATAAAGGGGCGAGGACTAGCTGAGTAGCGCTATTAGTGTGTTGAAACTTGAGGTTATGGTAAGGGCCGTGACATATCCCAAACAGTTAACCAAATACACTAATTCTCCACTCAACCTGCCTGATTCTTGCATTCTTGTTATTTTGGACTTGATGTGAAGATGTTCACAAAGATGCATAATTTCATTTTAAAATCTTGATTTGTTGTGAAAATCCTAATTTGATCCTAAAAATAGAATCCTAAGACCTAGATTATTGTGATGTTCCTCAGTTTATAGGATTCAAGTGATACTGAGCATCATATGTACTGAATTTCGGCTCTGTTCCACCAATTACCTTGGGCTCTGCAGTCCAGCAACATCTCATCAGGTCTGCAAAGCTGGCGGGGCAGCTGCTGGGAATTGTCGGCCTCTGGAACACATAACCCACACAAATACCACAGACACATGCACACACATTAGAATCCATTTCAAAAACCCATTATAGCAGCCATTACATAAAATTCTAATTTTAGCACGAGTCCCAACACAACTGCTGCAAAGCGGTCCTCTGGGATAAGTTTACATCACAACTCAAATGGAGCATATATCTCCATGTTCAAACTTCAAAGAGTCTGATATATCATAACCAGTATATAAGGATTAACAAAGAGCTTTTACATGGGCGCTGTTTACATTACTAAGTGATAAAATTGAGTTCTCACTCAAGATAATGGAACTTTAAGAGCATGCGAGGAGAGACGATGTAATGGAGACTTGTCGAATCCCATTTGATAAGCCACACATGTAGGAATGTAATACTGTCCAAGTGGCTCGCCCAATAGAAGAGCAGCTCTAATAAACATATTGCACACAGTATTATTTCTGACAAACTGCCTTAGCACACCACATAATCATGAGCCCACGAGAGAATGGAAAGTGCTCCTTTCCTCTGGGAATTTAACATGAACCAAAATATCTTTTTATCCATCGTTTGACCTCTCCCATTCCCCTTCGCCAACATTTTCTCTTATAAGTACTTGCTCCTTTCCTCTCTGTCTCAGGCAGGGATGTTTATCTAAAAAAGGTTTCCTGACTGTCCCCCTACAGCACTAAAACCACTGTGGTCTAATCCGATCTTCAGCTGATGGCATCACGGCAGAAACACATAAAGAGAACCGCAATATATCTTAACTCTCTGTAAAGCGTGCCAGTGCTCAATAAAAGTTGCAGTGGTTCTCGTACACGCAAAGAGCGAAGCCTTTAGATCAGTTCGCTATAAATAACCAACTAAAGCAAGCACTGGAATCCATGATCATACTGTTCTGTTACCCACAGGATGAACATAAAACATAACAGTTCCAAAACGTTATCATTAGGTGTGATCTAGATGCAAAGTATGAAATCTTAATCAGCGAACTTAACCTTCTAAAATACATTCTTTAGGCCAAATTCTTAGGAAGCATCACATATAGCATTTGTGGGGAATGCAATACCACAACGAACTGCGACAATCCCAAGATGGCAGACAGTATAGCTAATAATCTGATTCATGAAAACACCTCCAAATGAAATTTCGAAGGGATTGGAAGGGGTGGTGTAGACATGAAATAATCAAGGAAAAAAATTAAGCATGTAAAAGCTTGAATTCTACCATTTTCTCAGCTGGATTCAAAACTAGCTTGCACACAGCACACAGTGCCATGATTCATATGTTTACATTCGTTTACATTTGTTTATTTACATCTAACATACTGGTCTGTGGAGGAGACTTAATGTTTAATAAATACTTGCTAAAAAGCTCTTCTGACATATATGTCAGTTTTTGGATTTTAAAGTTTAAGGTTTATATAAACAGAACTTTCAGAATCTGAAATCGCATTACATTAATTCAGACTGATGGAAATTAGTGCATATAAACAGCTAGTGAGAGAATAAATTATTCATTTTAAATATACTATAAATTCATTTAGTACTGAAAAGTATTACTTAAAGGGATAGTTCACCCAAAAATGAAAATTTGATGTTTATCTGCTTACCCCCAGGGCATCCAAGATGTTGGTGACTTTGTTTCTTCAGTAGAATACAATTGATGGTTTTTAACTCGAACCATTGCCGTCTGTCAGTCTTATAATCTTATAAANAAATCGCATTACATTAATTCAGACTGATGGAAATTAGTGCATATAAACAGCTAGTGAGAGAATAAATTATTCATTTTAAATATACTATAAATTCATTTAGTACTGAAAAGTATTACTTAAAGGGATAGTTCACCCAAAAATGAAAATTTGATGTTTATCTGCTTACCCCCAGGGCATCCAAGATGTTGGTGACTTTGTTTCTTCAGTAGAATACAATTGATGATTTTTAACTCGAACCATTGCCGTCTGTCTGTCTTATAATGCGAGTGAATGGTAACACAATTTATAAGAGTCAAAAAGTATGCATAGACAAATCCAAATTAAACCCTGCGGCTCGTGACGAAACATTGATGTCTTAAGACACGAAACGATCGGTTTGTGCGAGAAACCGAACATTATTTATATCATTTTTTTAACTCTAATACACCACTATGTCCAACTGCATTCAGCATTCGCTTAGTGAGGTCTAATCGCGCTCTGACAACGGCAGTGATGTCTGGCACTCATTGAAGTATAAGCGCGAGACATTAATTGTGTTACCATTCACTCGCATTATAAGACTGACAGACGGCTAAACGGAGATTTAACTAAAGACGGAGTTAAAAATCATCATTTGTGTTTTACTGAAGAAACAAAGTCACCCACATCTTGGATGCCATGGGGGTAAGCAGATAAACATCAAATTTTCATTTTTGGGTGAACTATCCCTTTAAAGTAGTTCAGTTTTATTAAATTAAGGTGGACTATTTTATACAATATTTATGTGTTATGTATTTTTATGCTCAAAGTATTGCGTCATTAGCTTAGCAGCATGCTAAGTGAAATCCACTGTTTGCAAAACTATTTGCTGACTATGTAACGGTCACTTCGGAGTGCATCCCGTGTTTTAAATGGATCTGATGGTACCACACTCCTAATTGTTGCTGAAAGCATGATCAAATCAGGCAAAATGTGATAAATGAATTGAATTCAATATAATTCCAGCTCATATTCTGTGGAAATATGAGTTATGTGGGCACAGATTTCATGTGGGCCTGTTTATGAGGTTTCATTCTAGTTAGGATGCAGCTGTCTATGTAGGGCAGAGGGCAGTTCACTAGGTCTTGGAACAAAGCCAAGGAAAAAGTCTTCCAGAGCGACATAATCAACAATGTATGACATGGACATATATTCATAGGAAAACTGGCACACTTTAACAGTAATACAACTACACTAACATTGTAAACATTCATGTTGTGGTTCTACAGTAATAACATTTGGGATTGTGGGATACTGTGCAGTACCTCATGTTTTTCCACCACCAACCAGGCCACCTGCAAACCCTCAAAACCTTTAAATGGCACTTCTCTGGTCAGCATCTCCCACAATACCTGCAAAACCAACCATAAATCAGACAATGTCCATACATCCTGGCATTACTCTCTACAAGAAAAAAAACAAACAAAGCTGGCATATTCCACAACACAAACATATATGGGGTGAACAACACTTGGAATGAAGGTTATGCAGGCTGTGCTTGAAATAACAATTAATTGTTATTGACTGTTGTTGACAGTCAAACATACATAGACACACAGCCTTGTGTATATATATCCTTGCACGAACAATCATTTGAATAATTTTAATTACTTTAGACTGAGTCTAATCCTAAAATACAATCCTCTGCATTTTTAGCTAAGAATTAAAGGACCAGTTCACCCCAAAATTTAAATTCTGTAATCCTGTAATCCCAAAATGGTATGATTATCTTTCCTCCATGGAACACAGAAGATACAATGAAAGCGAATGAGTAAAGCAAAGAAAAATTATGTCTCATCCTCTCACAAAGCTGTTGTATAGCTTCAGAAAACTTGGAATATACTGCAGTTGTATAGACTTTGGCCATTTTATGCTATCAATCTATATATACATACATATATATATAGTCTTCAGCATCACATGATCCTTCAGAAACCATTCTAATATGCTGATTTGGTCAAATAAAATGTCTTATTAATATCAATGTTGAAAACAGTTTCATACTTCTATTGCTTAATATTTTTGCGGAAACCATGACACTTTTATTTCAGGATTCTTTGAAGAATAGAACGCATTTATTTGAAATAGAATGTTTTTGTAACAATGTAAAAGTATTTTCAGTGTCACTTTTGATCAGTTTAATGCATCCTTGCTGAATAAAAATGTATTAAATTAGGCATTAATTAAATTCTTTAAAATAAATATGATAAATGATGACAGAACTTTCATCCTCAAACTATCAAATTTTATGAACCTTTTTTCTTTACAGAGACACAAAAAAAAAAAAAAACTTGATCACACGCATTCATGTACAAATATGAGAACTGACCACGCCGTATGAGTAGGTGTCACAGGTTTCTGAGATGGGTAGACTCTGGATCACTTCAGGGGCCATCCAAGGGAACGTGCCCACCAGAGACATGTGTGTTGTGTGAGAAACCAACTTAGATGCTCCAAAATCACAAATCTGACACAGACAAAAAATGCATTATACAGCGACAGCCACACTGATATTGCGGGCACAGTTTAAATCCTAAGATTATATATATGGATGTGAATAAAAAAAACAGGAAACACACCTTTAATACATTGTCTGCTGTTAACACAACTAATAGAGAGAAAAGAAAATAGTCATTGGTATATAATCATCATGTTTTGCTTGTGAAATTGCTCACAGCACAGCTAAGAACTCACCATTTCTTGACTTCAGGTCTCTATGAATGACTTTCACTGGGGCCTCGGCATGTAAATAATGCATTCCTACAGAGAAACAAATCACAGAATCAGCCATTAGCTCATAAGGAAAATGTGACTGCTCATTACATAAACACATGTGTTCATTCAGACACATACCTTTAGCAATTTCCATCGCCCAGGTCATTACTTGATCCATATCCATCTCCTCACTGTCAGCACTGGACAAATATTCATACAATGATCCTCTGCTGGCATATTCTACAACACAAACACACATACCATAAACATATCATCACATGTGTCATATAAATGTTGTGGAGCTGATATATATATTGCAGGTGAAAGCTAAATAATTCCATTGTTATATGGATGCCAAAATATAATGCAAAAAACACTTTCACAGTAAATTTGAAGTGGTGTTGGAAGAAAAAAGTACATTTTGGACCTCATATACAGTAAAAGTTTGTTTTTGCTGCATTTATTTGGCCAAAAATACAGTAAAAATTTTAAATGTGAAATTTTGCTTTTTATTTATTTTTTAATTTTTATTTTATCTTATATTGTACGTCATTCTGTGATGACAAAGCAGTATTTTCAGCATCATTACTCCTCAGTGCCCCAATGATCCTTCAGAAACCATTCTAACACGCTGATTTGCTGCTCAAGAAACATTTCTTATTAATATCTGTGTTGAATAGTTGTTAAAAGTATTTTAAAAAAGATTTACATTCTTCAAAAACAAAACCGTACTGGCCCCAAACTTTTTGAACAGTAGTGCATTTTTACAGTATTTATGAATGTGTATTGCTTGTCATTAGCTATGTTTTCATCCACCCATTTTTATGTGCATTTCAGCAAATCGCATAAAAAACGCTGGATGGAAAGCCATGATGCGCATAAATTCTAAAAATGCACATAAAAATGCGCTCAATTGAGGTGGATAGATTTTTCGTCCGATAAAAAGACATAAAGATACACATTTAACAAATAAACCCCTCGATGCGCAACAAAATAATCACGTGACTTTGTGACAATTTCATTGCACAGCATCTCAAATGTTATTTTGATCATTCTGAAATGCCTGAGCCAAAGTCTGTCATCAAAATGATTTGGTATAATGACATCCCAGAAGAGTCTCACATGATTATGTCCACAAAACACCATGGATCCAAACGCAAGATAACATGACAGTGTTTATTATTTACTATAACAACTTCCAATATAATTAAAGATATTTTGCACCAATTTCCCAGGAAGTGACAATTTTGTTCTCATGAACACATGGGATGGAAATGCTACTTTATTCGCAAATGTTTTATGCGACATTCCAATTTTGCGTGCAAGTTAAATTCGCAACTTTGGATGGAAACATAGCTATTGTAACCAATTTTACATACTGTATAGAGAAGAGACTTCAAGTGAGAGAGGCAGGATGAACAAACAAAAAGCTTGTCTCATGTCGAGATGTCAATCAACACATGAGATCATCTATCACCAACCCTCGAGTGAAGTCAAACACAGCTTAGCACACTCAGGGTTTCCCATTTACACACACACACATGGAGCGGATGCTGGCAGCAGGAGTTAGAAGATGACAGCATGCACAAATGTTAGATTTACTGAATACCCAGCTGACCAAGCTCTCTGAGGAGCCGCCGAAAGACATACTCTCGAGAAATGATTAGGCCACATAAATCTGCTCATAAGGGCATTTACATTCCTGGAGACAAAGATCACAATAGGATGTTTAAAAAAATGGCAAGACAACTATGTAAGCGTGTAAGTGTGCGTGTGTCCTCTTGATGAACTCACCTCACACCCTGATTACACACAAAGCTTTACATTCACAACAACATGGTAGTAGGCAGTAGTACATTTTTGGGATATCACAGCATCCCTTATGAAAGAATAATCACAAAGGAGATCTCTATAATATCTTATCTATTTCTCTTAGACAGCAATGAGATGGAATGGAGAACAAATGGAGACTTCTTACGGATCTCACTTTTTTTTTCCCTCCATTTAAAGTTGCAGACAAGATCTCTCAATGATAACTGAGAGACATACACTGGCAGTCAAAAGTGTGGAATAATTAAGTTTTTTTAACCACTGATTCAAAACAAAAAATTCGTAAAGCTTCGAAGCAATGTCAGCCATCACTAGATATTGTTGAAAAGTTGTTATTTTGTTTTTTTGCCACACAAAAAGTATTCTCGTCACTTTATAATTTTAAGGTTGAACCACTGTACTGTTTTAAATAGGTTTATATATGTTAAGTACCTTTCTGGGCATCTTAAAGTGTTAATTATCTTGCTGGCAATAGAGGCCTCACTGAGCCATCGGATTTTATCAAAAATATCTTAATTTGTGTTCTGAAGATGAACAAAGGTCTTACGGGTGTGGAACAATATGAGGGTGAGTAAATGACATAATTTTCATTTTTGGGTGAACTAACCCTTTAATGTTTTTGAAAGAAGTCTCTTCTGCTCACCAAGGCTGAATTTATCTGATAAAAAAGACAATAATATTTTTATATATTATTTGAATTTAAAATACCTGTTTTCTATTTTAATATATTTTAATATGTAATTTACTCTTTCGATGGCAAAGCTGAATTTTCAGCATCATTACTCCAGTCTTCAGTGTCACATGCTCCTTCAGAAATCATTCTAATACGCTGATTTAGAGCTCAACTATTATTGGTGCTCAATTATTGATAATGGTTCTTATTATTATCAATGTTCAAAGCAATTTTTGCTGCTTAATATTTTTGGTGAAACTGTGATACTTGTTTTCAGGATTCTTTGATGAATAGCAAAAGGACAGTATTTATTTGAAACAGATTATTTTGTAACATTATAAATGTCTGTACTGTCACTTGTGATCAGTTTATATAATAAGAAATGTTTTTTGAGCAGCAAATCATGCATGTCAGCAATGAGCAAATCAGTAATGATTTCTGAAGGATCGTGTGACACTGAAGACTGGAGTAATGATGCTAAAAAAAAAAAGCAGCATTGCCATCAAAGGTATAAACTACATTTTAAAATATATTCAAACAGAAAACACTTATTTAAATTGTAATAATATTTCACAATATTACTGTTTTTGATCAAATAAATGCAGCCTTGGTGAGCATAAGACACCTCTTTCAAAAACATTTAAAAAAACTTTTGAACGTCAGAGCAATAAAATCCGGGATGTGAACCAGAAAAAGACCACATTTTATTATTACCTGTGACAATGCCATAGTTGGGTGCTTCCAGAATGGCTCCGTAGAACTGAATAATATTTTTGTGGCTCAGGACACTCAGAATCTCAGCCTGGATGAGGTGAAGGAAAAAAAAAACAGATGCAGAGGTGAAAGTCACAACACTGCGGTCAAACACTGAGGCTCAAATGAGTGCTGCATCAATGTCATAAAACTATTTTTTCATTACAGTATCTCGAGGTCAAATATTACACTAGAAATGTACGTGAACATGGAGCCATTAGCAGTATTGTGGGACATGTCCGCTGGGACTCAGACTGAATGGCATCAGCCAGGAAAGCTGCTAAACTCCAGTAAACAGCGGAACAGACTCTGGCAGTGCTGCTGAGCATGCATTAATACTGACTGTAACACACACTGCCTGCAAACCCACATTAAGATGCTACATTTTACACTTACAGTATATCAAATTGGCTTTAGACAAAGAGAAATAGAGAAAGGCGGGGGAGAGATGATGGGAGAAAAAAAGAGAGAGACGGTCATGGAAAACTGTAGATCCTTACACTCCCCCTCTCTCATGCCAATAAACAAGTCTGATGGATGGATGGAAGACAGGAAATGATGTAACAATGGCTACATTCACACAGGCTGTGTCCAAATTGGATTATGTATTGAATTCGATGAAGAATTTACTTCTTGACCAATATATGTTCTGTTCACATCATGTTAGTGCAACGGTAGTGTCACTCCCTTGGCCTCAAGAGGCACACTAGCAACTATTGGCTGCAGTCTTTTGCTTACTTATTAGCGTGCTTGCCTCCCGTGGCGGAAATCGCTCGGAGTGGTGTGAGTAGAACTGGAGAGGTTACATTGGTACTGTGACCCGGATGGAAGTGAGGTTTAAGGCCCCGATATACTTCAAGTGAAATTGGAGAATGAACTGATGAGACTCATTTCAAACTAAATCAGGCCAAAACGAAGTTCGTTTGGAGTTCTTTTGTGAGTTTGAAACCGCTTGCCAAAATGAACTTTCCGTAAAAATATCGCTCCAGCTGGTAAACACCTTCGTACTAACATTTGTCTGTGGCGATTACGTACTAGGTAGGTGTGCGCTGAGGCTCCGCCTTCTTTGACATGGAAATTTTCTCCCATTCGTTTCCTCTGTTCAGTCTGTCGAGGTCGGACGTCCACGAATGAAAGCATGAACACACTAGAGAGCCGCTTTATAGTAGAAAATGAAGTTGTAATTCTGATGAAATGAAACACTGGCACTAGTTTTCATGTTTAATACTGAAAAGCTGCTTGCTTTTAAGCAATCTATTGTAGTTTAGTATTGTACTAGTGCCGAATTGCAGAGTTTGTGCAAACATATGATCAGATTCTTATGCTGTATTTTAAAAAATGCTTGCTTTTTTCTCACTTTGTTGTGTATTTATTTTGTTATTGAGAGGAAACCGTGCAGCGCATATTTACATGTTCATCTAAACGCCGCTCTCAGCAGAGTGGGCGGTGTTGGGATGTTCGCTAACAGTATCGCTGCTCAAGTATTTTAAACTTCTTTTTACCCCTAAGTGAAAAATGAAAAAGTACTTCGCTGTGAGTATATCGGGGCCTTGAGTGAAGTATGTCATCTGGTATTGTTCGCCAACTGTTTTATGTATAGTGAGTATCCGGACATCCTGCTAATTTGATGTACTGCTTTTAGCATATTCTGTTGCGTAGTATGCATATTTTCACTTTCAAAACAAACCGATCTATGCTTGAACACAATTGCGTTTAGCACTTCAAACAGGCCTGACAACTGTATTCTGATACTGTGTGAATGTAGCTGATAACAGGCTGTAGCTCCATATAAACAGTTATATATATATGAATATATCCAACTTTAACTATATACAGTATGTAGTATGTAGTCGCCCAACTCTAATTTGCTAAATATCTTAACTATAAGGCATGAAGATATTAAGATATTATAAACATTTACATCATGATTTTCTTTAAAGCTGCTTTGAAACAATGTGTATTGTGTAAAGCACTATACAAATAAAATTGAATTGACTTGGGTCATTTGAGCTCAAATAAAAATAACAAGCTAAAATAACAATACATTTATCTGATCTAACCTCATCATCAATTTTCAGCAGTTTTTTAACAGCCACTTCTTTGTCCTGTGAGATCCAGTGTGCCCGATACACGCTCCCAAAACTCCCACCACCGCAGTTCTCATAAAAGCGGATGTCATCGAAGCGGATCTGAACGAAGCTAGCACTGAGGGACGACATCTCATACTGACATTTACTGTGGCTGTAGAAAGAGAGAGACAGACAAATATGAAGATGATAAAAAGCAACTATTCAACTATAAAAAAAAACTAATTAAGAGAGAATAATAATACTTTCAAGCAGAAATTTTTTTTTGAGTCAAAGATTTAGATTGGACTTCAATTAAACAACATCCAGAGTTAACTATTTTATCAGTTTGCAATGTTCCTTTTTGCTGATCAGGATTTTTTTTCTCCTTGAGTTTTCATTTACTCTCCCAAGTTTTTGTTTTGTTTTGTTTAGTCTTGTTGATACAAACCTCTTGTATGAGCGGTCCTTACAAGGAACCCTGCTGAAAAAATCCAGCATAAACCAGCATGAATTCCATGTTGGTTCAGGCTAGTTTATGCTGGTTAGAGCTGGTATACTGCTGGTCTAGCTGGTGGACCAGCATAGTAATGCTGCCCTTAAGCAAAAATGAGCTGGTGTGGCTGATCCACCAGCACTCCCGCTTCCCATGCTGGTGTCTGGTGACCAGCAAACCAGCATCCTATGCTGGGCCCAGCGTGCAAAAAAACATGTTACCTATTTTGAATTCTGTCAATTTTGAATTCATGGTGACTTTAAGCTCTAAATAAACAACACCATGACTTCAGCATCACCACTGTTAAGCTTCCAACAACTCTTTCAAACTATTTAAAATCTACAAGTTGGAAATCAACAAGGCTGTGAAGCTGACTAGTGAGTAGATGAATTTTCCTGTTCGATGTACTGATGTATAATGTCCCCAACAGACTCATTTAACCACTTATTATAATCACAAGTGGAGTATTACTGTTGTATTTTATGTGGTAGAATAAAACATGAAAATATCTTGAGCTTGTGTTAACCATAGACCTTATTTTAGGCATTTAAACAAGAACTCATCGAAAAAACTCACTGACTTCAGGACGATGGAACCAGAAGTGCAATAATGCTAACATGTTCACATAACTGCAGAATGACTTGGCATATATCTGCCTTCAGTCCTTCAGTGGATTCTGCTACATCTGCAAATGGACTCCTGCCACTTTTGTCTACACTATTTTACAGGCATTATGAGAACACAAGAATAGACAGAATAGAGAGGGGGGTAAACAACAACTGTAATGTTTTGGATTACTGTTCAAATAGAGATTAGGGATTTCTGTTCCTTCAACATCCTTCAGATATAACACCAGAAGAATAAGATAATAATTAGGGGAAATGTAACCATCTGACTACAATTTTGAACTATAATTCATAATCAAGTTTAACAACGCTCTGAAAACTATGGTTTAATGAACTGGACACTGCAGAAGACAGGAAGTTCAGCACTTGTTGATGTGTTTGTTTGCACTAACAGTTGCAGCCATGAAGAACTATGGAGTCAATAAACTGGACATATATGGATATATATACATTATTGGTATGTTGCTCACACAGAACTTGCTGTCACAATGTTGGAATAGGCCTGATAATTTTTCCTTGATTTCCCATGTCTCTATCATATTCCGATATGGCTGGGGGCCACACAGGGTTTCTGTACACTGCTCTATCATATTCTGCCACCTAGATACAGCTGAGGTCATGAATATTACAATCAATGGAACTCTGTATATATATATATATATATATACTAAAATGAACTATTATCGAAAAGGTTCTTTATAACACCATTAAAGGGTTAGTTCACCCAAAAATGAAAATAATGTCATTTATTACTCACCCTCATGCCGTTCCACAACCGTAAGACCTTCGTTCATCTGAGGAACACAAATTAAGATATTTTTGTTGAAATCCGATGGCTCAGTGAGGCCTGCATAGCCAGCAATGACATTTCCTCTCTCAAGATCCATTTATGTATTAAAAACATATTTAAATCAGTTCATGTGAGTACAGTGGTTCAATATTAATATTATAAAGCGACGAGAATATTTTTGGTGCGCCAACAAAAAAACAAAATAACGACTTATATAGTGATGGCCGATTTAAAAACACTGCTTCGGAGCGTTATGAATCTTTTGTGTCGAATCATGATTCGGATCGCGTGTCAAACCGCCAAACTGCTGAAATCTCGTGACTTTAGGGGCTCGCACACCGGACGCGAAGCTCAGCGCAGCGCCGCGCCACGCTACGCTTTAAAATTCGAACGCATTGTTTTCTATGAGTGTACGCACACCGGNGCCGATTTAAAAACACTGCTTCGGAGCGTTATGAATCTTTTGTGTCGAATCATGATTCGGATCGCGTGTCAAACCGCCAAACTGCTGAAATCTCGTGACTTTGGCGCTCCGAACAGCTGATTTGACACGCTGATTCATAACGCTCCGAAGCTTCATGAAGCAGTGTTTTGAAATCGGCCATCACTATATAAGTCGTTATTTATTTAATTTTTTTGGCGCACCAAAAATATTCTCGTCGCTTTATAATATTAATATTGAACCACTGTACTCACATGAACTGATTTAAATATGTTTTTAGTACATTAATGGATCTTGAGAGAGGAAATGTCATTGCTGCCTATGCAGGCCTCACTGAGCCATCGGATTTCAACTAAAATATCTTAATTTGGATGTTCCGAAGATGAACGAAGGTCTTACGGGTGTGGAACGGCATGAGGGTGAGTAATAAAAATCACCCATTTTTTGGTGAACTAACCCTTTAAGGTTCTAAACAGCACTTTCAAAACATGGTTCTTTACGAAAAAGGGTTCTATTCAGCACCAAAAAGGCTTCTACTATTGTTACAAGTTGAAGAACCCTAATCTGTTAGGGTTTAGAACCATTTTATTAAGAGTATATTAGCTTTTTGCTGTGGTGTGACAAATACATTTTTTATAAGTACAAATCTTCCTTGTAGTCTCTTAGTGGGGTTATAAAAGCGACATGCATGTATAAGAAAAAGAAAAAATGTTGTTTAAAATAATTATTAATCCAATCCCACTGAAGGATACTGCTGTTACTGCTTGATAGATGTCATCTAACCACTTGTGTGCTCCAACCGTTTGCAACAAACACCGGCTGAATGTGTATTTGCCAGTTTTTCCAAATTCAGGAATGCACATCTGTGTAGAAATTAATGTTCAGGAAACTTTCACACCAGCCTCATGTTTGCTTTCACCTCTAATGTAGTAAACTCTGATGTTGTTGTAGTTAGTGTAAATGGGGTCTGGTTTCTTATGCATTACTAGTACATGCGTCACTCTTCCCTGAAATCTATGACCTAACCTCAGATTGGTTTCCCCGGTTTAAAGTGAACAAGCTATGTCCCGCAGACCCACACAGTCTATCACATAAAGAGCCCCCAGTCGCTAAAAACAACCCGCTTATCATCACTGTGGCCCGTTGGCTGTGACATCAGGGGCCAACAGGAGGCAAATGTGTCACACGTTCGACTATTCTTAACTAGAAACAGCTCATTCATACCTCTGACTTGATTTACTGCCAAAAACAACATCCTAATATTTAATAAATCATTATTAATTGTGCAAAGCAATAGCAAGGAATATACAACTTTAAGATAAAACATTAATTTATAGTATTTCCACATCGCATATGCACATTTGTTCTGCGTAAAGCAATTTGTAAATGTTGCTGTTGTTGTTCTTAGGTTTATTGATACTTTTAATTCACCAACATTTCATGTTCACTTAATATTACTTTGGAAGAGTTTGGAATACTTTAAAATAATTTTGGAGACTGGAATACTTTAGGAATAGATTTTGGAAAGCAAAAACATAAGTGACAGACATTATGTCACACTTTATGTCATACACAAAATCAGCTGCAGAATTAAAACTCTTTCCAATAATGGTATTACTATTAACACATACATAGTATAATGTGTATTCTTATTAAAATGTAAAAGCATCTACCTGTTATTCGTGTTTTCCGTGCGGTCCGGTGAAACGCGTTGGCCTGTCGCTCTCTGAACAATCCCAGTCATAAGATAATATGCGGAGCCTCATTGTCTCGAGTTACTGCACTTCCATAAGAGGACACTCGCTTTGGACAAGTGGACAAATTATGAATTCTACTACGGTAAAGGACTGGCTAATGAATATTAACGACAAAAAGACGTTACGTGGTAATCACATAGGAGCGTTGAATGCGTAACGTAATTAATATTCATGATTCAACCCCCTGCGCCGTTGGATTCGTCAGATTAGCGCCCACCCACTGGCGCTTCAGTCAATGACGTAAATGGCGTAATTAATATTCATTAGGCGTGCATTCACCATAGTAGAATTCGTCAGTAGTTCTTGAGCACAGATAACTGTGTCACACATTTAATGACAATGGCAATAGCGCCTCCACACGGACAGCCAGCGAGCCAGCGAAAAGGTATAAAACGAGAAAATGCAAATTAATGAATATCTCTGTTACCTGCAACACTTCCCACCAGTCCAGTCATATGGCAATTGAGTCTATACTTTTTAATGTAGCATTTGAATATACACGAACTATCGCTCTGTTAGGCATACAATATTAAAACGTTAGTTCACCCCAAAATGACGGTTTAAAATCTGTTAAAAACTACGTTTGTGTTCCTCTTATGAATTAAAGCCATACATGTTTTGAAATACATGAGGTGGGAGTAATGACAGAATTTTCATTTTGGGTGAACTAATCCTTTATTGTAGCAAAGAACAAATAAGATCAAAACAGAAAAGAGACAGATGACATAGGCAATAAAATATACTTGTTTTGAGTGAAATGTCTAATCACACCAACAGAAAGTGTTCAACGGTACATTTATTTCGATTATACTATTTACAAGGTAGGCATAGACATTTTCCTAAAAGAAAATAAGTGCCCAACACACAAACAGCGTCTCACTTTTCAAAAGGCAGGATGAGAAAAGGCCTTCTCAGACCGATTATGATAACTTAGCAAAATGGGTCCAACCCAAAAATATACATATATAACTCAATATACAAAATGACATCAATAATGCTACAGGCTATGGCGAGAGGTACTGTAAGTTACTAGCACACAATTTTACCAGTGGTAAAAAATAGTCCTTGAGCCAGAATACTGACATTTATATGACTTGAAACAACATACCACAAGACACTGAGGCCTGGAAGGTTTTACGGATTACCACTGATTAATTTTTTTGTGTCCGGCTATGATCATAGTGTAACTGTTAGTTGTATGCATGATAGCGTGTAGTAAACTCTTATTTTTAGGATTGTTCTGATAGTTTTGTATAGGATCATATAAATGCAGGCTTGAGCACAGGCAGCAGGTTTACGGTGTTCTAGAATGTTGTATCATGGGAATGAACTAGGGCCTCACATGACTGAATCTAAGGATGCACATCTTGACCAAGTGCATTCTGCTTACACACACACACACACACACACACACAATGTCAAGGTAGCTCTTATGACTAAAGTCATGAACATGCAACTCGCACACAACAAACAAGCAAACATGAGAATGCGTCTTGTACATGTAGTTCAGTTGGCAGTGATAGCACATACAGTCAGCATTCAACTGCTCTGGCAGCTGATAGATGTCAAATTGAGTTGTACTGTTGTAAACTGGACATACGGTGGTTGTATTTCAAAGAGAGAGGGGGGAAGCATGAGAAAGAAAGTCTGAGCATTGGTCTTTAGCCCCGCCTTGGCTCCAGTCTGAAGGATAGCTGGGATAAGGTTCTCTGGTTGTCAATCACACTCAATTGACGTACATAGTTCCTCACTTCCTGTGGATTCTTACTAGCTGGAGATGCCTCGGCATCTGTGGGAGGTAGGAACAAAGTTAAAACAACCAAGCCTTTTGCGGAGTGTCTATTTACAAGAAGTGCAAATAGCCTGCCTTTTTGGCAGAGGCTTTCAATTACAAAAGAAATCCCACTGATAACAAGATCTGTGGCATGGAGCCTAACTTTTGACACGACCTACCCGAGTTCAAATCCACCCTTTTCCAAACTCATTCTCCTCCCTTTTCCCATTGCATATAAGCTCGGAGAGGAGTTTATTTGAAATAAAACTTAAGAATATATCAGAAAAGTGTAAATAAAGTGCTTAACAGGTATTTAATAGTACAATACACTGAAGTGCAAAAATAGTATCTGCCACTAGTATCAGCATCTAACAACTATTTTACACTTATAGCATCGAACTTCTTGTAGTGTGAAGAAAATACTGCTATATAAAAATAAGTTTTGTATTTTCATCTATCGATATTTGCACATACTTTTATAAGTAATGCATGTATACAACACAGCACACTGTGTGGAATACTGTAACACACTATGAAATGCACTTGAATTGATTTTTCCTATTGGATTTTTGTTATTTTTGAATTTCTGGCAAGCACAGCTTTTTTTTACCATAAATTTAATGGGATATTTTTATATATACATTTATACAATACATTTATACATTTTTTACAATTTGTTGTGATTTAACAGAGATCCCTGCGATTCTACCTCTAGACATGGCCAGTTATGTTTTCCCAAATACCTAACCACAGATTGTTAATAAGAATATGATATGACTGAACAATCTCTGGGATGTAGCTTTTTAATAGGCAGCACATACAGGCAGACCATGAGAAATGAATTAGGACCACAAAGAGAGCATTAAGGCCCGTTCACACCAAGGACGATAACTATACCGATAATGATAAAGACATAGTTCTAAAAATCATTCTATATATAAATGAAATGGCAGAGTTCACACCACAAGTATAACCCTAAAGGCTCAGAGAAACAATATCGTTGGAATCATTTTCAAAACGATATTTTCCAGCTGATGAGCGATAAAAAACATTGACAGCAATCAGAATCCATTCTGCTATAAAGAGCTCCAGCATTTAAAGCAGCAGATGACAAATCTGCAGTGCGCGCTTATCATAAACAGAGCGTTGTCATTCATTGGTGTGGACGCTAACATAGTTATCGTTATGGTTATCTTTATAGGTATCGTTCTTGGTGTGAACGGCCCTGTAGTGTGTGGATGACTCACTGAAGGGCTGGCTCCTGCAGTGCCTCACCGCCCTCACTGTGTTAGCAATCAGCCGCTGAGGAGAGAAAAAATTTATAAATATGAATATTTTCTAGCTGGTCAGACAGTGGTGCAGATGTCACAGATTCATGTTGTTACTGTAAACTAAAAAGATTAAAAATCACTTTTGTTAATTTAAATAAAGCTGAAATAAAATAAAATATAAATATTAGATGATCAAAAATGCTAATTACTAAAATTACTAACAGTGAAAAAAATAAATGAAAAATAAATAGAAAATAATAAAAATGACAATAGCACATTAAGCTAAAATTAAAACTGAAACATGAAAGCTAAAATCTAATTCAAAATATAATAATATATAATAAATACTACAATAACACCGCACATATAACAGCAACAGACTCACCATCTTCTCAAAGTTCACCAGTCCATCAATAAAAGTCTTATTCCCCTCATGAGTGAATGTCATGTCTGATAAGAAAAAAGAAAAAACATTTCATGCTATAGAGCAGAACTATGTGACAACCAGTAATTATTATTAAGAATATTGGGGCTAGGCCCCACCCACACCTTTAATGAGAAGGGGCATAAAGGGAATGATTGGCGGCTCCATCTTAGCCACAGTGAGGCGGTATGAACGGTGATTCCTGGATGGATCCTGAGCGCAACAGATAAATCATAGTTTAATGATCAATGACTGTCTCAATCACAAAACAATTTCTATAGAGAGAGAGAGCTGGAATTTAAAATGTTTGACTCACAAGTAAACTTTCAAACTCTGCGTAGAACTTCTTGAACTTACTAGGTAGTTTCTAAAAAAGGAAAAAATATGCAAATGCCCATCGATACATTAATAGTCATATTTGCATAGACCTTTATGTTTGTCAATATTTAATGACGTGATACTGATTTTTTATTATCATGGCCTTTTAATCTATTCAAAATACATGAAAATTGCTATGACTTTAATAAATCTCTTCAATGGTTCGGTTCCCATGTTAAATCCATTAAAGTGTGTTCTCTTGGTTCTTTTGATCCAGACCAAAAAATTAAACGATTCTTAGCACACTTATTCAAATGAACCACACTAACAGAGCAATCGCACTACAGCTCATTTTAATCAAACCAAACTTTCCAAGTGTGAAGTCCAAAATGTCTTGTTAGTCTAATAAAAATAACTTGAGGGGAAAAAAGTTAAGTGCCAAAATATTTGATTATTTTTATGCAGACCATCATATAACTATGTGTCAAAGACAGCAAGTATTTAAAAAATCTGATAATTTGACATTTTTATGACATTTTTTGTTCAGGTCTTGACATTTTAATGAAAGATTTTAAATATTTTGGTATAAACACTTTTTAAAATATAAAACCAACCTGAATACAAAAATTACTTATCTAAGAATATGGCACATATGATTTAAAACTCAGTTGTGCAGTACGGCACTGACCTCCCATGTCTGGCTGAGTCTGCTCACGGCTGGGTTGCACATGCCCATGATAATGGCGAAGAAAGAGTTCAGATTCTTAAACTCTCTACAGCTGAGGGAATAAACGCACAACACACACATATAACGCGTTTTTCAAATACTGAATGAATCAAATCAGATCCAAGTTCATCATGAGTTTTGTTCAATTTGTATATTTGTGCTGAACAACTCACTGGGCGGCAATCTTGATGAACTTCTTGAGTAGCTGTACCCGTTTGCTGAGCGTCCCGCACAGACAGACCTCCGTGACCACCCACAGCTGCACATGATTAAAGCGCCTCAAAAACAGCTCCAGATTTGCTGTGGAGCGCCTGTATGCCTGCCGTCCGAACGTATGATACACCAGCTCATACTGCACACAAACACAGAGTCAAACTGCACGTTTTACGGGTTAAAAACATCATTTGTGTGTGTGTTTACCACTGTATGTGCATCTTTACCTCATGTACACAGCTGAAAAGCTCCCAGTCATACTGGGTCATCTGGAAGGCCAGATCTTTAGAGCTCATCAGCTCAAAACTGGACATAGACCCTGTGGAGGGACCCTCCTGCTCTGGAAGTGGATTCTACACACATATACACAGTCATTACTAAATGCACACAAATACAAACACTTAGTTAATTTGTACACTTACTTAAAGTACCCCTATTATGTAGTTTTAAAGGTTGCTAATTTTGTTTTGAAGGTGTCCTACAACAGATTTACATGCATCCAAGGTCAAAAAACACTTTTATTTTCTCATAATATACATTGCAGCATCACTTCTTTTCCCACAGTGTCTGAAATGATTCGATAAATGATCCATTCTCTCTAGACCCCTCCTTTCCGAGAGCCTACTCTGCTCTGATTGGCCAGATGGCCAAGTCTGTTGTGATTGGTCTACAGCTTACAGCATGTGTTGGAAACGAAACGCCCTTAACCATATCTGAATTTCAGCTCCAGGGGCTTCCTGAGCACTTGTACACGAACAGTAAGGATGGCATCAGTATTACCGTATCAGTTCAAGCCTGAGTCCTTGTCCTTTGGTCCGTAGGCTTGTTCCAGTCTGGATATTCTCGATTAGTACATCTCAAAATTGGGGGATCGGGATTGTTTGTTATAAGATTGTGATATGAAATTTTGGGATGATCGCCCACCCCTAGCTGACACCTAATTTTATTTGCAATATGCAATGACATTTGTAAGTGTGCTTCAAGTGTCCAAATGCTCTACATTTGATCTCACCATTGAATCAAGCTGTTCTCTGGAGCAGACAAACAATCGTCCGTTCACTCCCAGTGACTGAAACACCGATACATCATTGGGCTTTAAAATCTGCTTTTCTGTAAAGAAATAAAGCACAGAATTAGTCAGACCATAAATCACATTCTGGACACTTTTTCAGCTGTACAAGATCAACACTTAATAAATCTTTTGTTAGATTTTATGAACTTTATTTACTATCTTCACTCTTTAGACTACCACATAAACTTCAACCTATTTTAGGATTTACAGTTTCGCCGGTACTTTCTGAAAGGTTGTGTGTATTTGTTTGTCACATCTCCAAGGGCAACTAATATTTCATCATGAGTCAGTGTGTGTGTGCGCATGCATGTGGACCACCTCCAGATGCGCTGAGGTTTATCAAAAGCAGCTCTTCAGTAGATCCCAGTTTATCCGCTACAGCTGCGGTCACCTCTCTCCCCGTGGCCAGCACAGGAACACGAATAGTAGTGTAAGTGTGATCATTGCAGTACACCTTCAAGAGAACTAGACACACATGGAAAGATGAAGATGAAGAGAGGTCTTTTGATTGATTGATATTGATTTTGATTGATCCATCCATCCGTTGTTTAATCATTTCATCCATCTGTCATTGTATTATCTATCCATCCATTGTTCTATCATTCCATCTATCCATTATCCGTTGTTCTATTGTTCCATCCATCAATTTGTCATTCTATCATTCCATCCATCCGTTGTTCTATCGTTCCATCCGCCATTGTATTATCTATCCACCCGTTGTTCTATCGTTCCATCCATCCATTATACGTCACTCTTATCATTCTATCCGCCATTGTATTATCTATCCACCCGTTGTTCTATCGTTCCATCCATCCATTATACGTCACTCTTATCATTCTATCCATCCATTTGTCATTCTATCGTTCCATCCATTTAAAATTTTCAAAGAATTAAACAGATATATTCGATAAAGCCCAAAAGTCTAGGACTACTTGTGGACATGGTTTTACCATTTATTTTTTCTAATTTAGCATTTATTCCCATTAAAAATCAGCAGAAAAATCATGAAAAGTTTAAATAATATAAATAAAAGTCTAAAAGAAATATTTATATGTCAGTAATGATTATTATATCAGTATTTCGTATTAGTATTTATTCCTTTTTTTGCTGTTATTGACAACAGTACTCAAGCTGACATGAGCTGCAAAGGTTATGCAAAACCTGCTGATTATGTTATCATGATTATGAAATAGTGATTATGAGGTAGTGCGGCATCTTACATTTCATATTCATTGCATTTATCACTCATAACTTTTCAATACATATCTTATGGTTCTGTTTATTTTAAGGTTTAAATAAGATGCAGATACTCACTGTCATCAAAGCTCCTCATTGGCTGCTTTTTTGCAAGCCTCTCCTCTCCAGAGCTGAACTGTCGCAGGAGGACTTTATGCTAAGAAATCACAGGGAAAAAAGTTCATAAATATAAAGCAAAACTTTAAAACAAAATGCATATGAACACAGCAGAAAATATTAATTATTTTTAACCAATTCACATGATTTAGAATAGATCACAAATTTACAGTAGATCTATAAATAACAAGCATAAAATGTGAGAAAACAGATCTACATTACCTTTTTTTGGGAGGTTCGTGCATCATCTGGACTGAGACAGCGAAAGGAACAGACACATATGTGGGCATCAGCCATTAACCATTAAAGCACTAATAGCAGTCCAAAAGGCACATACACAACACACTAAAAACCTACTACTGCTTGATGATCCTCTCCAGCTCAGGCAGTAGCTCCTTCAGTGGACGCAAAACTCTTGCATCATTAGATACGAACCCATGCATCTCCTGCATACACACAAAACACAAAACACATTCAGCATGCTTATTATGTTACAGTTTTTCTCAGTCGCTTTGGTGTATTTCTCACATCACTATTTACATTTGCACAACAGTTTGGGGCAGTTTGGGGCAGTCGTGGCCTAATGGATAGAGAGTCGGACTTGTAACCCAAAGGTCATGGGTTCGAGTCTCAGGTCCGGCAGGAATTGTCGGTGAGGGGAGAGAATGTCCAGCGCTCTCCCCACCCTCAATACCACGACTGAGGTGAGACCCTTGAGCAAGGCACCGTACCCCCAACTGCTCCCCGGGCGCCGCAGCAATGGCTGCCCACTGCTCCGGGTGTGTGTGCACTTGGATGGGTTAAATGCAGAGCACAAATTCCTAGTATGGGTCACCATACTTGGCCACATGTCACTTCACTTCACTTCACTTCACTTCACTTCACTTCACTTCACTTCACAGTTAATGCAGTTCTCAAAACAATTAGTACAAACTGCAAAACCTAGTTGATAACCTGCAAAAGCGTGTCACTTGCTCAAAATGGATAGGTCATTCCTCAAAAGCAAGTATTCATGTCAATGAAAGTGTCAGTGTCATCAAAATGAAAAGTCCTGACATGAACAAGATAGTCAAATGGCTTTGTCATGTTTTCATTATGACAGTTTACTCTGTCAATGTTTTCCAATGCAAAAAAGTCAGATCTTGGTGACACTACCTGAAAATGCTCAAGACAACACTATATACTATTTGCACAGCCATTTGAAAATTACAGTAAATATGGCAAATCTTTACTGTAACACTACTGTACACTACAATACACTAAATGTGTGATGCAGTAAAGCTGAACGTCTAAATGTAAAATGTACAGTGACAAGTTCTTTTCCCACTGCAAGCTTCATGTATGACACAATGACAGTAGTGCAGTGCAGATTGTTTAGTGCTGAATTAATGTCCATTTATACACACCTGTTCTTCCGACGAAATGTTTGAATAATTGAATTTACAGTGGTTCTCCCAACATTTGGCTGCACCCTTCAACCAGCCTCAGCCATTGTGAGGCCGTGATTGACAACATGATCCACAATTGTAGCCCTGATTTCATCAGGGATCTGCCTATGTACTTGGCCTATTTTTTCTCTTCCCCTGTTTTGTCCCCTTCCCCTTNGCAATGAAATGAGGACTATTAGTTTTATTTGGAATGACTATTCAGCATTCACAAGTATAATTAATTTTGACTGACATGACATAATAAAATGATAATGTTATAAAACAGCAGAGAGTTGTATGAAAGCAATTGATGCATGTCCAAAAGCATTTGCAATTTGTTCGAAGGAATGAGAAACTGCTACTATGATGTGCACAAATGACTAAATGTTGTGGAGATTGAACTAACTGTTGTGCAAATGTAAATAGTGATGTGAGAAATGCACCAAAGCGACTGAGAAAAACTGTAATAGTCAGTTATGGATTCATGGACACATCTCCACGCAGACTGGTGGTAAGTAATTCTATGCCAGCACATGTGTGTGTTTGTGTATGATTCTAACCTCCAGAAAGCCGAGCGCAGTGTCATCCTCCAGCAGATGGTGGCCCTGCAGGGCAGCCCAGCGCAGAGCCAAGCTGAGCACCCGTCTCTTGCTGGCAACAGCGTAGTCTAGACGCTCTTGCTCTGAGCCCTGAGAGGCCTGAGAGTGGTAGGTACACAAACGCTAAGGAACATAATGCATACTTACAAAAACAATGTGCTGTTCTTACAGACAGATATATAGATAGTCAGACAGACAGACAGACAGACAGACAGATAGATAGATAGATAGATAGATAGATAGATAGATAGATAGATAGATAGATAGATAGATAGATAGATAGATAGATAGATAGACAGACAGATAGGTGGACGGACAGACAGACAGAAAGACAGGTGGACGGATGGAAGGATGGGCAGACATACAGACAGATAGATAGATAAACAGACAGAGAGACAGGCTGATTGGTTGATTGATTCCACTAGAAGGATATTGGGCCACAAGGGCAGGGCACAGCTGGCTGTTGGGCATGAAGACACAGTGCATGAGCACAAAATCATCCAGAGTCGGATCTGTGGGGGGAAATGATTTGAAGAATTATAAAATGTATTAATATAAAGTGTTAGGTGATTAATCATAACTTTAATCTTATTTAGAGATGAATGAGAAGGTGCAGCACCTGGGTCAGAGAAATGAATGTCCAGTCGCATTGTCTCCAGCAGATGCTCTAGAATCTTCTCTGGGCTGCCTGACATCACAGTGTATCTGTCCAGCAAACACATAAACAAGAAAAGTAGTTGGATTCAATAAATGCATGGATAGATTAATTTATTGTTGATGGATAAAGAAATTCCCAGCAGACTGATGGATGTGATCATATACTTGAAATGGGCTGGGATGTTTCCATGGCTGGAGGGCCGGAGACTCTTCTGTAGTACCAGAACATCCTGGTCATGCTCTTTGAGACGCACTGTGTTTGCTTCAACATCCTACACACACAAACAAACCAAAATACATGCATCAAGAAATATGTTATTCAATTTGGCCACCATAAGGTTAGATGATTCACCAACTACTTCAAATGAATCACTCTCCTGCTGTTTGTATGTCTCAGCACTGCTTTATAGATGTTTGTACCCTGAGTATTCGGTTGAAGTCCTCTTTGTCCACTCTCAGGAAGTGGCAGTTGTCCTCTCTCAGAACGATGGAAGCAGCGCGGGGGGCGTCATTCACCAGGGCCAGTTTGCCAAAATCATCTCCTTCATGCAGCGTACACACCACACCCTAAACACACACAGGAGTCAGTCTGAAATCATCTGCCTCTAGTGCCACTCAACATAAATAAATTATAACAAGTTATGTAATCATTTAACATTAACATAAGTTAACAGAATTAAAGCTGACAATACCTTGCCATATATGACAACATTTACTGATCCCTTCTGGATAATATACCAAGAAGTGCCTTCCTCCCCTTGATTAAACACTGAAATATAATAAGCAAACATACAGAGAACATGACTAAGCTAATCTATGAGTATATACACTAAAGAAATTTAAATAAATTAATACTTTTAGTCAGCAAGGACACATTAAATTGATCAAAAGTGACAGTAAAGACATTTATATTGTTACAAAAGATTTCTGTTTCAAAACAAATCTTTTCATTAAAGAAAACTTTATATTAAGTGGCCTTAACTACTATGTACTTACATCAAAAAATAAGTACAATGTACTTATTGGGTTCATATTGAATTGCAAAACACTTTTGCTGCTATTGAGGTGGGATACGGGTAAGGTTAGGGAAAGCTTTGGTGGTATGGGTAGGTTTAAGGGTAGGGGTAAGGGGTAAGGTGTAAAGGAGGGGTCAACAGTGTAATTATAAATGTAATTACAGAAAATAATTACAGATGTAATTACATGCAGGTGTTTTTAAAATATAAGTACAATGTAAAAACATGTATGTACACAATAAGAGCATTGTATCAAATGATTAATTTAAATGTAAGTAAATAGTAGTTGGGGCCACTTAATATAAGGTGGGGCCGAAAACTTTAATTATAAACTGTATTTATGATCAAATAAATGCAGCCTTGGTGAGCATAAGGTACGTCTTAAAAATATATTAAAAACCCCAAACTTTTAAATGGTTTTAAAACCTATGATTATATATCTTTCAGAATGTGTATTAGTTAATAATCAGAATCTAAAAAGCAGTAAAGAGGCATTGAAACTCACAGACAGTGCCTGCTTTGGCATGTGACTCAAAGATGAGGACACCAGCGAGCTCTCTCTTCACCTGCAGGGGGCAGCACGATCACAGCTCATGTTAGTATGTTCATTCCAGGCATTACTGTGTAAATGAGGAACAGAGGTTGTATGGAGGTCTTACAGTGTTAGACAGATGAGAGAGCGCTTTGATATGCAGCAGCTCATCATAAATAATCTCTAGGTCTTCAGCTGTTCTTTGACCTGGCCTGTAAAGGGAGCAAGTGACAAAGAAAGAAGGGAGGAGTTCAAGAAGAGTGAAATAGTAACATACAGTATCAAGCACTCCTGTCCTAATGGGACTAAAATGCAAATTTCAAATGCATAAATACTGCAGGGGGCGCTGTTGGTCACTCACGGTTTCCTGAGGATCATTCGCATGTGTGCGTCAGGGCCGATCTGAGAGAGGAAGAGGAGGGTCTCCTGCAGCTCTTCCTCAGCTTCACGTTTCTCATCGTCGCTAGGCAACACTGCATCCTCTTCCTCGTCATCAAGGAAACGATAAAAAAGGTACTTATCTTGAAAGCTGAGCTCATGGTCAACTGTCGACATAAAAAATAAGAGAGATGAAATACAGCATGTGATCTAGTGCATGAAGCTATTCAGAAGCTCTTATTAGTGTAATTTTAAAAAGTTCATGGGGGATTATTTTTATTTTATCAAGCTATTACTTGGTTTGACAAACTGGGTAATTTCTGTTATGCAGTATAGAACTCAATGTTCAGCTGTGACAGCTAAGCAAGTGCCCTAGAGATGAATGGGAATGCTAATGTAACAGACGTAGGCAAGTTAGAACTGTGCGTGTAAACCTCACTCCCCTGAACTCAAGAGGTGCTCTAGCAACTGATGCTAGAGACTGTGGCCTTTAGCCTCCTTGTTAGAGCGCCCACTTCCCATGCCGGTGGACCCGCTTGGAGCAGAAAGGTGCGAACTGGAGGGGCTACGTTGGTGCCATAACCCGGATGGGGGTGAGGTTTAGGGGGGTGAGTGTAACAGACGTAGGCTAGTAAGAGCTGTGCGTGTAAACCTCACTCCCCTGAACTCAAGAGTTGCTCTAGCCACTGATGCTAGAGACTGCGGTCTTTAACCTCCTTGTTAGAGCGCCCACTTCCCATGCCGGTGGACCTGGGTTCGAGTCCCGATTAGAGTGGGTGGTTCGAACAGGAGGGGTTACATTGGTGCCATGACCCGGATGGGATTGAAGTTTAGGGGGGTGAGTGTAACAGACGTAGGCTAGTAGGAGCTGTGCGTTTAAACATCACTCCCCTGATCTCAAGAGATGCTCTAGTGACTGACGCTAGGGGTTGCAGCCTTTAGCATCCTTGTTAGAGCATCCGACTCCCATGCGGACGGGCCAGGGTTCGCGTCCCGCTTGGAGCGGGCAGGTGCGAACTGGAGGGGCTACGTTGGTGCCATGACCCGGATGGGAATGAGGTTTAGGGGGGTGGGTGTAACAGACGTAGACTAGTAAGAGCTGTGCGTGTAAACCTCACTCCCCTGAACTCAAGAGGTGCTCTAGCCACTGATGCTAGAGACTGCGGTCTTTAACATCCTTGTTAGAGCGCCCACCTCCCATGCGGATGGGCCAGGCTTCGCGTCCCGCTTGGAGCGGGCAGGTGTGAACTGGAGGGGCTGCATTGGTGCTGTGACCCGGATGGGAGTGAAGTTTAGGGGGGTGAGTGTAACAGACGTAGGCTAGTAGGAGCTGTGCGTTTAAACCTCACTCCCCTGATCTCAAGAGATGCTCTTGTGACTGACGCTAGGGGTTGCAGCCTTTAGCATCCTTATTAGAGCATCCGACTCCCATGCGGACGGGCCAGGGTTCGCGTCCCGCTTGGAGCAGAAAGGTGCGAACTGGAGGGGCTACGTTGGTGCCATAACCCGGATGGGGGTGAGGTTTAGGGGGGTGAGTGTAACAGACGTAGGCTAGTAAGAGCTGTGCGTGTAAACCTCACTCCCCTGAACTCAAGAGTTGCTCTAGCCACTGATGCTAGAGACTGCGGTCTTTAACCTCCTTGTTAGAGCGCCCACTTCCCATGCGGACGGGCCTGGGTTCGCTTCCCGCTTGGAGCGGGCAGGTGTGAACTGGAGGGGCTACATTGGTGCCATGACCCGGATGGGAGTGAGGTTTAGGGGGGTGAGTGTAACAGAGGCCAGCTAGTAGCCGCTGTGCAAGTAAACCTCACTCCTCTGATCTCAAGAGGCACTCTAGCGACTGACGCTAGAGACTGCGGTTTTTAGCCTCCTTGTTAGAGTGCCCGACTCCCATGCCGGTGGACCTGGGTTCGAGTCCCGATTAGAGTGGGTGGTTCGAACAGGAGGGGTTACATTGGTGCCATGACCCGGATGGGATTGAAGTTTAGGGGGGTGAGTGTAACAGACGTAGGCTAGTAGGAGCTGTGCGTTTAAACATCACTCCCCTGATCTCAAGAGATGCTCTAGTGACTGACGCTAGGGGTTGCAGCCTTTAGCATCCTTGTTAGAGCATCCGACTCCCATGCGGACGGGCCAGGGTTCGCGTCCCGCTTGGAGCGGGCAGGTGCGAACTGGAGGGGCTACGTTGGTGCCATGACCCGGATGGGAATGAGGTTTAGGGGGGTGGGTGTAACAGACGTAGACTAGTAAGAGCTGTGCGTGTAAACCTCACTCCCCTGAACTCAAGAGGTGCTCTAGCCACTGATGCTAGAGACTGCGGTCTTTAACATCCTTGTTAGAGCGCCCACCTCCCATGCGGATGGGCCAGGCTTCGCGTCCCGCTTGGAGTGGGCAGGTGTGAACTGGAGGGGCTGCATTGGTGCTGTGACCCGGATGGGAGTGAGGTTTCGGGAGGTGAGTGTAACGAAGGCCAGCTAGTAATCGCTGTGCAAGTAAATCTCACTCCTCTAATCTCAAGAGACGCTCTAGCGACTGACGCTAGAGGTTGCAGCCTTTCGCATCCGAGTTAGAGTGTCCGACTCCCACGCCGGAGACCCAGGTTTGAGGCCCGCGCAGAGTGGGGCGAGTAGGACCTAGGTAGAGGGGTTACACTAACATCTTTCTTCAGGTTTTAAAGACCTCATTGCAAAAAAAAAATGTAAAGTGATTTTGAAGTCAATTAAAAAACATAATTGATTTTCTTCGTAAAAGCAGTGTTGTTATTGTTAACTAAAACTACTATGTTTGGTTATTGGTAACATGAAAAAATTAAATGGCAACTATCTGAAATAAGTTGAAGTTGAAGTACTAAAATGACTAAAACTGAAATAAAAATAAAGCCAAATAAAAATATAAAAAAAACTAAAACTAAGAAAAATGACAAAAGCACATAACAAAATAACTAAAACAAATGAAAGCTAAAAGTATACAAATAAAATCTAATGCAAAATATTAATAAATACTATGATAGTATATAAATACTGCTAAAACAACACTGGTTAAAATAATTTTCCCGATAAAACATTTGAAATTTACATTTCAATCAGAGAAAAGAAAACGAAGAAGCATTCAACATTCACTCAAACCGATGTAGAGAACTTTTAAAAATCGATATGATCATTTAATTGTGATAAATTAAAACTAAGCAATAAGATTTTAATTTTTAAATGTAGCATAGTAGGAATGACCCAGCTATTAGACAATGTTTTTCAAAAACGCTCTTCACATCCTGATAGCAATCAATAATAGAAGTGGTCTAAATATTAAAAAAATATACATATATCTTCTGTGGAAGTCTTAGGACCAAAAAAGCAGTCAGGTGGTACAAGTCAGAGCTCTTTAAGTTGTTTACATTCATTATTATTGTAATGTTATGTTAAAGACATGATTTAAGGGCATCTCTTGTGACGCATTGCAGACTCTGCTCTGGCTGTGTGTGTTCATGTTTTTTGAAGGAGGTGTTGTTTTGGAGACACTCTGAAGGGAGGGGGGAAACTTATGCTTTCAGAACTAGCTTGCTATTGCTAGCTTCTCCGAAATTGCCTACGCTACCTTTAACCTGGCTGTCACGACAGCAAATGGTACAGGAGAACGTGTTTGTTGTGTACCGTGATTCAGGACCCCTTCCTCCAGGAACACCTGCCACATTCCCACAGCGTGAGCTCGACTGTGAACACATGAGCTCTGCTGAAGCAGCCAGTCGACCAGCTCCGTGCCGACACAACACTGCCTGAAAACACACATACAGGTCACGCTGAACACAGATATGTACTATGGCATAAATGAATATTGCATATGATGTGCCATATAACATTTGTCAACGCACACACACACACCTGTAGGTTTTCAGATGATATTTTCTATCTCTGATCATGTGGGGAGCTCTGGCCAGAATAGCATTACGTAAGACTTTTTCTGCCCTCAAAATCTTTTCTGATGGGACCTGAAGCAAAATCCGGAACAGAGAGAGAGGACGTTGAGAGTGAGGCACAGAAAACACTCAGCACAGCCTATTTTCAGACTACAGCACAAGACACATTCATTGAGATTCAATTGCCTGCACTCAATTTGCAAGTGTAGATGACAAAAGATTTTAAATTCAATTAATTATACAAAATTAGCATAGAACTGAAGTGACGACAGCCTGCAGTCGTGAGTTATGTGGATGGAACTGGGAATTACTGCCAAATTAATCATCAAAACTGTTCTTCGGTCACTCTCAGGAAACAGGTAAATTAAAAATTACATTTTTAAAATCTATTTTTATTGTCCAAAGTACAGGGGCAGTAATCTACGGAGCCCCTGAAGGGACTTTTGCAAAAATAAAAAATATATAGAAACTTTTTACGTAGTCATGAGTAACTATTATGTGTGCACAAGAAACTTTTCCCGTGCACACAGGAATTTTTTGTGCGCTCAGTGTTAAGTATATTATAACCTGTTTCCTTTCTGTGTCACTGCCATTTTACCATGAAGAAAACTAGAGTATAGATACGCATGAATTAAAGGGTTAGTTCACGCAAAAATGAAAATTATGTCATCAATTACTCACCCTCATGTCTTTCTAAACCTGTAAGACTGTTCATCTTCGGAACGCAAATGAAGATCTTTTTGATGAAATCTGAGAGCTTTCTGTCCCTCCATAGACAGCACGATTGAGCTTCCACAAGAGGTTTGTTCTCGCACATCATTCAGGTTCGGTTGAGCTTTTGTTTATGTTCACTGATCAATGTTTATATGTGAGTAAAATCCTCAATTAAATGAACTTTTTGAAGCGTCAACAATCTTCATTTGTGTTCCAAAGATGAACGAAAGTCTTACTGGTTTGGAATGGCATGAGGGTGAGTAATGACAGAATTTTTGGGTGAACTAAACCTTTAACAAAGATCTATTTGCTCAAAATTTGGCTTTTGTTAGGGCAGTATAGGCTATCTCTAATATCACGGTCTTATGTCCACTTTAACAAATCCTCTGTGACGGCCGAGAAACCTCACCGTGAAAGGGGCTGATGGTGGGTTCAGTGAGGGTCCATAAAACCATGTTCAAGGGTCCAGTATACCTCTAACATCATGGCCTTATGTTCGCTTTAACGCCTCCTCTGTGGCGGCTGTGAAACTGCGGCGTGGCGTTGGGCTGTTAAAAAGTGCTCAAATTTTGGATTTCATTAGAGCAGTTTGTCTAGTACAAAGCTGAATCCAGCTACTTATTCATCTTTTTTTAAGCACAAGCCTCCCCTTTATAAGCACTGTTAGAATTAAACAAAGAAAATAAGCATTTCTCTGCCACCTGTAAGGATGCGTTAAATCCGACAGTTTAATAAAGGGTGTTTGATCTTGTGAAATACGAAATTTTAGTACATTTTACTGTACCAATAGTTATTTAATTGGCCATTAAAGTTTTATTTGGGACAATATAAATATACTGCCCTAATGAAATCCAAATTTTGATAACTTTTTACTGTAGCCTAACGATGTTTTTTTTTTTTATGAACCATTAAACTTAGCATATGACAATGAACACTGAGCCACCTATTGCGCCATCAGCCCATTTCACGCAGTTAAATTCATTAAAGTGGACATAAGGCCTTGAAGTATGATGTACTGCCCTAATAAAAGCCACATTTTGAGCACTTTTTAATGTATCATTCTTTTTTTATGGACCCTTGCATTTGGCAAATAGGATATTTGGCACACAGTCGTATTGCGCCATCAGTCCATTTCACGGCGCAGTTTCTCGGCCGTCAGAGCACTCGACAATCCAACCCTCTCCATTGACTTTGTATTGCGTGAAGCTGCCTCTTTGTCATTTCTGACTTATAACAAAAAAACAGAACAATGTCTAAAAGCTGCTATGTGACAGGGTGTACAGCAAACAACCTAAAAAACCCAGAACTAAGTTTTTATAAGCTGTCGACCCCCCAAAAAATTGCGTTCAAAGACACAAAAGTGGATACAGGCGATTAAGAAAGAGCACAACGAGACATATTATTCTGAGAACTGTGCCCACTGGAGGGGAACGTAATTGGCGACAGGATATGATAAAAAAAACAAAAAAAAAACATTATTTTTAACCATGTCAAAGGATTATTTCACCACCCTATGTGAACCTGAGAGGATATATATTGAGAAGCTAAAATTTACCCACAATTTACCCACTCTTCCTGCTGATGCTTCATGCCTTATTGCCTGTATCCACTTTTGTCTCCTTAAAGGCTGGTTTTTACGGTTCGGTAGCTTATAAAAACTTAGTTCTGGGTTTTTAGTTTGTTTTCTGTACACCCTGTCACACAGCAGCTTTTAGGCATTGCTCTGTCTTTTATTTGAAGCAAGAAATGACAAGGAGGCAGCTTCACGCAATACAAAGTTCAATAAAAAAGTCAAAGGAGAGGGTTGGATTGTTTTCCCCCAAGTGTGGGCATGACCTAAATGTGCTCTGTCTCTATGTAAAACACGTGGAGAGTCTATTTACACTAAGTGCAAATAGCGTCCCTTGTTGGCAAACGCTATTTACACTAGCTCCGCCCACCAATGTCTGGTTGGGCCACTCAAGTTTTAAAAAAGACATACAGACTTCAATGACTTCAGTGGCGCAGAAGTAGTGAGTAAGGCTCGCAGTCCTGGCATTGAACGTGATTGACATGGGTTTGAATCTGCCTTTTGCCAAGCTCGTGTTTATTTTCAATAAAAATGAAACTAATGTCTCAAAAGCGGAAATAAACTGCGAATGAGTGTTTAATAATATTAAAAGTGTTTATTTGGTGAGGTTTTTATTCTTCCAATAAGGCATATAAAGTAGGCATATATAAGGCCATATAAAGTATAGATAGCATCTAATTACTATTTACTCTTATTGCAAAGAACTGATACTTTTACATGGTGTAAATAACTATTCTACTAGTGTAAATAGCATCTTGCTAAGAAAATGCTGCTATTTTCACTTAGTGTAAATAGCATCTATCACTAAGAAAATATGCTGTTTTCACTTAGTGCAAATAGCCGCTGCCGTAAAATGGGTGAGCACGGAAAAAAATCCCGTGCGCATGTGATAAGTTTCTTGTGCACACGCAAAAAGTTTCTCATGCACATGCAAATGTTTCTTGTGTGCAAGAGAAAGTCTGTATATTTTTATTAATCAACATAGACAGGCAAATTACTACCAGCGAATGCAAATATTCATTTTAACAGACAACAAATAAATAAAAAATAAAAGCAAAACTAATTCTATATAACCCATTTAAATGTAAAGGTGATGAATGGGAACATGTAACTATGACTGACTGACTAGGAGAGTCCTACCTTATTCAGGTTTTTTGACATAAAATTGAGAGTGTCGCTGTTGAGATTCTCTTTGTCCGGCATTCCTGCATCAAACAGAAAGATTGCAGAGAAATCATTATTGATGTCATATATGAGTGTCTATGTTTGCGTGTGATACTCACTGTCATTTGTAGCCCCACTGTCCATCACTCCGTACGGCGGGGCAAGAAGCCCTGCCATGCACTGCCTGTATTTCTGCAACACAGAATAACAATGAAAATTTATTCCAATCCCCCAATACCTCAGAGCCGTACTGAGTCATTTTCATAAAGGTGAAATGACTGCCTTTACATCATTAAAGTGAAAGCTCTAAAGAAAGAACGCTGAGCTCCACCAATCAGATTGAAGCCTTTTGTGGCTTGGCAACAATCACTGTGAATATTCAGATGTTTTTTGTTCCTTTTCTCTCCGTATCGCCATGGTGATTAGTGACGAGGTGCCACATGCAGCTGAGAAACAGCAGGCAATGAATGAAACACTGATACCGGCCCAAACTCACCTAGAGTTCAAACACATTATACTGCACCTGGAAATCTTTTTACATATTGCCAAAATGGCTGAGAAGTTGATTTATTCAGCCAGTGTGAATGGAGTTTACAGCATCACAGTGAAAAAAATATTTTCTTAATTTTTGTCTTGTTTTCCAGAATAATTATATAAAAATCCCCCCCCCCCAAAAAAAATAAAATAAAATAAAAATTAAACCAAATCTGAACAAAATTCAATGGTTTATGCTTAAAATGAGGAAAAAAACTATCCACCAATGGGTTTAATAAATAAACTAGATTCAAGATATACTCTTCATTATAAATCTGACAAAATACCGATGAATAAAGTTATTTTTGCAGTGAAGGAAATCTAATAACTACAGGCCTAATAATTACTTTCTCATAAATTTTAAGCAAATTGATTGACTAAAAAGCAGGTTCTTTTTCAGTCATCAGGCTGTAGGGTTTATATCAAGATGAGGACACTTTCATACTATCCACAAAATTTTATAAAATAAATATGAAAGAGAGTGCAAATATTAGAAATAATGGTTTGTAAAATCACATTTACACACAATACCGTTTAAACATTTGGGTTAAGATTATTTTAATGTTTTTGAAATAAGTCTCTCATGCACACAAAAGCTGCATTTATTTGACAAAAATTCAGTAAAAACAGTAATAATGTGAAAAATGATCACCATTTAAAATAATTGTTTTCTTTATAAATATATTTTAAAATGTAATTCATTCCTGTGATCCAAAGCTGAATTGTTAATGTTCAATGCTTCCAGGTTCTACGTCAGAACACTGAGTCGGCGTTCTGACGTAGAACCTGGAAGCATTGAACATAAACAGCATAGGAGAATGACGGGAGAGATGAATTTGTTGAATAAAGTCATTATTTTTGTTTTGTTTTTGCTCACAAAAAGTTTTCTATTCGCTCCATAACATTAAGGTTGAACCACTGTAGTCACGTGGACTATTTTAACGATGTTATTACTACTTTTCTGGACCTTGAATGATGGTAATTACGTTGCTTTCTATGGGGGATAAAAAAACACTTGGATTTCATCAAAAATATCTTAATTTATGTTCCAAAGATGAACAAAGGTCTTACTGGTTTGGAATGACATGGGGGTGAGTAAATAATGACAAAAATTAAATTTTTGTGTGAACTAACCCTTTAACGCTGCATTCACAGGGGGCGTTGGCTTTAACGCTTGACAGAGGGCGTGTCTGAAGCTTGGTGCTGACGCGACCATCATAGTGACAACTAGGGCTGGGTATTGACACAATTTTCACAATTCGATTCGATTACTATTCACATGCTTTCGATTTGATTCGATTCGATTACAATTTCGATTCGATTCGATATCGATTATTTTGGATGTAGTATTTCAGTTACATCCGGTGTGCGAGGTTTGAATGCATTCTGATGCCGGAAGTGATCGCTCGCACTCATTGACATATACACGCGAGAGATCACTTCCGGCATCAGAGCATGTTTTCAGACCTCACCAACCGGATGCTCAAGGCAGTTGGACATAGTGGTGTATTAGAGGTAAAAAATTATATAAATACTGTTCGGTTTCTCGCACAAAACGATCGTTTCGTGTCTTAGGATAATCAATGTGTCGTCACGAGCCGCAGGGTTTAATTTGGATTTGTCTGTGCATGTTTTTTTTTACTCTTATAGATGGAGTTCCCATTGACATGCATTATATGACTGACAGACGGCAACGGTTGGAGTTAAAAATCATCATTTGTGTTCTACTGAAGAAACAAAGTCACCTACATCTTGGATGTCCTGGGGGTAAGCAGATAAACATAACATTTTCATTTTTGGGTGAACTATCATTTACATGCGCTCCGTGCTGCCGCTTCTCTTTAACTGAGGCACTAAAGCGATCTGTCACGTCACGTTAAACAGCACAACGGTATTTATTTTTTGAATCTCATAATAAGATGGACGTCATTTGAAATCTGAGACTTTGCTTCATATCAAAAGTAACAAAGCAAAAAGATTATTGCGATCTATTGGATGAGATTCATATTCTGCTCATTCATCAACTGAAAACAAACTAGACTAATCAATTCTTGAGATTTAAGAATCGATATCGGTTCGTAAAAATGAGAATCGATTAAAATCGAGAAATCAATATTTTTTACCCAGCCCTAGTGACAACAGCCAATCACATTACTTTCCGGAGTTGCATGAACGCAATTGACTCGCGACTGCTCTAGGGTATTTTGCATAAGGCGATCTGATTGGCTGACGCCTGCATTGGCACATGAAAAGTTGAGAACTTTTCAACTTCTGCCGCAAGCAACGCGAGTGAAGCGACGCGACGGAACCCGCAATTCAGTTCGGCGATGCGTGACGTCACCCATTCAAAGTAAATGAGAAGCGCTAAAGGCGACGCCCTATGTGAATGCAGCGTAAGAGTCTCTGAGTGGACTGATGCAATACAGATCTTCATTAACTTTAAATGCAGTACTACGCCCCATGGTACTCTGATGCATTGTGTTTCCATTGAGTAGAACTGACAGAGTGCCCAGAGGACATTCTGTATGATAAAGTAAACTGAATGTTTAGTGCTAAAGAATCAGAGAGGGTTACAACTGCAAATTGCAGCAGATGGTTTCCTTTGGCTACTGATCTGAAGTCTTAAAACAGGCTTTGTTCCATTCACACAAATGCACTTTGTATATCCTGTTTCCTTCCTGTTTCCTGAAGCTTAAACAAAAGCTAACTTTTTCTTAACTTCTCCCATCCCCCAGACTTGCAGACCAACACAGACACACACACACGCACACACAACAAAACAACACGTTGTTCTTTCCAGCTGGCTGCCTTCACATAGGTTAAGTAATTCAGTCAGGATTATGCAATTAACAGCATAAAAGCACACAGAAGAAGTGTACTTCCTCCCTCAGTGCCCCGTCAGGCCGTGCCCCCTGCAGCCTGGCACAGAACTGACCCAGAGAGACAGAAGCCCCTCAACATTCAACGCACATCCTCGGCTTTCAGCAGCTGATATTCACCTCATAGCCACACAAGGACAGGGCCTCTTTATCAAGTCATTAACATCCTATCAGAAAAAAATACATTCTAAAAATGCATTAAAAATCACATGTAGGGAAGGTACGCAAGACATGTATCAAAAAGCAGAACCATGATTAGCACCAGTAAGAATCAATACCACCGCTGAAAAATACCTCTGACATCATTAACCTCAAAAACCACAGTGATATCGATGCGGCTCTGAGTCTGAACCCAGTGCTAGAACTACTATATCAATTTTAAGTGTGGTTTCTTGAAATTTAAACAATGAAAATGGCACCAAATCCTTATGCATGTGGCGTAACTTAAGCCAATGGGACTCACCCTAAGAGTTTGTGTAGTGTAGTCCGACAGAGAATCCCACAGGGACGTGATACTTGTCTCCTTCCTAAACACTGCCAACTTTCCAGCATTATCCAGGAAAACCCAGGACACCTCCTCTCCTTTTGATGCACAGACATAAAATCAAACACACACACCCTAACGCTCCAGTTACACACGTATGGATAATGTGATCCAGTGTCTGCTCTTTGGATCTTTCTGGCCGAGCATCTGACTGGACTTCAGTCACCGTTGCCAGGCAACAGCTGTAGCCAATCAGAGAGCTGCGTTCACTCAATTCACCCTGTACCACAGCATTACACATGAGTGAGAGAGAGGAAACGATGGGCTGCTAAAAGGCTCTCAAAAGCTCATGGCTTCATCAATTATTAAGGGTATTAAATTGTATTTACACTGAACGGACAGCTGTGTGTGTATGTGTGTGTGTGTGTGTGCCCTACAGCAGTAGTGAAATCACCTTTATCACATTAGAGAGGAGGGTAGTCTGTCTTTGAGGATCAGTTAGTTCAGCCCTTTTCCAGTCAGGTAAACACTAATGTATAGTTTATGACTTTAGAGGACCCTGTTTTGTTGCACATCAGAGATCAAGTCCAGTCCATTTGTGAACTTTGTGAGTCTAGTGTTATTTTAGTATTATTAATATACTATTATAGTATTTATTAATATTTTGATTAATTTAGTTAAATTTTTAGTAATTTTGTTATGTGCATTTGCCATTTTTATAAATTTTTTAATATTATTTAGCATTAAAGGGGTCATGAATTGAGAAATCAACTTTTCCTTGAGCTTTTGATATATAAGGTCATCGTACTATAAGAATATCCTGTAAGTTTCAGAAAACTTCAGTATATTTGCTTTGCATAAACTTAACTTTTATAAATTTCTTCTATAAAAAGACACCAACCTTCGGTCTTTATCCAAAGCATTCGTGAATTACAACCATTTAAGTCCAGATCTATGCTCAAAAATGGTGATGGTTAACAGGTTAATTGTTAGTAATAGTTANAACTGAATGTTTAGTGCTAAAGAATCAGAGAGGGTTACAACTGCAAATTGCAGCAGATGGTTTCCTTTGGCTACTGATCTGAAGTCTTAAAACAGGCTTTGTTCCATTCACACAAATGCACTTTGTATATCCTGTTTCCTTCCTGTTTCCTGAAGCTTAAACAAAAGCTAACTTTTTCTTAACTTCTCCCATCCCCCAGACTTGCAGACCAACACAGACACACACACACGCACACACAACAAAACAACACGTTGTTCTTTCCAGCTGGCTGCCTTCACATAGGTTAAGTAATTCAGTCAGGATTATGCAATTAACAGCATAAAAGCACACAGAAGAAGTGTACTTCCTCCCTCAGTGCCCCGTCAGGCCGTGCCCCCTGCAGCCTGGCACAGAACTGACCCAGAGAGACAGAAGCCCCTCAACATTCAACGCACATCCTCGGCTTTCAGCAGCTGATATTCACCTCATAGCCACACAAGGACAGGGCCTCTTTATCAAGTCATTAACATCCTATCAGAAAAAAATACATTCTAAAAATGCATTAAAAATCACATGTAGGGAAGGTACGCAAGACATGTATCAAAAAGCAGAACCATGATTAGCACCAGTAAGAATCAATACCACCGCTGAAAAATACCTCTGACATCATTAACCTCAAAAACCACAGTGATATCGATGCGGCTCTGAGTCTGAACCCAGTGCTAGAACTACTATATCAATTTTAAGTGTGGTTTCTTGAAATTTAAACAATGAAAATGGCACCAAATCCTTATGCATGTGGCGTAACTGAAGCCAATGGGACTCACCCTAAGAGTTTGTGTAGTGTAGTCCGACAGAGAATCCCACAGGGACGTGATACTTGTCTCCTTCCTAAACACTGCCAACTTCCCAGCATTATCCAGGAAAACCCAGGACACCTCCTCTCCTTTTGATGCACAGACATAAAATCAAACACACACACCCTAACGCTCCAGTTACACACGTATGGATAATGTGATCCAGTGTCTGCTCTTTGGATCTTTCTGGCCGAGCATCTGACTGGACTTCAGTCACCGTTGCCAGGCAACAGCTGTAGCCAATCAGAGAGCTGCGTTCACTCAATTCACCCTGTACCACAGCATTACACATGAGTGAGAGAGAGGAAACGATGGGCTGCTAAAAGGCTCTCAAAAGCTCATGGCTTCATCAATTATTAAGGGTATTAAATTGTATTTACACTGAACGGACAGCTGTGTGTGTATGTGTGTGTGTGTGTGTGCCCTACAGCAGTAGTGAAATCACCTTTATCACATTAGAGAGGAGGGTAGTCTGTCTTTGAGGATCAGTTAGTTCAGCCCTTTTCCAGTCAGGTAAACACTAATGTATAGTTTATGACTTTAGAGGACCCTGTTTTGTTGCACATCAGAGATCAAGTCCGGTCCATTTGTGAACTTTGTGAGTCTAGTGTTATTTTAGTATTATTAATATACTATTATAGTATTTACTAATATTTTGATTAATTTAGTTTAATTTTTAGTAATTTTGTTATGTGCATTTGCCATTTTTATAAATTTTTTTATATTATTTAGCATTAAAGGGGTCATGAATTGAGAAATCAACTTTTCCTTGAGCTTTTGATATATAAGGTCATCGTACTATAAGAATATCCTGTAAGTTTCAGAAAACTTCAGTATATTTGCTTTGCATAAACTTAACTTTTATAAATTTCTTCTATAAAAAGACACCAACCTTCGGTCTTTATCCAAAGCATTCGTGAATTACAACCATTTAAGTCCAGATCTATGCTCAAAAATGGTGATGGTTAACAGGTTAATTGTTAGTAATAGTTAACACTGTGAGTCATGGTGATCTTAATAGTTTAATACTTAGCCTGCCCAAAAAATAAATGTTGTTTATTTGGCATATATTTTTAAAGATTTCAATGAGGTGTAAAGTCTGCAGACTATTGTGTTAGCCACGCATATATGAGTTTCTAAAAACTTTTTTATAGTTGAGTACATATCGTGATCAAGCCTTTGAAAGGGTTTGAAATGGTGCACCTCACACACATATACACAAATATATGAACTCTGTCACCCTTTCCCTCATTCACACACACACACACACACATTACTCGTACACAAACAAAAACACTCTCATGAGCACTCGTCTGAATGAGAGGAGCTTTACAAAGAGAGAGATGAGGAAAATAGTAGAGAGACAGAGAGATCTTTGCCCACATTGTTCCATTGATGCAGCAGAGACTGATACATAATTCATGTTGTATGTTTGATTATTCAGCTGCATGTGTGAGATATGAAACAAAAATATGGCACATATGGTCACTATCAAGCTGTGAGACACGGGTGATACTATTTACACACACAGCATTAATGACAGAAGCCTTACAGCCTCTGTGTGTCACACACACGGAGTCACAGTCACTTCATGTTTTATGCTGAAATGATCAGAAATGATCAGCACATTAAAGTTATTACAATACAGAACACATGTTCTTCATAAGCAGGTGTCCACAGATGACAGTATGTCAAATGTTGGCTGTGCACATGCTAAAGGGAAAGTTCACCCAAAAATGAAAATTCTGTCATCATTTACTCACCCTCAAGTTGTTCCAAACCTGTATGAATTTCTTTTTTTTCTGCTGAACACAAAAGAAGATATTTTGAACTTGAAGAATGTTAGTAACCAAACAGTTGATGGGCCCCACTGACTTCCATAGTATTTTTTTTTTCCATACTATGGAAGTCAGTGGGGCCCTTCAACTGTTTGGTTACCTACATTCTTCAAAATATCTTCTTTTCTGTTCAGCACATTTAAAAAAATGAAAGAAACCTCACCCAAAATCTTCCTTTCAATAGCTCTGAAATCTCAATTGTGTTCAAATATGATGTCATAAATATGTTTGACATGGTAGGATGTGCCTTATTTGAATGTACATTAACATAAATGAAAAAGATTTTCTGTGAAATACCAATTTAAACCGTCTTCAGAAGCGTATTTGTAATGTGGACTACATTATGGTGATTTTACAGGGAATTTTATGTCTATTTTTTAAACCTTAATAGCCCCTGTCCCCATTCAATTGCTGAACAACACATTTAAAGAAAAATTAAGTGTTTGGAATGATATGCGGTTCAGTAAGTGACAACAGAATATTCAATTTTATTAACTACCACTTTAAAACTATATTTTAAAGATGCATATAGCATATATAAAGACCAATAAATATTTATATCCAGTAAAAGACTCCTCTGGGGCATAATTAAATGCTGCAATATATAAGCTCTTATTAATAGGCTATAAAGAAAAGCATTATGAGATGGGGATTGAATCTCTGTTGTTTTGTTTGTTTGTTTTGTATTTTATATAATTACAGGCCATTTTTCTCATGACAGAAAGATTCAAGCATGAAGACACACAAAAAAAGACCATATCAAAGTGTCTGTGTAATGCGTATCATACGGTCCCTCAAAGCTTTTGGAAATAACAACTATGCCAAATCCATTTAAGGCAATAAATATGGATATCTTGCCTTTTTCACAACATCCCAATGCATTTACCCCCAATTCACTGCTCAGTTACTGTGAAAAACTTCAAAGACCAACACATGACTCCTGAACCGATTATTGCTGAGACCACTGCTTTACATTTACAATATACACACACGCACATTCACACACTCTATGAAAGCCTGTTAAAGCCTGGGATTTGGCATATGACGGTGCTGAACAGCCCAGAGGATCTGACCGAGCTGTTAGTAAATCAGACAGTGCCACCCAGTGTTACTGTTGCTCAGTGATTAGCACTGAAAAAGTGCCTTATTAAAGACACAGTGGCATTGATCAGAACGGAACAGAGGAATACTGCTTACAGGGATTTATGTACTGTATGCGGCCTATTATTATTATAATTTTTTTTAAATAGTATTAAGAATAGTATGAAATAATAACCAATAGCATGTAACATTTTTTGTCACATGACCTTATATGTTGCATGTTTAATTCAATATGGTTAGTCTGCATTGTTGGTCCATTTTTTTAAATTTAAAAATATTAGGCAGCTTAAAAAAAATCACAGTCAATAAATAGATTTAAAACTCACAGTTTTGGCCTAATGGTTAGAGAGTCGGACCCCCGAAGGTCGCGGGTTCGAGTCTCAGTAAATTAGGGCTGTGACAATCAATTGATGCTTCTTGATTTGTGGATCAATTCTGAGATTTTCTGAATGCATCGCGATTCTCTCTCGAATCGATTCTGAGCTTAGTTTTTAATAGCGGATGGCACTCTAGGCTAGTTTTTAAATGGACGGTCAAATGCTCACAAAGAAGAGCGCTTGTGTGTTCGGCTGAGTCTGAGAATGTACTTGCACCTCAGAATGCTTTTATGACATGACATTAATGTAAACAGCCCACTGAATGAATGAACAGCGCTCTCATCCACTCTCATTACCCACAACTGAGGTGCCCTTGAGCAATCACCTAACCACCAATGGTTAGGTGCAATGGCGCTATATGTCGGCGCGCTGCCCACGAGGCTATCGGCTCTGACATGGCATGTCCTTTCTGACATGCGCTGTAGGCAGTAGTTCAATCACAAGATACTGGGCCATCTGACCAATCAGAGCAGAGTAGGCTCTCTGGAAGGAGGGGTTTAGAGAGGCTGGATCCTTGATTGAACCGTTTCAGACACTGAGAGAATGATGCTGAAGTGTATATTATAAGAAAATAGTGTTTTTTGACCTTGGATGCATGTAAATCTGTAAGAGACCTCCAAAACAAAATTAGGAACATATAAAATAGCATAATAGAGGCACTTTAAAGGTGCAATATGTAAGATTTCTGTCCGCTAGAGGTCGCTAGAGGCCTATTCAAAACAAAGGCGTAGCTTAATGATGGCAAGTTTGAGCACGGAATCATGGGACATGTAGTCTTCACATCACAGCCGGTGGAAACAATCGGGATAGGACTCAGGAAGAAATCATGTTCATGGATGTGATTATTAATGCTACTGTAGTATGAAGCAGAGCAGGACCGAGTGTTGTGGGAGCTGAACGAGGCCGCTGGAGCGATTGCGCAACACACGCCTCACGAGCAGTGGAGGCTTTTGCTTTTCCGGTCATGAGTATGAGGTAACACAGCTCTGTTTATCACATTAGATACATTTGAGAGTGTTGAAAATGATGTTATAACGTTACTCTGTGCGTTCGCTCGGCAGCTGCTGTGAGACACTTGTTGCACACTGCAGTAAGATAGATCGATTTTAGAATATCATATTAAAGCTGGATGGCTTGTGTTGATAAATGGCAAGCAATTAATTTTAAAACGTATTGTATGATGGACAAAATTGTGTATTACTGTTACTAAAAATAAAGCTGCATCTGATTATGCTGTTAGCTACCAGAAACCGAGGGTTAACGCGGGTTTGACGTCACTGATAGGCGACTCCTCACACGTCCCGGAGACTTGGTTAAAATTGCAATTTTCTCACAATTTACAAATAGTTGGAAACATTTGGGATATTGTAAGTACTCAAGTGAACAAAATATATAACACTGGCCTAGTGGTTTTTGGATATTTTACTGTAAAAATCTTACATATTGCACCTTTAACTTCTGCCACATCAATTACACACAACCTCGCAATACCCTGCCCTACAAAAACTCGTTGTAAGAAAAACACATGCGGGTCACGGTCAAATTCTTTTTTTGCTTTTTACAGAGCCATTTCTGTTCTTCCTGTCAGCCAGTAGGGGTATTTTATCTAATGAAAACATTCAGCAACACTTGCACACAAACAAACCTCCCACAGGGTTTTAAACTCCCTCTGTTCAATTCGCAGAAGTTCACTGTTCTCTCGGCTGACAATCGTGGCATGTCGAGGAGTGTTATCCAGAATTGACTCCCCAAAGGCAGTTCCCACTCCCAAAGTACAGATTGTTACAGCATCCTGCAGAAAAAGGAGAAATATTAAGAAGAGTAGAAGACAAAAAGTGGGAGAGAGACCATGATAACATTTTTGCAAGCTTATTATAAAGATCTTAGAAGGAGTAGGAGTAGTCCAAAATGAAAACTGTTCCATTATTTATTCACCCTCGTGTTGTTCCAAATCTGTATGGCTTCAGAGCATAGAAATTAATTAAATAATGACTTAAATGCAAAGCTCCATATGGCTTTGAAAGACCACTCAGTCCTTATTCATTGAAAGTGAAAGTGAAAGTGAAGTGACATGTGGCCAAGTATGGTGACCCATACTCGGAATTTGTGCTCTGCATTTAACCCATCCAAGTGCACACACACAGCAGTGAACACACACCGTGAACACACACCCGGAGCAGTGGGCAGCCATTGCTGTGGCCCCCGGGGAGCAGTTGGGGGTACGGTGCCTTGCTCAAGGGTCTCACCTCAGTCGTGGTATTGAGGGTGGAGAGAGCGCTGGACATTCACTCCCCTCACCGACAATCCCTGCCGGACCTGAGACTCGAACCCATGACCTTTGGGTTACAAGTCCGACTCTCTATCCATTAGGCCACGACTGCCCCGAATTGTAATTGCATTGAAAATAATTTTCATTTTTTGGTGAACTATTGCTTTAAATGAATCTTCTAATTCATGTAATTTATGTAAATTTATGCACACTGTAAGGGAATGTGCTCAATGAGGTATAAAAAAATTGCTGCACATAACAAATGATCCGAGATCAGAAGACACAAGCTCACACATTCATATTACATAAACGCATACATTTCTTTTTTGCACCGTCTTACAGTTTACATTCATTTGATCAGAGAGCGTGATAATAGCATATTGCCTAACGGATCACTCCATGAAACTGGAGCAACTCACACTGTTAATACTGCATCAATGAAACGTGTTTTCACATGCACACACGCACCACACACACGTTCAGCTCTGTGCAGGACATTCATAGCTGCAGGGCAGCATCACATGTGTGAAAGAGAAGCCTAACATGATGCCTTGTGTCAGTTCTATGCACAATTGTGCATGTAATCAGGCAAGTACGCAGAATACTTTACATATGAATGCTACGAGGCATACAGGCTCAGAGGGGAAAATAGTATTCAGAGGTTGCTCATTCATAGCTCAGGAGAATGAATGGACTTCTCATTTTTGTTTTATTCCCAAAAAGTGTGACTGACAGTTAAGTAACTTTGCCAAAATTCCTGAGGAGAAATAAAAATAGAAAAAAATCTGATGATTGTTGACTGTCAGAAGCTATAGAAATTAATACTTTTATTCAGCGAGGAGGACACATTAAAGGGGCTATATGTAAGAATTTTCATGTATTAATCGCTTTTTTATTGCCAAAAGTGTGAACAGCTTGTAACGCACCTAAAAAAAGGGAACTTCCCTGACTTCCTTGGCTGTCTATGAAAGCCTGTAGACTGATTTTTATGTTCTTATGCGAGACATAAGTGCGAGAAATTATGGACTGCGGCTTTAATATGAGTCTATAAGCATGACTGATTACTCCAAAAACTGTCTAATATTGCTTTATTTGAACCAGCCCAACACAGAAACATTTTTGGTGTATTTTTGGTATCTGTTTGACCAATCAATGGCAAACAAGGAGAGTGTTCAGGAAACCTTTTTTAAAAGGTGATTTTTCTGTATTTCTATTTGGTGGAAATGACTGAAAAAAAGATACATATTTCTATACACACAAGCTCTAATATGCAAAGCATGGACGCATCTGGAATCTTTGAAAATTCCTCTTCATTTGTGTGGAAGTGATGGATGCTTTAGGGCCAGTGAACACATCTGACAGCGTGACTCATTGTATTCCCAGAGGATTCACAGAAAGATGCTTCCATCCCCTACAGCCCTGCCTCAACGTCCTCATACATCAGACTATTAACAAGGCCAGTCTTGGACCGCCCGCCCACTCACAGCAGCTCTTAGTAGCAGTTTCTGTATGCTGATAGATGCAAATGATGTCTGCCAGGGCAAACTACTATTATCCCAGAAGACTCTTAGCAGATTGAGGCTTCAAATGATTCTGATTGTGGTCTCTCTTACCTGATGGTTGGCTGTCTCAGACACTTTCACATCCAGAGATCCAGACAGAACAGCGTACCAGCTGGTGCCGATGTCACCCTGCCTATACACTGCAGGCAAACAAAGTGAGTCTATGAATACTGATCTGCAAATTACAGAGGAATTCTTAATTTCGGTGACAGGACAGTTACTTCTTTTCATTAATGTAACGTGGTTCTTATTGTCTCATTAGGTGGCAAATTCTACCTTTAGCACAGATTCAGGAGTAGACGTTTAACAATAAAATCTTTGGTAACACATTTCGATAGTTTGCTTTAAACATTCTACTAACTATGAGTAACTACATGTCAGCTAGCAGTCACTAGTAGACTGTCTGCATAATATCTGCTAACACTTTATTTTGATGCTCCCCAACAGACATTCTAATGACTATAAGTAACTTTGCAACTGCATGTCAACTTATTGTACTAGCCCTAACCCCAACAGTCTACTAAAACTCTAATGAGAGTTAGTTGACATGTAGTTGCAAAGTTACTTATAGTTAGTAAAATGTCTAAAGTGGACTATTGAAATTAAGTGTTACCAAAGTTTTTGAGATGTCGCTTATGCTCAACAAGGATGCATTTATTTGCCAAATATACAGTAAAAACAGTAATATTGTGAAATATCATTACATTTAAAATAAGTGTTTTCTATTTTAAATATTTTAAAATGCCATTTAATCCTGTGATGGAAAGCTGAATTTTCCAGCACCATTAAAAAATCTTACTGACCCCAAATTTTTAACATTATCAAAAAACTTTTTGAATCTCCAAAAACTCATACAGCTGAAAACCATATACAAAAAGAATCTTTACTTTTTATGTGTTGATTCATTTCTATCCTTTAGCCTTCTGAAAACACATTTCCTGACTGGTCTCAATGGAATCAAATCTAGAAGCATCATGATGAAAAAACAATTCTAAATGTGGTTCTTACAGGTGATGCCTTTCTCCAGGTACTCATAGAAGCCACACATGCAGATCTGCTGCAGCAGGTTGGGATGAAACTTCTCAAAGGCCTTCACACCCTTCAACCGAGCCAGAATTATATCCACATCTTCTCCCGAGCGTTCTGCTGGCCTAAAAAACACACAGACAAACAGACATTATGGTCTGGGACACTCTCTTACCAAACTGACCTACAAGAAAACCCTGACATTGCAGTGATGCATGTGACAATTACGTGAATAGGTTGCTGAGGAAATAAACAAAGTTGTGTCTATTAGAAATGCAACAATAAGCACATTGTGCTGTCTGTATGGATAAGGAATGTGTATAAATGTTTTTGTCATCGGTCCTGTCAAAATCAAGCCACGAATCATACAGACCTTAACAGTGTTGGGGGTAATGCATTACAAGTAATGCAAGTTATGTAATCAGATTACTTTTTCCAAGTAACTAGTAAAGTAACGCATTACTTTTAAATTTACAACAAAATGTCTGAGATACTTTTTCAAATAAGTTACACAAGTTATTTTGTTTTCCCATTTATTGACTGACAGCTCTCCTGTCCCCATGTTGAGAGAAATCGGGAGTTAGTGCAGAGGTGTTGTGTGCGCTGTGTGAACATGATGCTTATTGTAGTTCTAGACTTAATGTGAGCATTTATTCATCTCACTTGAAAAAGCAGAATGAATGAATGAATGAATGAATGAATGAAGACTGAAATGCACACTCAGAATATTATGCAAACCTACAATACTTAAATGTCAAAATAACACAAAAATACTTTATGTATTTAATCTCACTTTATTAACCAATGTCTTTGCTGCTGACCTTTGATGATCCATTTTTTGTTTTGTTTTTTATTGCTAAACTAAGAGTGTTGAACTTTCTTCTCCTGCATCCTATTCTTCTGCAATCCAGGATAGCAGCACAACCGGTTTGTTTGAGCTGCGCCCTCTACTGTACTGGCGTGAATTTGCATTTCCTTCAGCCTGAGGCTTATCCGTTTCACTTTTGGTTTGAAAGGGCCTTTCCATTTGCCAAAAATAGAACTTTTGAACTTTTGAGAAAAAGTAATGCAAAAATAACAATGTATTACTTTCCATAAAAAGTAACTAAATAATGTAATTAGTTACTTTTTTAGGAAGTAATGCAATAATGCATTACTTCTAAAAGTAACTTTTCCCAATACTGAGCTGGCACTTAGTCAACAATATAGGAGACTGACAGGGAAGAGGAAAAATTGTTAAATAAAGTCATTATTTTTGTTTTGTTTTTGCATACAAAAAGTATTCTTGTCGCATTATAACATTAAGGTTGAACCACTGTAGTCACGTCGACTATTTTAACAATGTCTTTACTACTTCTCTGGACCTTGAATGAGGTAATTATGAGGCTTTCTATGAGAGATAAAAAGCTTAAAAAACTTAATATTCAAAATATCTTAATTTGTGTTCTGAAGATGAACGAAGGTCTTGCGTGTTTAGAACGACATGAGGGTGAGTAATTAATGACAGAAATTTCATTTTTGGGTGAACTAACCCTTTAATCTAAGGCCTGTATGTGAAACCAGGCCTATATGAGTTATATGTTCAGTCAGGTAGCATAATTTTTCTCTAATGGTGTATGCGAGATTGAGACACTGTAGACGTAGGCACATAATGATCATCTTTCAATTTTGCATAAATATAGCTACACTCTCATTTCTCAGCTCATTAAGTGACATGTATATGTGTGAGTGTGTGTGCGTATGCACTTGTGTGAATAAACTGCCTCTATTTATTATGTCAGTATGCTGTAATTCGGACTCCTTTTATACAGGATAGCCTTGTTGCTATGGAGATTACATCAAAGAGAAATTAAGACTTCAAAGACATTTTTCAAACCAGAGGGCAGTGGGACAAACTTCATATGGAGACTAATCAAGCTTCTGAAGTTCCACAAAAGACTCTAAAAGAAAAACTAGACTTGTCTGCTCTGTTAGTACTGGCCTTTCAACTGCAACAAACCAAAGTGGGTCAGTCATTGTTCACACAATCTATTTGATCTTTTACCTACTAGTTTCCTTTATGTATGAATTTTGGAACTGAGGATGCCAGTAGAGCGTTGCAGGCATGACGTATTTCTGTAGGCCAAAACCCCGAAACGAGTTCGCATTTTAGCACCTCCGGTTCCATCTTCCCAAAGTCAATGTTTTTTTTTTTTACAGGTTTTTTGTTAAAGTCACAATGAAATCAAAATGGACAATTCTTGGGGTTTGTGTATGAAATATTGATTGATGGTTTACTGACAACCTGTCACTCACATCAGATTGACCAATAGCAAACCACAACCATCCAATGATCCAATCAATTCCCGATGGACAAAATCAAGTCCCACCTTACATTTTTCTTGTTTGAAAAGCCATTTCACTCAGATATACATCACAATAGGGAAGAAAATACTATCGCAACTTTCATTGCATGTGACTTTAAATGCCTGAAATAAGGTCTGTGTGCTGAACACAAACTCAAGACATTTTCATGTTTTATTCTATGAACAGTTATACCCCATTGTGATATATCTGTGAAGATTTTGTCTTGAAAAAGGCATGCACTAACAAGAGGCTAAATGGGACTACAGAGGCTGTTGGGGAACATTAAATGTCATCATGGTGAACAGGTAAACTCATCTACTCACTAGAGTTGACAGAAACTTAGTGATGGTGACGTTGAAGTCATCCGACCATGGTGTAGTTTGTCTATAGCCTACGTTTAGCTTTTATATCTAGCGATTAGGGTTCAAAATTCATAAAAGTTGTGTTAATTTGTGAAGATTATCATGATCATCATTAAGAATCATCAACTTTTATTTGTCACAGAGCCAATAGCCAAAAGCCAATAGCAAATCCTATTGGTTTTTTGTCGAGGGAACCAGGGTGATGCTAACTTCCGGGTTGGCTTACAAAAATACATCACTGCAGCACTGTGTATATTTCAAACTGAATAGAGTTCATTAGTACCCGCCCCGTTTTTTTTGTGACGCTGGTTTCCGGAAGTATTTTTTTCATTCATTTTTTCCATAGGGATTTTAAAATAGTCTTCTTTAAAGAGAGGTGAATCACATGACAAAAACTTTGAATTGAAGCAAAAAAGTTTTTGAAAATCGGACAAAAAGACAAAAGGTACAAAACTGTGTACTTAACAGTTTTAGTGAGGGAAAGAACTACAATCCCATGAAGCACTGCAAACAGCATAATCAAATTAAAAATGGAGAAATATAAAACTACTCATTTACGAATGTTGATTATTTGTTAAAAAACAATATATTTTAAGTTTATTGTAAAATATGCATATATATATATACAAACATTTCAGTATTTTGAAAGTAAAGGGAGATCGGCTCAACTTCACATGAGTGGGCGGAGCTTAAATGTCTGTACAGCATCATGGGTAATGTAGTTTTTCACCAGGAATTCCACTGTTAAACATGATTATTTGAAAATAAGCTGAAATAATGCAGGTTGACGGCTTCAGCAGAAGCAAATACCATGACGGATTAACAACCTCGGAGCTCACAGTAAGTCTGTCTTTAAAGGTTTATAAGTGATCATTCAAAATTAATTTCCTAATGGAGAAAATGATTTGAGTTTTTACTTCCGGAACCCAACTGTTGCACTCTATTGGGTTTTTGTTGGGTTGGCCTACAAAAATACATCATCACTGCAGCACCTTATACATTTCAGATTGAATAACTGCTGTCAGAATGACCTTAAAAGAGTTCCAGATTGAAAAATCCAGATTTAACAGAAATGCAGCTCCAGGCATCTTTTCTCTGACTATGATCTCTACTGTTCAGCAGGGCAGAGACACTAACAATTCCAGGGCTTGAACTCTCTGAAACCACAGAAAGAGTGGAAAACCACATCATATTATGACTGCAATGGCGACCTTTTTCTGCTATTACTTGCACACTCTATGTAAATCTATGAGCCTCTATGCATTTAGTGCACCACTGAGAACAAGATGAGCGTCATGTACATTCACTAGTTCTACTGTATATGTATTTCTTTGCCTGTACGTTACGCTGAGCTTCACTAGGCCGATCTCATGTGATCTGGACCAGTTCGCCTGTGCTCTTGTGGATGTGAGAGGATGAGAGTGCTGCTGACTTTTATATGCTGAGATTCACTGGAGTGGAAACACATTACCAGCATATATCTGCTGGGCACAGAACGGACACTGTATTACAGTGGCCGCCAGTGCAAAGCCATGCCTCCCTCTCTCTGTCTTGCTCACTCTTTTCATCCATGTTTCTTTATTTTTCTCATATAGCTCCAGCCAAAAGTGAAGTGTTCAAAGAGTCTTTTGAAAAAACACTTTCCCCTTTGTGTCTCTGTCTATGTATTTTTGTGCACTTGAGATGTTTTGCAGTAGGTCTTAGAGGTCTGCAGTTTTAAAGGAATAGTTCACATATATACACCGATCAGGCATAACATTATGAGCACTGACAGGTGAAGTGAATAACTCTGATTATCTCTTCATCACGGCACCTGTTAGTGGGTGGGATATATTAGGCAGCAAGTGAACATTTTGTTCTCAAAGTTGATGTGTTAGAAGCAGGAAAAATGGGCAAGCGTAAGGATTTGAGCGAGTTTGACAAGGGCCAAATTGTGATGGCTAGATGACTGGGTCAGAGCATCTCCAAAACTGCAGCTCTTGTGGGGTGTTCCCGGTCTGCAGTGGTCAGTATCTATCAAAAGTGGTCCAAGGAAGGAACAGTGGTGAACCGGCGACAGGGTCATGGGCGGCCAAGGCTCAATTATGCACGTGGGGAGTGAAGGCTGGTCCGTGTGGTCCGATCCAACAGACGAGCTACTGTGGCTCAAATTGCTCAAGAAGTTAATGCTGGTTCTGATAGAAAGGTGTCAGAATACACAGTGCATCACAGTTTGTTGCGTATGGGGCTGCATAGCCACAGACCAGTCAGGGTGTCCATGCTGACCCCTGTCCACTGCCGAAAGAGCCAACAGTGGGCACATGAGAATCAGGACTGGACCACAGAGCAATGGAAGAAAGTTGGCCTGGTCTGATGAATCACATTTTCTTTTACATCACGTGGATGGCCGGGTGCGTGTGCGTCGCTTACCTGGGGAACACATGGCAACAGGATGCACTATAGGAAGAAGGCAAGCCGGTGGCAAGTTTGAGGAAAACATTCCAGGATTTTTTTCCATATAGTGAACTTCAGTGGGGTTCACCGGGTTGAAGGTCCAAATTGCAGTTTCAGTGCAGCTTCAAAGTGCTCTACATGATCCCAGCCGAGGAGTAAGGGTCTTATCTAGCGAAATGATCGGTCATTTAAAAAAAAAAAAAAAAAAAAAAAATGTATATACTTTTTAACCACAAATGCTCATCTTGCACTAGTTCTGCGATGCGCCAAGTATTACGTTGAAAGGTCAAGCGTGAAGTAGATGGAAGTACCGCGATACGGTGAAAAACTCATCTCATTTTCTCCTCCAACTTCAAAATCGTCCGATATCGTTATTTTACCTTGCATGTTTGCTTTGTAGACACTGGATCGGGACTTCCGCCAACGTCATGACCTTTGTAACTTGATTACGTCATGCGTCCAGATCGCAGAGCTAGTGCAAGATGAGCATTTGTGGTTAAAAATGTAAAAAAAAAAAATTTTCTTTAGATTTCTCTAGATAAGATCCTTATTCCTCAGCCAGGATCGCATAGAGCGCTTTGAAGCTGCACTGAAACTGCAATTTGGACCTTCAACCCGGTATACATTATATGGAGAAGAATCCTGGAACGTTTTCCTCAAAAATCTTAATTTCTTTTCGACTGAAGAAAGAAAGACATGAACATCTTGGATGACATGGGGGTGAGGAAATTATCAGCAAATTTGAATTCTGAAGTGAACTAATAATTGAAGCCTGAACAGGGTGCATAACTGAGAACATGTGATCCAGCCAACATTGTCACATTTTAACAACTAAACCTGAAATCATTTATCTTTTTATTTCCTCCAAAAGGAGCAAGTAGACTCAGTTACATTGATTCTGACATGTTCTAACAAAATATGTTCACAAAACAAGTTGATAAAAGAATAGAATATTTATTATAATATTTCATAAATTACAAAAAACAGCCTTACTGTGTTTATATGAAGAAATTTTCTGTATTGATTTTTCAACTTAGAATTAGAATGTTGCCCTGTCAAATGACTGAAATAAACTGAGTTTGAGCTAAAAAATTTAATAAAAAAGCACATAAAACCTCAACTAAAATTAAAATGAATGGGGAAAATATTAAAGTAAAAGCTAATTCAAAATATCAATAAATACTATAACCTAATAATATATAAATAACACTAAACTGGTTATGCCAATTCTTCGTTTCTCACAGTGTTTAGAATCAGTACAGTGGGGGATCATTATTCTGACAGGTGGCTTCATCCTTTTGCATAATATGAATATCAATGGAGGGGAAGATAACAGGCTACAGAGACAGTTTAGCTCTGTCTTCCCAGCAATATTTAACCCTTTCAATGTCAAGCATATTCACTAAATAGGCTACAGCACAACAAAGGATTACCAAGCCGAAGGTCCTAATTTCAAATGACCAACAGTCAGTAGTGTCACTGATCTGTAGAAACTGCTAGGACAGCGGCACAATGCAGGAGAGTCTCATCCAACAGCGCAGCCTGCTTTTTTCTTTGTGTGTGTGTGCACATTTATTGATCTCCACAATGCATCCTGGTGTCGGATGTAAATGAGACCATGGATATCTTTAAGAACCATTACATTGATCAGTGTAAAGACGATGCTCGACTACGTTTAAAGTCCATTAAAAACATCAGCCTCTGAAAACCCATCACACCCAGTAAGGTGATCTCACTTTTCCCTCCCATCGCCATGGTAACCTGCAGGGATGTGTCTGAGCTAGGAGGGGCTGTGAGAAGGTAACAGATATTCTTTCTGCTCAATATGTTAATTTGTCTCGGAGAGACCAAAAGTTGACTATATACAAAAACTCTGTGAGTCTAATTATAAGTAGCCTAACTCATCTGATTTAAATAGCCTGCAGCGCATAAAACGGAGAGTCTGATTCAGTGCTGCAGAAGAGATTAAATTAAAATATTCCTTTAAAAAATATTCCAAATGATGCACATGAAGCCAGCAAACGAATTACATAGAGAAGCATGTCATTCATTGTCCATGATTGGAGAAAGAGAGCAGCTTCTATCATTTTCCTTGCTTAGAGAAAGAAATGTCCCTTCAGAGAAAAAAAGGTAAATCTATAGGCTACATGATGACAATTGCGATGCAGGTGATGCATCAGAGACGCAGGGCAGAGCATCGCGCATTCTGCTGCTGTCACCTTGTTGCAGCCCCTCCGGACAGTAAAAGACGTAAAAATCGCTTTCGGACATGATCTGGTGTCGCTCACCTCTTGTCCAGGCAGATGATCCACTCTGAGGAGGCCACGGAGTGCGCAGAGGCGTGAACCGCTACCATCTTCGGCTCGACCGGTGTGAATCGTGCGTCTCGGATCGCAGATCTCGTCGACTCGGGCGCATCAGCATCAGGGCTCGCCCCCCCTCCCCGCCTCTGTCGTCGACTGGATCACCGTGGCGTGGATTCATCGTCACCACGTCCACGACTCCACGCACAACGATCGTTTACTACCGTGACTGCCCACTGACACGATAAACAAGTCACGTTCTGAACAGCGAGGCATTATCGGTTGGAGATCTGGTTAAAATAACATTCCGAGGCTGCCGTGGTTATAAAACAACGTCAGGCTGGTAATATTACGGAATATATTGATGCATTAAGGTTTTGTAGGTGACAGCGGTGATGCTGATGCTGCACTGTCACCATAGTGACGGACAAGCAGTCTGCGCTGATGCTGCATCTAGACGGGAGAGGAAAAGGGGAGCGCTGTCAGGCGTCTTGTTCTCCTCCCCGGGGGTGACACTGTCAGGGAAGAGACGCAGGGAGTTGCATGGCTACACCGTAGAAAGGGAAAACAGTTGCAGTTGTTTGCTATTTTTACCTGATCTTATCTTTAATATCTTTATCTTTTTTTTGAAGTAACCTAATGTAGTCTGGTTGATTCATTCATATTAAATAAGAATACATAATTAATATAATTATTTATAATACAAATAGGCTAACCTTTTTTGGTGTAACCTAATGTAGACTGATCATATTAAATATGAAGAATTTTCCTGCAATATTAAAGCTACAATATGTAAGATTTTTGCAGTAAAATATCCAAAAACCACTAGACCAGTGTTATTTTGTTCAGTTGAGTACTTACAATATCCCAAATGTTTCCAACTATTTGTAAATCGTGAGAAAATCGCGATTTTAAAGGGTTAGTTCACCCAAAAATGAACATAATATAATTTATTACTCACCCTCATGTCGTTCCACACCCGTAAGACCTTCGTTCATCTTCGGAACGCAAATTAAGATATTTTAGTTGAAATCCGATGGCTCAGTGAGGCCTCCATAGACAGCAATGACATTTCCTCTCTCAAGATCCATAAATGTACTAAAAACATATTTAAATTAGTTCATGTGAGTACAGTGGTTCAATATTAATATTATAAAGCGAGAATATTTTTTTGTGCACCAAAAAAATAAAATAACGACTTATATAGTGATGGCCGATTTCAAAACAATGCTTCATGAAGCTTTGGAGCGTTATGAATCTTTTGTGTCGAATCAGCGGTTCGGAGCGCCAAAGTCACGTGATTTCAGCATTTTGACACGCGATCCGAATCATGATTCCACACAAAAGATTCATAACGCTCCGAAGCTTCATGAAACAGTGTTTTGAAATCGGCCATCATTATATAAGTCGTTATTTTATTTTTTTATTTTTTTGGTGCACAAAAAAATATTCTCGCTTTATAATATTAATATTGAACCACTGTACTCACATGAACTGATTTCAATATGTTTTTAGTANTGCTATTTCTACCTTTTTTTGGAGTAACCTAATGTAGTCTGGTTGATTCATTCATATTAAATAAGAATACATAATTAATATAATTATTTATAATACAAATAGGCTACTAATAAAATTTTTTGGTGTAACCTAATGTAGACTGATCATATTAAATATGAAGAATTTTCCTGCAATATTAAAGCTACTATATGTAAGATTTTTGCAGTAAAATATCCAAAAACCACTAGACCAGTGTTATATATTTTGTTCAGTTGAGTACTTACAATATCCCAAATGTTTCCAACTATTTGTAAATCGTGATTTTAAAGGGTTAGTTCACCCAAAAATGAACATAATGTCATTTATTACTCACCCTCATGCCGTTCCACACCCGTAAGACCTTCGTTCATCTTCGGAACGCAAATTAAGATATTTTAGTTGAAATCCGATGGCTCCGTGAGGCCTGCATAGTCAGAAATGACATTTCCTCTCTCAAGATCCATAAATGTACTAAAAACATATTTAAATTAGTTCATGTGAGAATTTTCATTTTTGGGTGAACTAACCCTTTAACTAAGGATATGGGACGTGTCGGGGAGTTGTCTGTCAATGGCGTCATATCCGCGTTACCCTCGGTTTATTATTAACCTTTATTTAACCAGGTAAGTCAAATGAGAACCAGTTCTCATTTACATTGACGACCTGGCCAAGAGGCAGCATAAAAAGCAGGTACAATACAATAAAAAACATAGAGTAACAAATAACAGTTATAAACAGGTGACAGTGGCGTGCACGGGGGGCTTGAGCACCTGCCCCTTTGATCGCGAAAGTGAAAGTGCCCTTTGTGGTCAGATGATTCCAATCATGCAGCAGAAAACTGAAAAGAGCAACGACCAAAGGAGGTACGGACTTTAAGTATGCAGAAATGAATGAAACTGCTATAGCACATATTTCGACTTGTATTATGAACATTAATAAGGGACTGTAAATATGATGGAGTTTTCCCAATAAGAGTTTTATAAATGAACAGAAACCAATGAATTTGTCTACGAGAATGAAGAGAAGACCAGTTCAATAAAGAATACTAGTGGCAATGGTGAGTGTTAAATGAAGCTCCAGTCACAAAGCAGATTGCAGCGTGGTAAATAACGTCCAATTTATGAAGGAGAGTTTTTGAAGCAGACCGGGTTCTGGTTTTATTTTGTAGAAACCATGGAAACACTAAAAACTCCTATTTTACATATCCCTAAACCTACCCATCTCCACCCCCTGGATCTAGATCCAACTCCTGCCACTTTACATATCCCTTAACCTACCCATCTCCGCCCCCTGGATCTCGTGTGTTCTGCAGTGAGGGGGTTAATGTAATATTCTGAGATTGCATTTCACCGTTTTTATTCATTTTGAGGAATACTGAATCTTTTCGTGCAAGTGAGATGAGTAAATGCATGTTCATATTTAGTCTAGAACTACAATAACCATCATAGAACTACATCAACGCACACAACAGCTCTGCACTTTATTTCTCTCAACATGGGGACAGGAGAGCTGTCAGTCAATAAATGTGGAAAAGCGTTACTTATTTGAAAAAGTAACTTAGATATTTTGTTGTAAATTGAAAAAGTAATGCATTACTATACTAGTTACTTGAAAAAGTAATCTGATTATGTAACGCAAGTTACTTGTAATGCGTTACCCCCCAACACTGATATTAAATAATATTTTTACATACCCAGGGAGTTGGCTACACAGTAAAAAAAGGGAACATTTGCAATTGTTAGCTATTTCTACCTCATCTTATCTTTAATAAGATCACCTTTTTTAGTGAAACCTAATGTAATCTGGGCTGCGTTTCCCAAAAGCATTGTGAGCCCAAGTTGACCGTGAAGACCATTGCCACCAATGTTCTCTACGATCAACTTAGATTACAATGTTTTGGGGAAACGCAGCACTGGTTTATTCATTTTAATGGTAATTCATATTAAATATTTAAGAATATTTTTGCAACATTAATATAATTATTAATAAATTACTAAATAATTAATATAATTATTTAAAATAATAANATTTCACCTAATAATAATAATAATAACCACATGAAGAAACATTTTTACAATGTAATTTTAAACAGTTTGAGATAATAAAAAGAATAAAGACTTTATTTCCTGTCATTTAAATACCACCAAAAGGAGTAAAATATTCTCAAGATCAGTATTAAATTACATAAATGACAGCTCAGGTAAAAATCACATTCTCAGCACTAAGCGCATCATACATGTTGTGGCATAAAAATATATGACGTTTACAGTATAGCACATTTAGAAACTGGCTGAAGTATAAGGAGCAAAGTGTTCCTATTTCACAAGAACAAAGTGAGAAAAATGCTTCTTCAGCCAATTTATCAGTTTGCAAGATCACACTGATGCATCTCTATTGTACTAAAGCCACATGATCATGCATTATCTCTGTTGAAGCTCTCATTCTGAAAGCTTCTTCCCTTAAAGATTTTTCTCTGTGTTGATTGAGTCTCATGAAAGCAGAGGTGACAATTCTTCTGACGAAGCAAAAGGTCTGGACACTCACTCGACCTGAATACAAAAATAGCTTAAAGATTATGTACAGAACTCTATGAGTGAATCCCTGACACCTTTGCATACATATAACAATGGCACAATATGGCTTTCATTTCAGTACTGGCATTTTTGGGGACAGATGCTACATTCATACTGAATCAAAAGAAATCTCACAGGTTCAATACCACATTACTGACAATGCCCAATAAATGCCATATTATCTACTTTCTATTTAAAACTTAACTTTATGTGAAGTAACAATATTTTGCATATTTTAATATGCATATATTTGGCACTTTCCATGAATATGGCACACTATGGTGTCCCACAACACATTAGAGGCACAAACCCCATGTTTTAATTGTCAGATTATGAACTATTGAAATTATACAAGCATACAATTATGATTTATCATACAATGTTAAAATTTTAATCTGTGGAACTAATATCATTATTGAAACCAAAAACATAAAATTTAGCATTCTTCCACATTTTGCATGTAAGCCTGTTATGGCAAAATTTTCCCACATTACTAAAATGCAACATTCTCTAAAATTGCAATATCCAATAAATAACAATTATCTCATTTCATATTCTCATTGTTATGTTGACTGCAATCATCAAGCTAATCTTTTCAACCCTGTTACCAAGGTTATTGTAAGATAAAAACGACCGAACTAATATTTTCTTTAATTTTTTTGTGAAATATAAGTTATATCCATTAATACAAACCAACATTTAGTCCCAAACTAGCTTACTTAATTGAGGCTAAATTTGCAACCCTGTTATCCAAGTCTGTTTTTAAACTAAACAACCCAAATGTACCCTATTCACGGAAAGTGTCATCATTCTTTATTGAGTCGATGTATCATTGAACAGAAGATCTTTCATCTTGCAATCTTTATACACATTTTCCTGCTATTGAGTGTTCAGGCAATGTCCTGCTTTGAAGAAACAGGCGTGGAACAGTTTATATTGGCTATCGTCCTGTAGACAAAGTAAAAGTGTTGACGCTTCGGTCGACTGTGTAACTCTGCCTTTATCCACTGTGGATGTGTGTCTGCGGCCAATTGCTGGCTGCTTTCATCAGTGAAAAGAAAGAGCCCGTAGTTTTCCGGATCAGACACGCGGAATTTAAGTGCACAAAGGCGGCACACCTCTTCCGTTGTGGCGTAGGGCCGCACCTGAAGGGTTTTAGCCGTGCAGCCGCTATCTGCCTTCTGCAGAGCCACGCGCATGTAATTCTTCACAAAAAAACAAATAGACATTATAGTGAGTTTAAAACCACTCAGAAAATGTTATGGAATGAAAATAGTCCATATCCATAAAATGCAGTCAGGAACTATGAAAAATGCTGACCACAAACTGTTAGGATTTTACCTGGAAGTCGTCCACTGAGGGCAGGTTTCTTTGCAGTGTGCGACGCTGATGCCACTGGTGGAGTGTGTCGCGTGCTGTAGAGCTGAGAATCCGTGCAGCCTGTTCTTCCTGGAAGTTCTTAATCAGTGACATTGCTCCGTATGCACTGGTGAGGTAATAACCTCCTGTACAGGATCAAGACAAAAGGAGAGTCTTATACAGTTAAAAAAACTTGTGAACCTTCCAAAACCTAAACAAAAACTCAGTTTGTTCAATACCATAAAGTGCTGCTAAAAATCTACTTGAAAATGTATTATTTTAACCTATACTACTGTTCAGAAGTTTGCGGTTGATAAGATTTTTTAATGTTTTTGAAATAAGATCACTAGGGCTACATTTACTTGATCAAAAATACAGTAAAATCAGTAATATTGTTAAATACACAGATGAGCAAAAACATTATGACCAGTCATAGGTGAAGCAAATATCATTGGTCATCTCCTAATAAGGCCACATATTAAGGTCTGGGTAGATTAGATGGTAAGTAAACAATCAGTTCTCATAATCAACATGTTGGATGCAGGAGAAATGGGCAGGAATAAAGATATGAGAGACTTTGGCAAGAGCCAAATTGTTATGGCAAGGCGACTGGGTCAAAGTATCTCTGAAAAGGCTGAATGCTCCCGGTCAGCAGTGGTGAGATTTTACCAACAGTGGTCTGAGGAGGGACAAACAACAAACCGGCGACAGGGGCGCATCCAAGGCTCATCGATGCACGAGGGCAATGAAGTCTATCCCGTCTGGTCTGAGCCAACAGAAAGTCTATTGTGGCACAAGTCACGCAAAATTTTATGGCAGGAATGTGTCACAACACACAGTACTCTGCTGCGTATGGGGCTGCATAGCTTCAGACCAATCAGAGAGCTTATGATGACCCCTGTCCACTGTCGAAAGCAGCTTCAATGGGCACAAGAGTGTCTGAACTAGACCTTGGAGCAGTGGAAGATTTTTGCCTGGTCCGTTGAGTCTCGTTTTCTTTTACATTACGTGGACGCCGTTTACCTGGGGAAGTGATGGCACCAGGATGCACTGTGGGATGACGACAAGCCAGTGGGGAGAGTGTGATGCTCTGGGCAATGCTCTGCTGGGAAACCCTGGGTCGGGCCATTTATGTGGACTTCAATTTGACGTGCACCTAAAGATTGTTGCAGTCCAGGTACACCCCTTCAATCATGTTCCCTGGTGGAAGTGGCCTCTTTACTGCATACAACTGGATACATTGTTCAGGAATGGCTTGAGGAACATGATGAAAAGTTCAAGGTGTTGCCCAGGCCTCCAAATTCCCTGAATCCAGTTGAGCATCTATGGGATGTGCTGGATCAACAAGTTCGATCCACGGTAGCTCCACCTCGCAACCTACAGGACTTGAAGGAACTGCTGCTAATGTCTTAGTGCCTGAAACCACAGCACACCTTCAGGGTCTTGCAGAGACCTTGCCTCGGTGGGTCGACACTGTTTTGGCAACACGCGGAGGACCAACAGCATATTAGACAGGTGGTCATAATGTTTTGGATCATCTGTGTATTGTTACAATTTAAACTCTTTTCATATTTTCCAAAATGTAAATAACTCCTGCTGAATTTTAAGCATCATTACTCCAGTCTTCAGTGTCACATGATCCTTCAGAAATCATTCTAATATGCCGATTTGCTGCTCAAGAAACATTTCTTATTCATCAGTGTTAAAAACTGTTTAATAATCCTAATTCATTTTTAGGATTCTTTGATGAATAGAAAGTTAACAAAAACAGCAATTATTTAAAATAGAAAGCTTTTGTTACATTATAAATGCCTTTACTGTCACTTTTGATCAAATTAATGCATTCTTGCTCAATAGAAGTATTAATTTCTTTCAAAAACAAAATCTTACTGACCCCAAACATTTGAATGGTAGTGTATAGTTCACAAGCGTGAACTACCACTATAATGAGGACGGATCATAATGTCTGTCCCATTAGATCATCAGGTTTGTGACCTGACTGTGTACATACAATACAATAAATCTTTTCTATGAATGGCTGCCACACTAAGATCATTGAGAACAGGAGAAACACACCCTTGGAGGAAATTACTTGAGAACAGAACTTAGGATGTTCGTCACACATGGAAAATGCTTGTCCGTTCTGAAACTCCTCCAACTGTTTGTTCCATGGAATGCACAATTATTAAAGGATTAGTTCACCCAAAAATGAAAATTCTGCGATAATTTACTCACCCACTTGTCGTTTCAAATCAACAAGACTTTAGTTCATCTTTGGAACACAAATGAAGATATTTTTAATGAAATCTGAGAGATTTTTTTCACCCAAATCTCTGATGCTTCAAAACATTCATAAACAGATAAGTCCATATGAATCAAGCGTTTTAATGCAAGTCTTCTAAAGAGATGTGATCGCTTTATATGATGAACAGATTGAATTTAGGATTGTATTCACATACACATATTGATCAGAAAACAATGTTTACAGCATTCAATTTTTTTCACGGAAGCTCAAGAGTGTTTGCTAACGACATAAGTGTGATTAAATGATGACAGAATTTTCATTTTTGGATGAGCTAGCCCTTTAAATTAACTAATATTACAATGGGTTTTGATTCAGTCATTACAAACCAAGTAAGAGAATTTACATTAAATGTTGGACAAGAGAAATAAATTATGTTTTGTTTCTGAAGTTCTTGAAATGTTCCCTTTGATAGAGCAAATAATCTAATTTGTAAAAAAACATAAATTTAACTTACATTAATTTAAATAAATTATTACACAAATATAACATATTGACACACCTTCTCCATGCAGTAATGGGGGATCTATCAGCTCCATCATATACAGGATCTCAGTGTCCAACTGAGGCATGTCACACTGGACCAACACATATGTCAACATGGGCAGGAAATCATCCGCTCCGAACATCCTCACTGGCGCAGACAGAGGAAACATTTATTAGTGACCTTTACACAAGCCAATCCAGCAAGTACCTTCCACTTGATTAAGGTGAAAATACTTTCACTTTTCAATTACTAATCTCATATGCTGCATCCCAATTCGCATTCTATCCATCCTAAATAGTATTTAAAATAAGAATTAGTGTCCCAGATTGTAGTATGTTGAAATGAGTATCCCAAAGGTAACCAGATGTTCTAGTGTTTCTACTGAATCCGAAGTGCAGATCCATGCACACTCTAATGGCTAATATTGCCCACATCCCATTATTGGTTGGACGAGGATTAGATTAAAAACTACAAATATAAATAAAATTGTTAAAACACTACAAACACAACAAGAGTACATAATTTTAAGTTATAGTATAAGTAGGTGAATTAGGACGCAGCAATACACACCTAAAACATAAACACACATAAAGACTTTAAATAAACACCTGAGACATAACTCCACCTGTACACACCTTCATTATCTTGCATAATATTGTAGATGAGTTTACAGACTTTCAGCAGCACCATAATCTTCCTCTCAGGCGAGTATATGCTGCACATGGATCTGAGTTTCCTGCGGATGCGGTGGATGGCGTAGGCATCTGGTGGCCGTGCTGCATTCGCTCCCAGCTCGTGAGGCTGTTTGGCCTTGGCCAGGGCCAGATTCTCCTCCAGCCTCTGCCACACTCCATCAGCCACCTGGAACTCATGCAGCGCTGACTGCAAGCAGCCATACAGGGGTTTCAGCACACACTTATGCATGGCCTTCTCCAACACCGGATCTGAGAAAGAGATGGAGTTTCAGTTAACGCTTTAACATTAGAGTTTTAGAGAAATTTAACATCTTCACAGTGAGAAAAAGTTAGCAAAAAAGGCATTACCTTTTAAACTTGTTACTTTACAGATTAACTTGCTACCTTACAGACGGTTTTAAAGGAATAGTTATTTATTCAACGTTCATGTTGTTCCAAATGTCTTTTTTTAGCCATGAGTAGATCGAACCATTATGAAATTCTGACTGAAACACCTTTTAATTTAAACTGACACTTTTTTTTCCGAAGTGAAGAATAGTACAAATATCCAAATGGTACTCTGTTCTCCACTAGTCAACAAACACACACACACTTTTTTTGGCTTACTGAGCATAGTGTCTGCTGAGTTCATGAAAAAGCTGACACAAATGTTACAAGATATATTAGGCCTAAGCTCCCGGTATTCAAGTCTTGCTGAAGGCTCTCTGAGACACAAAGGGCCAGTCAAATAAGGACAAAAGCAGGCATCACATCAATTTGTCTCTACACTATAGAGTTATAAAACAAGCAATTACACACTATTACAATACCATTACTGTAATAAAACTCTATATTTAATGGGTTAGTTCACCCAAAAATGAAAATTCTCTCATTGATTACTCACCCTCATGTCGTTCCACACCCATACGACCTTTGTTCATCTTTGTAACACAAATTAAGATATTTTTGATGAAATCCGACAGCTCAAGAGATCTCCTGACGTAGTGAACACAGTGCAGCGCTTCCGTGTTTACATCAGAACGCCAGCTCATCGGATCACACACATGTATAATGCTGCAAATACTGAGCTGGTGCACTGCATTCACTACGTCAACTGTGTAGGAGACTGACATGGGAGAGAAGAAATTGTGAATAAAGTAGTATTTTTGTTTTGTTTTTGCGCACAAAAAGTATTCTCGTCGCTTCATAAAATTAAGGTTGAACCACTGTAGTCATGCTGACTATTTTAACAATGTCTTTAGTACCTTTCTGGGCCTTGACAGTGGTAGTTAAATTGCTGTCTACAGAGGAGTCAGAGAGCTCTTGGATTTCATTAAAAAATATTTTAATTTGTGTTCTGAAGTTGAACGAAAGTCTTACGGCCGGGTTTGGAATGACATGTGGGTGAGAACTTAATGACAGAATTATCATTTTTGGGTGAAACTAACCCTGTAATATAATAAAACAGTGTACACAAGAGGTCCAAATATCAGAAGCACCTGTAGCTTACAGATTCACTATCATAATGAAAAGGCCCAGAAATTCATCAACTTAAAACTGTACATGTACATAGAATGATTCACTCCTACAAACACAAATCAAATTCTTTATGCTACACTGCTGCAATGGTTGTCACTGAAGCTGATCTTTATTGTGACCTCAAAAAACAGACATGCCAACATTAAGAGAATGAAAAATATAATATCTATAAATATATTTTTTCTGTCTGAAACTATTACACAATTTTAATTGTGCAGCATGTTCTGGATATTTAATTCCACTTACAAAAAGCACCATGGCTGTTGCACATTGTAATATCCTGATATTCTTTGATATATGATTTGTATTACTATCTGATTCTTTCACTGTATCTTTGTATGGCCACAGTACTATTTTGTAACCTCAGATACATATACTAAAATATTTGTTTTAGCCTTGGTATGATCTTCAAGGTTGTATGGCCACATGAAACATCAAACTGTACAAAAAAGAAAGGAAGAAAGAAACTGTTGAAATTAAGCATCTTAAATTTAAGAAATTAAAAAATTTGATTGATTTTTGTTACGTCTTTACAGGTTAATTTTAACCATGGTATCACCACATTTAAAGCTATTAACATTACAGTTTAACAAAGAAAATTCTGACATTTAGAAAACCAATCATGGCCTCCTAATAATCCCCATCCATTAAATTGGCTCCATCACTCTCCTCTCCATCTATAGCTGGTGTGTGGTGAGCGCACTGGCGCCGTTGTACTGTGGCTGCTGCCGCATCATCCAAGTGGATGCTGCACACTGGTAGTGGTTGAGGAGAGACCCCCTGATATGATGGTAAAGTGCTTTGGGTGTACAGTAGTACATAACAAAGGGCTATATAAATGCCTCATTCATTCATTTTCATTCATTCAAAACATTAATCATTAATGAGGTAAACAATACATTAGCTTATCTTTAAATCACAGGTGTCAAACTCCTTCCTGGAGGGCCACAGCCCAGCAGAGTTTAGCTTCAACCCTAATTAAACACACCTGATACAGCTAATCAAGTCCTTCAGGCCTATTTGAAAACTACAGGAATGTGTGTTTGGAGCAGGGTTGGAACTAAACTCTGCAGGGCTGCGTTTGACACCCCTGCTTTAAACTGAACAGCCAGACATTTATAGGAATAAATTACACTAATGTAACTTCTCTACTTATAAAGAAGTGAAGAATTTATAATTTTAACACTTCTTACTTGCCTTAGGTTTATTATGCAAGCATTACTTTTGGCATGATAACAAAAAAAGTATTTATGTAGAATCCTAATATTTCTGCCTTCAAGCTCTAGTTATTGGTCCTAAACCACTAACCACAGGGTGGATTTTAACTGAAGACCTATAAAAAATAGTGCTGTGAGACAGGATTATAGCATATTTGTCTTAGAATTAACTTAATTTAATCTTATTTCAAAATGCTCTTCTGTGTGGATTGTGCTCCTTTTTTCAGCTCAATATTTATTTCCAGAGCAGTCTGGTTTGAAGCTGTCATTCTTTATAAAAACCAGACTAGTTAATACACTTTACAATGCAAGTACTGGGAAAAGAGATGAACTTGAAAGTTATTCAAATCATAACATTTGACAATAAAACATATCCTCATCCAAGCCGAGGCCAAGTAGGTAGTGCTCACAGCAGATTAAAAAAAGAGTTACACAAGTCTTGCCAATTACATCACTCAAAAATGATTTTCATAGAACCAAAACAAATCTTTTAACTCTGCCTGTCCAAAGGACTAAATGGAAATTACCCAAAGAGTCACAGCCATGATATGAATGACCTATATCCTCCACTGACAGACTAAGAAAAAAATTCTATTTTTCTATTTCCATCACACTATCAACAACATTTTAACCTGCATTTTCCACAAAAGCAGCTCTAAACTAATAAGGGTAGACTCACATTCAAAACAAAAACATGTTTCTGATGTCAGGCATAATCGTAATCCACAATCGTAGCATCTTTTTTTTGGGACAATATACATATTTTTGACATGCATATTAACATGCTTATCAACAGATAAGTCAAAGAAATCAGACCTTGAATTAAACTAAAAGTTTGCAAACTGCACAGACTAGGAAACAAAAAGTCAAGCTGATGATACATATCTAAAAGGCAAGGAAGCCAACACTTCAAAATGCCACAACAAACAGTTTCTAGATACTAGTGAAATATAGTAGATTAAACTCGGGGATAAAACTATAAGCTAGTCACGGGTGTCCAATCCTGATCCTGGAGGCCCACCATCCAGCAGAGTTTAATTACAAACCATAAATAAACACTCCAAGACCAACTTAGTATTACTAGAAACTTCTAGGCAGGTGTGGTGGAGCTAAACCCTGAAGGAAAGTGGCGCTCCAGAAGCAGGACTGGACACCCTTGAAGTAAGCCATTTTTAGGTTGAAAGGTGCTTTTAAAATTGTTCTCTTTGGTTGAATGGTTCAACATGACCCTAAAAGACTTGAACTGAAATATTCTTACCAATCTGGTCCTCCGGTATGTAAGACTCTATGGGTGGGTTCATCTCTGAGCTCTGTATGAGGTAAGCCTTCATCTGGGTCATGAACTGCCGGAGCGTCTGCAGAAGATCCTGGCTGGATGAGTGGCAGTTTTTGTTCTCCTGCACAAAGCTCAAATAGTCCTGCACCAGGCAACCAAAGTAGGAACCTTTGTCCTGGGATAACTCAATGATCCGGAGCAAGATGCGTTTTTCAGGTGTAGCCAGAACATTGAGGACACCTCGGACCTTACGGAATTGCCCCCTTAGTGCTCGTGGGATAACAAGTGATCTTGGATGAGCCCCAACTAGTTCAACCGCTAGGAGTCTTTTTGTTTTGCGGGAAGAACGAAGGCGAAGATGCAGGTCCCTTTCAAGTCCCACACCATAGTCTTCCTCCTCTTCATCATACTCATCACTGCTGTCATCTGTGGAGAGGCCTTGGCCCACACCCTGGGATAGTCCCAAAGGGAGAGGATGTGGAGGAGAATCCAGAGAGTCAGATGAGGAAGTGGACAAACCACTTGAGCTTCGCCCTTTCTCTTCTGGTCCGGTCCATTGCTGCAGAATGGTGCTTTTGGTCGGGTTGAGAGTTGTATGCGTCCGACTGGCTTGAGACAGGGCCCTAGAGATGGTATCATCATCTAACGCAATGGTGCAGCGGTAGCTGTCAATGTCTGGCGGTTGTGGAGGTCGTGGTGGAGGTTGAGGTGCAGGTTTCTTAGAGCTGGGGTGTTTGGATCCCATAGAACCAGCAATCGATTTGGGTCTCTGACTCATTCTGGTATTGCCAGCACTCAAAGGCATAGTCCTCGGACCTGGGGGTAAAGCAGGGGTATGAACCAAAATGCGAGGCGGAGGCGGCCTTGGTGGAGGAGGGGGACGAGATTTTCCGTTTTCTGCTGTTGTATCTTTTGCAATCACTGTTGCAGCATTTCCAGTGAGATCTTGCTGTGTTTTGAGGAAGACAGGGTTGATAAAAGACAAAGCACTGTTGGAGCAACTTCTTTTGTCTTCAGGAGCATTAGAGCAGGTGTCAGTCAGAGGTAGTGAGGCATTTAGATTCCCAGTTGGGGTACAGGTTTGATCCACTATCAGTAAGATGTCAGACAAGTTGTCGTGCAGAGAGATCGACGGTCTGTCCTGAACCAGAGAACCCTTTGGCACTTGTTGACTTTTGACAGAATATTCCCAGAACGCTGGAATAAAAAAGAATCTGATTAATGGTTAACAACACATACGCACAATCTTTGCACAAACACAACCACAAAAGCAGCTAACACACCCACTCCAGCTTCCTACCATAGACGACCACGCGCTGTCAGCACACATGTGAATTTGAGTGTGTGTGGCTATATCTAGTTACAGCCAGGCTGAAGCGTCTGTTCACTTCTCTCGTCCTCAAGCCCACTGAAGTTCTTGGAGAAATTTAGCGAGCTCAGTTGTGCATTTCAGAAAGCTGATTCACAAATGCCATACAAACACACCCAACACAAAGCCGGCCAAAAACTCAGTGAGTCATTTTTTTCCAAACAGACAGCATTTATGGGGAGGTAGACTTAACAGAGCACACCAAACCCCTCCTCTTTCTCCTCCCCATGCTTTCTGTCTCTCTCCCCACCCATTTCAGTATGGTTTCTCATGTTGGTTTGCTGGGCCAGTTTCTATTAGGAAAATATAGTTTTGATAGTCAGCATCTTTCAAATGAGACTTGCCCTTCACCTAAATTACTAAATCAAAAATCGAATTGTTCTGTGGCAACTTTGATGTACATTTCAAAGATGTTTATATGTTGTAGAATACATATATGTTGTGTATATTGTGTTATTTATTTTATGTGTTGCGTTTTTGACGTATATTGTTTGTTACTCTGTGAATTGCCCTTCGGGGATAAATAAAGTGTTTGAAACTTGAAACTTGAAAGATGTTTTGAAAGACATGTGGATGGGTGCCAGAATGTTATTATGGGGTGACTAAGGCATTCTAAGTGTTTTTTTAGCTCATTTTTAACTTCCCAACAATGCATTTTCTCTAGGCAGAACGAAGCTATTGCTGATAAACAACAAAGGAAGACCCGTGACTGATTTCTTTTTTAGTTGAATATGACTGTGTCTGCCAAGTTTCTCTCTATCTCTATCTCTATCTCTCTCTCTCTCTCACACACACACACACACACACACACACACACACACACACACACACACACACTCTTTCCCTCAGAAACCTCTATGCTCTAATTAGCTCACATAGTCTCACACACTATCTGGAATGTCAGCCTGACTAATAATAACAACATGGAACTGAATAGTAGGCCAGCATATTCGCAGCTGTGGTGAAATGACAAATCCAAACACACATTTACTCATGAGACAATCTGAGGTACCGTCTTCTCTACGAACACTGCAATGTTTCTTTATTATCTGAAAAACTATTTGATACTGGTCTGAACCTTACTAATATATTAGAGCATACTAATATATTACATTTAAAATTATTACTTGGACATGCAACATTGTTGATTGTATTAAAAACACACTTTGCTTTCCAGGTGTGTCATGTTCTGTTTTTGTTATGAACAGAGGAACAGTGGCAGTCCTGACTCACTTAGTACCCTGGGGAGAGACATGAGCAAAGAAAAATGTAAGCTGAGTTAGAATAGTGCTACTGTTTTTAATTAGTGTGCAAGGATCACTGGGTTGTAATCTTGAAGTAATATTGAATTTTTTTTAAAACTTGACAGCCTGTAATAGTCATGTGTGTCAGATTGGGTATGTCAGTACCTGCCCCTTGCTGGGCCACCTCATGCAAATCTGACAGGGTCTCAGCTGAGTGTATTGCCTCAGGAAGCTTCAGGGTAGACGGCAGGATGTCTCTAATATGAAACAAAGAGAGCCAGACAGACAAATAGTCCGTGAAAGAGGGTAAAATAGAAGAGTGGGAGAAAATACACACAAAATTATTCACTCTTTTCTTACATTAATGGTGACAGGTCAATTTATTAATGTAGATTACATTTAGCTAATTTAATAATTCTATTCTTAATGGGTGGTAAAAAATGGTATTGATCAGAGAGAAGGCAGACTTTCAGTTTCTATGAGAAGCTTGAGAAAACAAACATAACGTGGAGAACTGTTGCAATATTCTGACTTATGGATGACATCAAATCATTGGGTTTTATGAGCAGTGGGTTCATTACTGCACAATCATTCATTGATCTTTACTCATAAATCTTGTATACTGTCTTTTATGCTCTTATCATGCTTTAGCTCTGCAGTCAAGGTAAAGCAACAAGACAGCAATGAACATTTCATCCATTCCAAATGTATGAAATCAAATTGTTCATAGTGGATTGTTTTTATATGCTATGAAGAAAATGTGAGTGGTTGAGTTACATGGCAAAGTATAATGCTTAGGGTTAGGGATAGTTCAAATTCCTCATAGTATGTATTAGCAATTGCAATAGTGATGTTTGCCTTAGCGGTCTAATACTAAAAAAGTGTTACCTGCTAATACAATAAAAGGCCACAAGATGAAAGAGGTCAGCAAAACTAATTCCTGAGCCCTCCAGAGAAAATGCTGGAAAAAAAGAACAATATACAAGAATTAAGATATGTATCTAATCTCCAAGCATTTCCACCATTCCATCAAATCAGCACTGGGACATTTGTTGAGAATTTTGCGGGAAATTTCTGAACTGACTCTGAACTTGGCAGGTAAAATGTTCATAAGCCTCCAGCGCCATTCAGACCACATTCATTTCCAAGGCACAAAGGATATTCACAGCTGGATTGTGCCCAGGCCAAAAACACTAGGGTGTGTCTGATATTTCACATGGAGAATTTCTTGGAACTGCACTGCTGTAAATGCCTGAAATACTGCCAGGCTACTATTGTGACATTTAGCTACAAATATGGTGCCTGTTTCAAACCAAGCCAGTTGCAAACAACCGTTCAGGTTAAGTACAACTGATTAACTACCTGTGAAACAAGAGGGAAAACGTACTATTTTTTTTACAAAACAGAGATTTATAAAGTGACATTACATAGAAAAGTGCACGTGTGTGCGGTCAATGGCAAGCAATCTTTGACCTCTTGACTGCATGCACGTGAAAGCAACAGGCCCCTCAATGTCAACAAATCATAAAAAAGATAACAGATAAAAAGACCATAAAATGAAAGAAGAAATCTCCACAAATCTTTCACAGCCGAACATGCTGAACCGAAGGTGACACAGTACTCAGAAGTAAACATAAATAGATGTGAGCAGAGTGTTAACAAAAGTTATGGCTTATTATGATATAAGAGACCCGACATACTGTACTGGCTCTCCTTTAAAGGGATGTGAATCACAGAGTCTGAGGTACCATCCATGTGGAATGACAAGACCTTCTTTTGCAGGACAGATGACCTCCAGACCAAAAACACCTGGACAGGAAGAAATAACTTTTTTGTGTTTTTTGTTGACACAGTACGCATCGAGTTATGGTGAGTAAGAGTTAAAGATGCAGAGTGTAAAATTTGGGAGGATCTATTGACAGAAATGCAATGTAATATACATAACTATGTTTTCAGTGGTACATAAAGACCTTACATAATGAACCGTTATGTTTTTATTACCTTAGAATGAGTTATTTCTATCTCATACACCGCGGGTCCCCCTCCATGACAAGTCACCATTATGTGCCGGGATGTTTCTACAGCAACCCTAAACGGACAAACTGCTCTACAGAGCACGTTTAGTCACTATGTTGTTCTTATTCTAAATCGTTTGTGTTTTTAGAGGCAGCTTGCATCATCAATATGTTAAATACACATGAAGTAGTAGTAGTAGTAGTCTGGTTTATTAGAAGCAGAGAAGAAGAAACCTCATTGCTTCACACAGGCTACTCCGTTACGCCGTTAGTTGCAGTTCACAACCTCACCGCTAAATGCAGCTAAAATTTTCACACTGCACCTTTAAGAGTTAAGAGTAACCTCTGACCCGACGCATGACATAGGAGTAGCGTAAGCTTAGACGCCTCTCGCAGTTTAAACAAACAGGGCTGTGCAACAAACTCAATCTCCTCTTCTCTTATATCGTAATCCTCAGACATTTCTCTTTAAAAAAATCTTGTTTTAGACTTCTAATTCATAACCGGTGTTTTGTTTTGCTCTATTCTCTGCGCTTCCGCGCTCATCATTACATCATGCATTGGGTCAGAGGTTACTCTTCTGATGTAACTCGATGCGTACGGCCGTTTGCCGGGAGCTAGTTATTATGTTCTATAAAGTTTTAAATATGGATATTTCTCTTACAAAAACCCATCGCTTCACTTCAGAAGGCCTTTATTAACCCACTGGAGCTGTGTGGAGTACTTTTATGATGGACGGATGAACTTTTTTGGGCTTCAAAATACAGCGCCCCATTCACTAACATTATATACACTAACATTCTCCATTACTAGTTTCTAGTTCATATTTTAATAATTTAATAATGGACATTCTGTATTCTGCATTTATTCACCCTTGTGTAATTGAGTCTGAATGAGATGAGGTCAAGAGCAACATTTTTAGTAAATAATAATCTTTCCAACACACAAAGCAATAATTATGGCTTATGATACTTTTGTCATTTCTGGAGCTTTTTTATATGGAAAACAGCAATCTGGACATCCTTGTGTCTTTCACAAAATCAAATGTATATGGAACAGCATGATGGTGAGTAAATGATGACAGAATTTGAAATTCTGTGAACTATTTAAAAAAAAAAAATGTCTGGTGTCTTTGTGTTTACTCTCTCAAACATGTTTTACCCCAGCTGGTTGCTGCACTAGGATGCCAGTGGCCTCTTGCTGGTCGATGGAACGCAGAAGCCAGATGGGGTGTGTGTGTATCAGTTTGTCCAACACACTCATACTTGTGCTTGTACCATCCCCATCAAACGCAGGATACTGTAGACACACAGTGCTCATCCCTCCCTCTATCCTACAGAGAACAAAACAGGGGATGGGTGTAGTGGTTGTCTTTGTTTTGATAGAGATTTATTTTTATGTCCTTTAATGGAAGAAAAGACTGACTAGAGACTGGCGCCCTCTACTGTACACTGTAAAACATTTAGAAGTTCTTTGGAAATGTAATGATATACATATATACACACATGCAATGCATCTATTAAAAGTACAGGTAACACAGGTATAGTTGCATTTAAATGCACTCCTATTTAACTTATTGTACAATGATGTTATTAATGCATTCTCATCACGTGTACGGTATGTGTACTCACTCTATGAACATAGAAGTGTCTGGATCTCTGACTGGATCTCTGTCTTTTTCCTGCGTAGCATGAACCATTTGCTGCTCCAACGTACCCAGTGACAATGCAAACGCATCGACAAGCTGCACATTGATTAAAAAAAAATAAAAGCAAAATCTTAGTTGTCCAAGCACCAAAACATTTTGGTAAATTATTATCTGTAGTGCTCTTTTTAAAATCCACACTGACAATATTGCTAATAAAGAATCTAAGAAAGAGAGAAACTGACAGGAAACCAGTAGAGAACAGTGACGAAAAAAACAGAAAGCTGGAAAATACTGTAAAAACAAGCTGAAAGAGGCTTATTTGTGACCAAAACAAGAGAAACCGCTTCAGCCTCCTCGGACATCTATCCATGAGCAGGAAGCAAATTAGTCACTTTCCTGTGTTCTTAATCTACTCTCCCCGACAGGAAATGGGATTTACCATGGAAACACAACCCAACCATCACAGCACAGTGTGGTAATGAACCATTAAGAAGTCTTGCCTTTTCAATTACTCTGTGCAAGTACTTGCATGAAGATATGCAAATACACTACAAACTAAACTAAAAACATGATCTAAAGCTTTTTGTTTTACTGAAAAAACACTTTTTCCTTTCTTTTATTCTATTTGTTTTGCCTATGACAACCAAATGACAAGACAAATAGTTGAAAAGGGAAAAAAGTATCATCAGCAGTTTTACTGGTATTCTGAGTGGTTTATAAGAAGTTACTTTGCGGTATCTTTGCTTCTAGGTGGCTGGTATTTGTTAAACTGCAATGTAAATCAATGGGATTTTTGGGTGCATTTGATTGTCCAGGAAATATCACTTTTGGAAAAGTAATAGCACATCTCTTCTCAACAAGGTGCATGATTTGAGGTAACATGCATGTCCGGTGAACAAAGAAGCAGGAGTAGTTTGATACAGTTCCCAAACTCTTTCTATATTGCATAAATTAGAATTTTCTGCATAGTAAAAACAACAGTGTTTGTAGTTTGTAGAACATAAAAAGCAGTGCCTGATAGGCTGTTAGTGAAATTCTAACCAAAACTACTTTCAAAGTAAAGTAATGTTACCAATATGGGAACTGCACTTGACTCCACGTAAATATTTTGAATCAATGTGCCAACTTCCTGGGCTTTTAATGTTGACCTGCAATTTTGGACTATTTTGGATTAAATTAAGGGCCATTAAATCCAGATAAAAATAGAGTCAAAAGGCTCTATGTTGTAATTCCCAAATACTGATTAATTAACAGAGTGAACGTCATAAAATAAAATATATACTATGGAAGATAAACTTTAGGTGAGTGAGATGGAGGATGGGGATGGAACAGAGAGAGCAACTGTTTAGACTGAGTGATAAGAGAGCAAAAAAGCCCTGGGAGAAGAAGCAATGAAGGACTAATTAAGGAGAGAGAAAGAGAGATGTGCAGACACATCTATTATGGGACGCTTGAATGGTTCTGTCTGGGCAACAAGCCCGGCTGCAGTCACACACACACATACACACTGTCTTTCCATTGATTTTTACAAGGGACACCAGACAGCCAGTGAATGTACACAGTGGAACAGAAAATGTTCTTTAGGAGAATGAGGATATTTATACTAATCCAAAAACAGTCCCTGCATGAGCGCCTTGGATAATGAGAGTTTGTAGCACCATCTGCATGTCCTGCTCTTATTAAAATGTTACAGAAATGTTTTAAGCATAGATTTATAAACTCAGAAACATGAACTTGGATATATAAAAATGATTTTAGTGCATCATTTGAAAACATTTACATCTAAAGGATATATAATCTTCATTTACTGCAGCCTTCTATTCAAGAGTGTGTAGTAATGTAGTAAAGCCAGGATCATTGTTACGATTACATCTATACATTTTGCATTTAAATCATCCCATATTGTTTTTGCTATGAGGTTTTTGCTTTTAAGGTTTGCTATAAACCTTAAAAGTTTATGCTTTAAATCATGTCATCATTGTTAAGGAGAAGTGTGTGACTACTTTTCTATGATTTACTTTTACGATTTCCACCAGTCAGACAGTAAAACAGGTTTAAAAAATCACAAACACTTAAATTGAGAGAGGGAATCAGCAACTACCACTTTGACAATTCAAAAAGCTCATAAAAGGATTGTTAAACTAATCCATATGAATCGAGCGGTTTAGTCCAAATTTTCTATAAACATTCATCAACTCACACATCAGTTGTGGTAAACGGAAGCTCAAGCATGTTTGTTTGACGCATGCGAGAACCAATGAGGTTCATTCTCGTGTGTTACGCAGCATGTTTGAGCTTCCACAAGAACCAATGAGGTTCATTCTTGTGTGTTACGCAGCAAGTTTGATCTTGCGCGTCAAGTAAATACAGTTGAGCTTCTGTTTATGTTCGCTGATCAGTGTTTATATGTGAATAAAAGCCTAAATTAAATCTGTTGATCATATAAAGTGAATTTGGAAAATTTGGACTAAACCGCTCAATTCATATGGATTAGTTTTACGATCTCATTATGATCTTTTGGAAACTTCAAAGTGTCAGTTGCGTAGCTGTCAATGGAGGGACAGAAATCGCTCAGATTTCATCTAAAAGATCTTCATTTGTGTTCCGAAGATGAACGAAGGTCTTACAGGTTTGGAACGACATGAGGATGAGTAATTGATGATTTCCTTTTTGGGTGAACTAACCCTTTAAAATTTAAGTGCAGGTTAAGAAATGAACAAACATTCTAAAACACAGAATGATCATCTTACCTGAAGAAAGCTACCACTTCTGTCTATCCGACTGAGTTGCAAAGACGAGTCCATCGCCATGTTGCTCTTCTTTTTTTTTTTTTAAAGTCCTGCAAGTCAAAGAAGGCATTAGGATCACTAAATAAAATAACTCTGATATAAATGTGTTTTCAGAATGACCGATGCATACATTTGTACTGTGTTTGCCATGCTCTTGTCTCCCTTTTCATTCTCTGTAGAGGTTTTATTATTTATGGATGAAAGATTTTGTCTGTGAGCCTGTATTTAGAGTCTAGAAGCTATAATCATGCCCTCAAAGAGACAATTACACACTGACGGCTCTGTCTGCCTGACATTTCTTGAATCTATTAAACAAATATTTTCTAAAGCAGTTTTTTTTATTAGCTCACAGCACTAAGTACAAAAATGTTGCATACACACAAACAAATGCAAGCACAAGATCTTAATCAGATCATTTCCTAAAAGCGGTTTAAAAAAATCAATTTGCAGAAGTTATTCATGGGAACATACAGTGAGGCCAGTGGTCAGATCTGAGCACGGTCACAGCGTACAATGTGTGGCTAGAACAGGCCCCAGATCTAAAATGACAGTATAATGAAATTAATGAAATTATACACACTCCAGCTCACCTGCAGATTGAACAGCTAATCACAGAACAGGGAAGTTATCGTGTTTATGAAAGCAGCAGGAGTTCAGTCAAACCTCTCGCTTTCTGAACTGCAGCATCAATGGTGCGTTGTTGTGTTCGTCACACTATTGATTCTGTCTTTGGGGACATCCATAGCCTGGAAATAGTCTGAAGTGAAACTAGTGTGTATGTGAGTGTGTAACACAGCTGCAAACAGACAAAGACACATGTGACCAATACATTGAGGGCGAAAGAGCAATAGAGGATTTTAAAGAGAGCATAAAATTGTGGTTTCTTTGTCACATACACAAGTGAACATTCTCTCGACCAACTTTATGATTTTTAAAAAGCACTGAAAGAGTTCCCTTCCATGCTGTACACAAAACATTTCCTGAAATAGGAAGCATGTATGTTCATTTATAACATATATATATATATATGGATAAGTTGGTGTATAAAAAGGAAGCATGTCTTTTTACACATATTCCATTTCACACACCAATGACAATCACACAAGAGGAATCTAAATCAATCTAGTTCCTATATCCATTGTAAGAACATAATTCTTAGTAACCCAAACCATAGACACACATGCATAAATACATGACGGAAACATTTCTCAATAGGCAATGAGATCTAAGGCTAAAAGTTTGTGTTCTGCACAGAAGGGTGAATGCTCCACAGCTCTCTACCCTCATTCACCCTCTTTCCATGCACAAACACATACATCTTCCAGCTTGTTCCTGTCATTACAGTATATGGAAGCAATCTGATGCGAAAAATCCTTACAGATGGACCAAATCATTACACAATGCATGTGGCGCCATGAGGGTCTGGAGATTCCACAAACAAACCAACAAATAAAATAGGACCATGATTACACTTACTGTAACTTTGTTGTGGACTTGGTAAATATTAAAATGCTCAATTGAAATAGTGGCAAGAAGTTTGTAAAAATTCTGTTCATATCAGGCACGGTATTTTACAATGGTCACTTCATATACCACACTTAATGCTTTTATAGAAAGCACCATATATGGCTATAAATTGTTTTTAAGAACTGGACAAAGTGGATACATTATTGTTTTGATATTTGTGGAGTAAAATTTTTTTTTATTTTTTAATGAAAATATAAAATAAGACCATTGGGCTAAGATACCTCAGTATTTCAGTGAGTTAAATGTACAAAAGTTAGGCCTACTAAATAAGCAAATGTTTATATTTACTTCCCCATTTTTCTATTTATAACACATTGGCAGATAACAACAGTTTAGAAGAAGGAAGAAATGAATTACGGTGTTGAAATAAGCGAACTCTTTTGAGAATAAAACACAGTGAAACAGCATAGCGTTCAAAACCTTGCTCTCTCTCTTTAAAACAGGGAAAACAAACAAGCCTAAGGCGAAATGAAACAATTTCACTGTTAACGCATTTAATAGCAAACTAATTACGCAATACTATCATATAAGAAAAATATTACATAGACCTACCCATGAGAGCTCCTCTCCAGCAGACGAGTATTTAAAGCGCGCTCCGCCAACACATGCTTCTTAAAACAATGACAGTTCAGTGATTCTGCTACTATCCGACAGTTTGACACGCGCGCGTCACATCAAAGCGCTGAGGTCACATGATCACAAGGCTGACGCTGCACGTCATTAGGGGTAAAAATGTATGTAAATAATATGACAGAGCTTTGTCCCTTCTGTAATATCTTATTGGAGTAATTGTTTTAATAATATTCCTTGGAAGAAAGTGTGGTCTTTACACAACAAATATTTAATCACTAATAAGGTTAAAGAGGTATCATTTAAGTTGTTACACCGTTTCTACCCTGTCAATCTTTATATCCAAAAAATGTTTCCTGAGAAGGATTCTCTATGCTCTTCTTGTGGGGCGGAAGATGAGTCTATCCCTCACCTTTTCTGGGAGTGTGTTCATGTAGCTATTTTTTGGAAGAAATTTTGTTTATTTATACATGCTTCTTTTTTTGAAAATTTTTCTTTGACATTTAAGGATGTATTATTTGGATTATATAACTCTGATAAAAATCTAAAAGACAAGTACTTTCTTATAAATCTATTTATTTTTCTTGCCAAGTTTTTTATACATAAGTGTACATTTTTGTCTCTTAAACCTCTTTTTATAATTTTTTGTCAAGATTTGAAATGTTATTTGGGCACTATTTCCTCTTCCAGCAATGTCAAAACCCTAAAGTCCAATTCGTTGTGCACAAAGTATAATATTTATGCCTTTTTATGATGTTCAAAGAAGAAGGAAAGGGAAAGGAAAAAAAAAAGGGACCCTTCTCTTCTTTTATCAGTATAATTTAAGTTATATTACCTCTGGCTCATAGGTTTTTTTTTTTTTAATTTAATTTTATTATTTTTATTTATTTTTTGTTTGTTTTCTCCATTGTTCATATATTTATTTATTTTCTCGTTTGTTTCCTTACTGTTTTTGTGTTTGCTTATAATTCTAATGTTGTTAAATTCTTTGAACTGTAATTTTGTCTTCATATGTCAATAAAAAAATAATATGACAGGACAATTGCTAAATGTGGTAAATAAATATGGGGAAAATTTAAAAAGAATATTTAAAGCGGTTAAACTTAATGCAACTGCTTTGACTGCTAAATATGCTGACACTATGATGAAAAATTTAATGTTCTTAAATGTTGCTTTCTAGACATCTTTTATATTCATAAGAAAACATGTACACATAAAATAAACAATTTAAAAGAAAATGCCTGTCTTTATAATTATCTGAAGGAAAATTAAATCATTATAAATTCATCAAAGCTGTACAAATACACATCTGTTTTTCACGTTTATGAATAATCCTACTCAAAGTCCCATGCAATAAAGCAGATTACCTCACAAAAGCGCTTTTGTGCTTTGTCAGTTGGTCATACTTTTTATAAGATTATAAAACCCAACGTGCGACTTGAATAAACTATCCAATTTCTTTCGACTGCCACCAGCTCTGTAATGTCACCAGGAAAGCATTTTGAAGTAATGGAAAATATGAATAATGATTTCACTTTGTAGATCTAAATGAGATCTTCAAATATGATATATAAAAAGAACAACGCTACTTTTCCAGTTATGCAATAAGCAAAAACAATATGCATTTTTCTTTTCTGTTTTTATTAAAACATATCACAGAGATGTATACATTTAAATAAATTAGATGGCCCAGTAAATATTCAGATATGTTCAAAGTAGTGCCAAAATACCACTGATATGTGCCTGAGTCTTTTTTCTACTGGTAATTGTGGAGCTGCCACTTGTTCTTGTGTTTATATACAATCTAAGTTTCAGAAGAAAATCCGACTGGGCACTATCGTGGACATTTGAGAGGGACAGAAATGAGGCATGAGCTGCAATGAGAGATGTCCCTGAAGACAGCAGCATTCCCCTGGAAAATCTGGATCTGCAAGTTGCAAAATCCTTTTAAAAAACAAAGAAATACAATGAGCACACTACGCTATTTGGTGTCAATCTCCAAAGAACAGTCCTTGGAGTTTGATTCAGTTCAATAAAAAAAAGAAAAAGAAAAAACAACTCATTCACTGAATTATGGGAAATAAGAAAGATAGAGATAGATAGATAGATAGATAGATAGATAGATAGATAGATAGATAGATAGATAGATAGATAGATAGATAGATAGATAGATAGATAGATAGATTTAAGAAATAAGAGACTATAAGTATGACTGTGGCTGTAAAGTTTACCGTGAGGTACTCTATGGTTCCCGTTCAGAGGACACATCTCCATCTGCTCCGCTACTGGCGCTGGGATCTGCTTTAGAGCGCAGCGCTGCCTTCTCTCTGCTGGACTCGGAAGGGCCTTTTGACCTGGTTTTTTCTTTTCGCTGCTGTTGCTTCTCTTGTTTAGACAGCTGAAGCATGAAAACAAGAAAGAGAGGTAAACTGTTTTATGGGTTCATGGTCAAGTCATGGAGTATTAAGAACTAATAAAGAATTTACAAATTTGTCAAGAATATAATATTAAGGCACCCATTTCAGCACAAATCGAAGCTGGATACCTGTTTAGGGTCTGTAGGGCGAGTAGGAGACTCCAGATGAATGGTCACAGGTCCATCATTCTGAATGAGTACCTGCATTTTTGCACCAAACTGCCCATCTACAAGACAAAGCTGCCTGTTTTCCAACCTTTTTATTAACAGAAACTGGGAGTGTTGATTTATTAATTAACAGCAAGTCATTTTGGAGTTCCAGAAATTAAAAAAAAACTGCAAATTAAAAGAAATAATAATCCCTACTTTTTGACAATAGCTACTGAGGGGGGAAAATAAAAAATAAATATGGTTTTTGTTTACATTTTGAATGTTTTTACTTTTTACCGCTTCAATTAAGTTAGATTATTTTAATAGATTAATAATTTACAGGGTTATTATTGTTAACTAACACTAAAATTACAAGA
>RJVU01051519.1:2878192-2945649 GCA_003731715.1 Anabarilius grahami | reverse complement strand
AAAAAAAAAAAAAAAAAAAAAAAAACCTTTGTAATTGCAAACATAATTGTTTTCTAACAGGTTTTCCAATCACTGCACATATATCATGACATTGCAGTGAGAAAGTAAAACATTTGACCAGTTTAAATGGTCTTTTTAAAAATCTTGATAAGATTTCCATGTGTTTTGGCATTAGCACATTGCAAAATCCAAAAAGGATGAAATAATGCTTTTGATTTTGTGTTTATTGCAAATAATAAGCTATGTGTGGGATTAATAAAACAAACAGTGCACTATAATGGAGCCAGGGTGAAGCAGGCTCAGCTGAGCATGACTCTGCCTGAAGGGATATGGGTTAACACTGTCATGAGATGCACAAATGTGCAGTGAGCTTAATTAGGCGATGACCTTCAGTTAGCATGCTCTGTGAGGGGCATTGTGGGTATTCTTTGGATGATACAGTATGACAGCATATAAAGGCATTATTTTAGTGCGTTTAAAGGTGCTGTAAGCTGTTCTATTAACTTGAACTGCATTCAATAAGCAAACCTGACCAGACAAAGTGACTGACAGCCAGAGTGCATTTCTGATTGACATTTTTTGCTGGCTACAGACAGTGTTGGGGGTAACGCATTACATGTAACTTAATTTCTGTAATTAGATTACTTTTCAAGTAACTAGTAACTTATTACTTTTTCAATTTACAACAAATTATCTAAGTACATTTTTTCAAATAATTAACGCAAGTTACTTTTTCACATTTATTGACTGACAGCTCTCCCGTTCCCATGGTGAGGAAAATAAAGTCCAGAGGTGTTGTGTGCGCTGTGTGAACATGATGGTTATTGTAGTTCTAGACTAAATATGAACATGCATTTACTCGTCTCACTTGCACGAAAACATTCAGTATTCCTCAAAATGAATGAAAACAGTGAAATGCAATCTCTGAATTTTAAGCAAACGTGTAATTAACTATATTAAATTACATTAATATACTTTATGTGTTTAATCTCACTTTTTTAACCAATGTCTTTGCTGCTGACCTTCAATGATCCAATTCAACCATAATAAGCAAAAGTTACTTTAGATTAGATTTAGAAATAGCCCTGCGTTCAATTCGGAAGGGCTCATCCCTATGCCCTAATCCCTTCAAAGGGTTTACCCTCCGGAGTGAGAGCTCAAAACTCTTTTTTTGAAATGCACTTCTGCATCATCTTAACCAGACAATCAAGGAGGTGCCTTCGTTTTGTATGCTGGTTGACCCCCCAAAAAACACGATCTGAACGATGAGTAGATTGTTTAACGTTAGTTTATTTATTTCATTATTTAGGCTATTTTTGGTTTATCACACCATATTGTATATTGTGTCTATTTATTTTAAACATTTGAATGGACTGATAAAGGTAGCTGTAAAGTATTTTTGTTGAAGTACAATGTCATTTTGATCACAATAATGTACCAAATCTAACTATAAATATTACAGTAGTATAGAAAAATATTATACATTTATAGGTAAAATCAAACAACTGCCCTGTGCAAAGGATCATGGGGGCCCGAAGTGTCCATCAGTTGTACCCTTCGAAATCCTTCATTCCGAAAGGCCCTTTGAAGTGGCCAGTTTTGAGCACTTCGGTTTGGAACGACCCTTCAATATGGCGGCTCCCTTTTTTAGGGAGTAACACAGTATTGTAATGCATTACTTTTAAAAAGTAACTTTCCCCAACAGAGTCTAAGACCCAGAGTCTAAGACTTTGTTCAGTCTTGCAGCAAAAAATCTGTTTTTCTTCAGACCGTATGCGTTTTGTTAAATCTATTGCTAAAGTCTCACAAATTGGTGAATGCGCATTTGCATTGTTACTATCACAGCGAATGTGGGCATGCTAGCAAAAGTGACTGGCCACATATAACTTTATATAACAGTTTTTAGTCTACAAAATTAGATTAAAGACAAAAAATAAAATTCTTGTTTCCTCTGCAGTGTGAACAAAGCCCAAGGCTGTCAGAGAGGTGATTATTTCAATGATATCTTTTAGGTAGTAAGACACTTTATGCATGGTATTAAAAATATTCGGGGCGGGGATAAGCTGTATTTTTTTTTTTAGTACAAAATCTACAACTAGTAGTGCAGATGTGTGATAATGATAAACTGACAACATAAAAGACAACATCTGTGTTTTTATAGGTAAGAATTTATTAAACTACTTGGAATTACAAATATGATGCAGGCAGATGTCTTTGTGTGACAGTTGATCATGGACTTCTTTTAAGGAAAGAAAAGAAATGTGAACATTTACATAACGGTGATGTTTAAAGACTCCTGCATCTGTTTAGAACTATTTAATTATTCATTCCAAACAATTCAAAGGAGAGCAAGTAGATTCTCTTCTCACCGATAAGAGAATTTTGTGGCCTCCTCCCCCTGTCAGAGCTTAAGCGTTCCCATGATCTCTGAAAATATAGGACATTCTCCTGTAATCCCTGTTTTATGATGATGGAAAAATGTGTAAGTCTATCTGCATTTGTGGTAGCTGTGTGTTTGTTTGTGTGTGTGTGTGTGTGTGTGTGTGTGTGTATGTTATAGAGACAGGAGAAAAAGTAAGAGATATTCATCTTGACAAGTTTTGAACTTACACAAATATGAAATCCCACATCTTGACCTTCGTACCGCCTCTTTCTGGATAGACTGACAGATCTGAGTCGCCCCACATGGCATAAATATCTGGCCATGAGCTCTCAGGGCAAATTGAATGTTAAAATCTACCAGCCAAGAAGCACAGTGACATTATAAAAGCCTACACAATGCAATTTCAATATTCAAGCTCAAGAGCTAAGCGCATACTTAGGCCATTATTATAATGTAAAGCCTAGTATAATGAATGTTAATGTTAATGGTAGGATACAACAAGAGATTTGGATCTCCGGCCATGTTTCAAATAACTGATCTAAGTATTCAATAACCCATATGAAAAAACTGTCTTTTAACCCTATAAAGCCTATACTGTATCATATTAGTTGCTATACTGTTATAAAAATCTCATCTGGCGCTTTTCCACTGCATGGTACGGCTCAGCTCGCTTATATAGTACCTCCTCAGTTGAGGTTCCAAGCGAGATGTATCATTTATTCGCACAACTTTTTAAATGACTTGCTTGAAAAAAAATTGAAAAAATAAATGACTGAATCGTGGTCAGTAGACTAGGTGCAGACATTCCTTTTGTTGGTAGCCAAGGAGCGGATCCACGGCAGTAGAGGCAGCGGAACTATAACGATCAGTCTAAAATCCAATCCACTTTAAAGCGGTACTAACTGGAGCGGAAAAGTAAACCAAGCCAAAGTGAGCCAAGCCGTAACATGCAGTGGAAAAGCACCAATTGATTTACATTACAAGCTATTCGAATTTAAACAGCTCAGGCCCCGCCCACAGCCGTTGACTGACAGACCTGCATTACCATAGTTTCCGCCCTCAGTGAGTTGTACGCTGTCCGCCATTTTCTCTGCGTTTGAGCAGCTTTGCCGACAACAATGTCTCGTAAGCAATCCCGGTGTTCTGTTGTTGGATGAACATAGGAGTCTTCATTTTCTACCAACATCTGAGCCACCGAGGACGGAATGGATTAGTTTTAGGTAATGCACCCTAAAATATACCTAAATTCCTTTATGTCTGCGCAAATCATTTCACTCCAGACTGCTTTGTGAATGAGGATCAATGCAAAGGGACAATACAAAACACAGGTTTTGCTATAAACTTACTCAAGGGTGGATCAGTATAAACCGTTCGTGATCCAGCTTATAGTCTCTGGACTCGGAGCAATACTGGTTACGGCAGCAATGAAGGGGAGAGCACGCACTTCATTACAGTTTATCAGAGTTGTTTTACGAATATAAAGTTTACCAGTTTATTAAGCACCCCCATTGAAAAAAAGAATAAGGTCTGTATATATTTGTTTACTGTTAGTTGTAACGAGTGTTTTTGTGTATTTCGATCGCTGTGAATGTTAATGCAAGGGAGAGAGAGTGTTTATGGATAAGACTTTACCGTGCACTTCTTGTACTGTGTTTTATTCAGCTCTTATGGTGATTTTCTGGAGTGAAAATGGACTCTTCATCTTTTGTGTGATGTATAATATACTTCATGAAACTCTACAGTTTTGGCCATCATTCGGACGGGGTCCGCTACAACAGGCTTGTACCAATAGTGGATAAAAGCAAGATGACAACATAATTTATAACCGTAATTAAACTAAACTATACCTGTTCTATCTCCATATTCTCTGGCTCTGTAGGCATCGCTGTGTGACTCCGGTTCGAACTGAACACCGCTGCCGACAGTTTCGTAGATTTTCAGTGCTTGAGATTGTCCTGTTTGTTGTTGCATGAGCTCTTGAAGCTCCGCCCTCTTCTTGAAAGTGGGCTGGAAGCAGCAGCTCATTTGCATTTAAAGGGACACACACACAAAAACGGCATGTTTTTGCTCACCGCCCAAAACTGGCTATTTTAACATGCTATAAAAAATTATCTGTGGGGTATTTTGAGCTTCACATACACCAAATTGCGTATTTTTGCTCAGTTTGGAGGGTTTTTTTACCTCCTCGAGTGTGAGCAGAGCACCATATTCTCCTATATCATAAGCCGCTTTCCACTGTCGGGCTGAACAGTTCTAAGAATGGTAAGGAATGGTTCCAGTTAGCACTGAGGGTTGTCTGTAGGAAATAAGAGGCTCCCAACATAAATTGTTGCCCTCTCAGCGCCTGAGCAGTTATTTTCTCTTTTTAAGGTTTAGTTGCACACTGGAGACCACAGGCAAACTCTCGTTTATCTGCTTTACTGAGCCCGGCAACAACATTTTCTCCTGCATGTCTGCTCAGACTAAACCAACTGTAAACCTGTCTGCTTTTCCCATATGCCACCCCATCAAGCACACACACACACACAAGAGCAGACATAGTGACAGTCCTTTGGGCTGAGAAACCTTACACTGTGGAGTGTGTAATCTGCCAGAGTAAGAACATTCACTAAGATAGTATTCACAATGTCATGTCTACATTCTCAGACTGCTTTATGAGAAAAATCCTACATGCAACATATATGAGCGCACCTTTCATTGGCAGGTTAATCTGAGGTTATCCAGCTTTCCTGCACTCTGACTGTTAAAAGTCATTCGATATTCATTCAGATAGAGTGACGGCACATCCATTCTGTCTGAGCTTGCCTCCATTAAGCCGGCATCAATAGCGCTCTATGTTTCATTCACCGCTTCTGTTTTTTCATCTCGTTATCATATTTGCTTCAGGCGTGCACTCACAGTCAGCCATTAAAGATTCATGCCAGTCTGTGGACTTCTAAGAAACACTCTAGGAGGTTTTAGCAGTTATCCTGGCCGGATCACCCACCAACATTCACAACGTGAAGGCTGATAAAGCATGAAACAGCGCAGGAACACCTAGGAACACAAACTAAATCTGATGTCCAGGAGAGAGATAGGGCCTCTGCTTTGATCAGATAACAAGAACGACAAAAAGGTTTAGAAATCTGCTCCACAAATGCTCAAAGTGTGATCAAGGATAAGCATCCAATCAATATTTAGTGATGAAACAAACCAAAAAGCAAGGATTCCCAGTATCACACAATCAAGACTGAGATTTCCATCCATTGAAGCACAAGACACTCTTTGGAACAATCGAAAATGGCGGTACAACTTAAAACTATTCAACAGATTGGTGATGAAGGTAAAATCAATATATTTTCAATGTACTGCAAAATATTAGATATTTATTTTTTTCATGGTAACATTGTGGCCTCTACAGAAGTATATACTGTATCATTGCTTAACAATCTCTAAGCTTTTGGTCTGTCTTGCAAGGTTTACACGCTATCATTAAAAATAAAGAAAATTGGCTTTGTACTTCCAGACCCAACTGCTGTGCAATAACATTCACAAAATTCTTTTTTATCTTCACAGCTTTGATATCAGCAGGATGTTGCAGCAACAACTGCAGGAACGTGAAGCTCTGGGACAGGTGAGTTCTGCTTCAGTGTCTTAGGCACTGTTCCAAACCCTAGTGAGCTGCCTACCTAGACAGCATTTTTAGGCATCACTGGTGTGCTCCTGTTTTCTCCAAAACAGTAGGCAGCTAAATTATTTTGACCAAGGCAGCATTGTTTGTATCCTTTGCTGATGCATCGGAACAAGCTTAGTGCAGATTTTCAATAAATATGGCACTATTTATTGGCAAAAGTAAATAGTAAATACACTCTAAAAATGCTAGGTTAAAAACAACCCAAGTTTGGTTGAAAATGGACAAACCCAGCGGTTGGGTTAAATGTTTGCCCAATGTGCCGGGCAGTTTTATCTGACCCAACCATTGTTTAAAATGACTATATGGCTGGCTTAAAACAAACCCAAAATAGGTTGGAAATTAAAAATCAGACACATAATTACTACTAGAGGCAACAATAATAATCAAAAGGTGAACATTTATTGATAAGCAATTTAATAAATGTTTATTGTTTAATTATTATTCATTAAACGTATTAATAAATGTTCATTTATTAAACATATTAATAAATGTTCATTTCCAACATACTTTGGGTTAATTTTAAGCAAGCAATACAGTAATTATTAAACAATAGTTGAGTTAAATAAAACTACCCAGCAGGTTGGGCAAACATTTAACCCAACCGCTGGGTTAAAAACAATCCAATTGCTATATGTTTATCCATTTTCAACCCAACTTGGGTTGTTTTTAACCCAGCATTTTTTAGAGTGTGCAATTTATTCAAAATATTAATAGAAGAATGTGCTATGAAATTAAAAATGAGCTATTCTACCCAATATTTGTGTGTCAAATTGTTAGTTTAGAAACATTCTAAAGTCAAACTAGGATTAATAGTGAGCAGTAGTCAAGACTATCACAGTTTATTTGGAATCGGATCAGTGTTGTTATTGTTAACTAAAGCTAAAACCTTTTAAAATAGTTTTTGTGAATTGAAATAAAGCTGAAATATTCCACGAAAAGCTCCGACTGCCTTGGGAACTAACTGAAATAAAATACATTTAAGTTGAAGTACTAAAAATGACAAAAGCACATAGCAAAATTACTAAAACTTACACTAAAATTAAAATGAAAAATAAAAGCTGTGTCAAAATATTAATAAATACTATAATACTGAAATAATACTGATTCACAGCTTATTAAGGATGCCTTAATTAGAAAGGAAGAAACTGACTGACTGATACATAAAATGATCAACTACAAACTAAACCAGTGATGCCACAATAACAGACTGACATTGAAAAACTCTTTCAAATTGTTCTACAGATCTACAGAAAACACCAGGCTGTAGAGAAATAGAATCTTTCAAAATTTGATGCTACAAGCCTAACAAACTTTTGCAAATCCAGACACTTGCTCATTATATTAACCAAACACAATTTTGTTTCCTGACTGACTGAGCTTTTCACCCCGACTCCCAGAAGTTGCAAAGCAGTCAAGAGTTCTGTCTGATCTGATTTTCTCAAGTGCTTTCCAGTTTTGTGTACAATATGCATGAACAGATTGTACCTTCTGAGGCTGAGACTAATGGGGTTGCTGCCTATATAGAGCATTTCAATTTTCATTTCAGGTAGAAAGCTGCTAATGTAGACAGAATACAGTAAGGCAGCTTACTATAGTTAAAACATGCAAGTGTCACCAAGTGTCACCATGATCCATGCATGTACGCTTCCATATGTGTATGAATTCAACGGTAGAGGTGACCCTGTCTATCTGTGATCTCGTAAAGCTGCCCAGCAGGGGCAGAAAATGGCTTTGTTAATATTTAATAGCTCAAAGGCAGACATTTATCCTTAGGGATTGCTCACCAATCCCATCAAGATTCCACTACGGTCACAGGAATGCTGATTTTTTTTCCCTCATGATTTTCAATTTCTTGATGCATGTGGTAATTAAGGACATCAACTTCTATGCCATATAGATGATTTCTGTAATCCTCTTGTAAAAACCTGTGATTAAAGGAAGAGTTCTGTCATGTTGCAAGTAAATATTTTGTCATCATTTACTCACCTTCATGTTAAGGCACCTGTATTGTTTTCATTCCTCTGTAAAACAAAAAATTATGATATAAACTGCTAAGCTCCCAAAAAAATCTTCCCCTTTTGCTGAAGTTCTCAAATCTTTTTTTAAGCTTGCATTCAGTCAACAAAAGCAAGTCTGAAAACCACTGCACATGATATTTGTGAAATATGGCAGAGGTGAACAATGGCGTAATGACTTCAGAAGACTTGAAATATAGAGCAAAAGGAGTATATACTACATTTATGGTGCTAGTATGGTGCCTTTATTTTAATAAATCACCATCCATTTTACTTGACTGAATAAATAAAGCTCTCCTGAAGATATCTCTTTTTTTTTGTTTCACAGAAGAAAGAAAATAATACAGGGTTGGAACAAAACAGAGGTTAGTAAATGATGACACATTTATGGGTGAACTACTTGTTTAAAAACGCTCAACAAGCACAGTTTTATGTCCAGTGTTGACATATGCTGAATTCAGAATAGCATACTACTCTTACTATTTCTTTATATTGTAGAAAAAAGGTTTTTAAGTCCTTTTAAAAAGTGCAAAAATGTCCCAATAAAAGTTTTACTTTTAAAGTACATTTTAAATCATTATGTTTTAATAATCTTTTGTCATGCTTTACAGAAGTACACTTATTTTGATGTGTTGAATACTAAGGTGAAGTAGGCTACTTGATTATAATTTTAACTGTAGTGTGGTTATCAATATTACATTTAAAGTTACTATATTTTAATTGTATTAATTTGCAATGTCATCATTACAATTGTGTAATTAGAAATATATTTAAAATACATGATACAAGATTCAGTAGAAATTATAATAACAACCGACATGGAAAAACTAAAATTGGTGATTAAAATTGGCGATCTGTGAACCCATGAACCAGTGTCTGATTTTTACCTGATCATGGATCATTTTTAGAAGTTTGTAGACACACATGTATAGTATAAAGAGTTGTAGTTAAAAGTCTCTTATTGGTCTGATTAATCAAGCTTTCCATAAAACAAACAAAACAAGCCCTAAGATTTAATAAAATAACATATTATAAAGACACTTCAGATTTAATGGTATTAGATGACTTATTAATTGCATTTAATAGATTACACCTTCAATAAAACATTTCAAATTGGTTTGTAAAAGGTGTTTTTATGCATGTTTGGGCACTGTTCTGACCCGCGTGTGACGTTTCGAACGCTTCGAAAGAGTGAATCATTTTGCGAAGCAATTGGTTAAATTGATTCAAAGTTTCGAAAAGCTTAATTTTTCCCATCACTGCAGCCAACAGTGTGGGAAAACAAGAGATCCGTAGTAAAGCAAAAACATGGAAGGTAAACAAATAGGTAATAGACCAGACTAACCGACAGGAACAAGAGTTTTTTCACAAAACAAACCAACACAAGACAGAGCACACAAAGGAAATATATAGGAAAGGAAATGAGGAGGGTAGCGAGGGAAAACATGTGCGGCAAATAAACTAATAACAAGATTACAAGGAGATGGGGCAAAGACATGAGACAAGAGAGCGCATGGCACATAGAAACAAACATGATGTGCTCACAACTAACATGATGAAACAAGGGCACATGGCAAATGAACAACCATAAGCCATGTGCTCAAAACTAAAAACACAACACATCAAATTGACAAGAGCACATGGTAAGTGAATCATGACAAAGCAAAGAGACAGGATCCTGACAAAGTAGTAGTCTCTAACTACTCTCTAACCATATTTCAAAGACAATAGAAGTAATTATAAAGTTACAAATTAAAATGTACTTAAAGTCACCATAAAATCAAAATTGACAATATATCCGTGCACATTATAATTATTTTTTAATCAAAATAATTTCCCCTCCCTCTTGCAGCGACATCTCTGATGATATGTTTACTGACATGAGGGCGGGACAACCTGTCACTCACCTGTCGGGATCCACCAATAGCAAACCACAGCTATTCAACCAATTCCGATGGACAAAATCAAGTTCCGCCCTACATTTTTTTCTTATTTGAGAAGCCATTTCACTCAGATATACGTAAGAATAGGAAAGAAAAGACTATCGTAACTTCTGTTTCATACCGAATATAGTGAGTCAAAAAAAGCACTTCAACTAATTTGTTTAACTAGTTGCATTTAATATAAACTATAATACATTTTCAGTTAATTGTAAATAACATGCAATTAAGTGTGTGAAGACATAACATTAAATATATTCTTTTAAAGTATATTTCCATAATAAGTACTATTTTAAAAAGTATGCTCAAGTGTACACTGTAAAGCTAAATAAGTTCAGAAAAGTTAGTAAGTAAGTAGTTAGTAGAACTTAAAATATTTGTGACAAGTGGGGCGGGGCCGAGAGCTGTGGAAGCGGAGCAAAGCCAGCGTGGAGCACAGGCGTCTCTCATTAACATTCACGCCACCGCCATCCCTTCGCTCCCACAGTTCTCAGTCTCACCCAACTAAGACATGCTATTATCAAAGAGACTGTCATTACTTGCTTGTATATAATCAAAAAGAGCTCTTCTCTTCACCACAATGATAACCCTACTAAACTAACATAACAGAACCCCCTGTATATCCCAACATAACACAACATTAAACACTGACTTATGTCTCCCTCTGTTAATCTTGTGCAAAAACACACAAAATAACACTTAATTTCAACGTTTATTTATACAGTCTGATGCAAGTTCAGCTTATGAGTCCAGCTTACAATGAAATTTTGAGTTCACACAACTCTTTTCTATTAAGTACAATGAACTTTCATTATTATTTGAGTGAAACAAACTCATTTTAATTAATTCATTTCACTGTTCGATTTTACAGTTTCGCAAAGGTGGTCATCAGTATTTTAATGAAAGGCTGAACATTTCAATTGTGTATTGGCTAAAGGTCTATTATGTAATTTTTTTTTTTTCTTCAAACATAGACTAAATGCCACAAAACTCCAATTTTGATTCCATGGACTTCTTTAAAGTCAGCATAAAACAAAAGTTGCGATAGTTATATCTTCCATATTGTGACGTATGCGAGTGAAACGGCTTCACTGACAAAAAAAAAATGTTGGACGGGATGTGATTTTGTCCATTGGGAATTGATTGTATGGTTGTGGTTTGCTGTTGGTGGATCACATGTGAGTGACAGGTTGTCCCACCCTCGCACCTACACACATCGTCAGAGAAGAGATGTCATTGCAAGAGGGAGTGAAACTTTGAATGTCATGATTTTTATTCCTTTAAATTGTAGCCGCTTATTGTGAAATTTCTCTCTCTGCAGTTTTGATGGCTCCTCTTGACCACGCCCTTGCTTGGAGGTTTGGGGTGACGCAGGGGCCCCTGGAGCCCCACTCTCACCAGGCAGATATTCCATCCCTTCACCTTGTACTCGATGGGCCGAGCAGTCTGGGCTCATTTCAGTTGTCATAACAGCAGTTTTCTTTGTGGACCCTCTGGTGCAATCATTTCAAAGGGGACTATAGTGAGACGCAGGATGTTTTCCCCACCCGTTCTGGTGAAAGAAGACGCTCACACAAACCACAGAAACAGACACACCCACACACAGCTATGAGAATCGAAATGTCTCCTGTGGTTTACAGATGTTTAACAGCACTGCATTTGGGTAATCAAACACTCGAGCCGTCCCTCTCTCTATATCGGTGTCTCTTTGTATCATTCTGAGTAGCAATAGGACACATGAAACACGATGCTGTGGCTTCTCTGAAGGTGCTTCCCTGTCCTTGATGTTTATTTATGCAGTTTCTTTTCAACCAAAGCTATTTGAAATATCCTTAATGTTCATTTTTCATCCAGGCATCTATGAAGGAGTATCAGTATCATGTTTGCTAGTTTTTCCATATCTTGGATTGTTTTTTTTTTTACATGACTGACACCAGTGCAAGGTGTTTGTGTACGGTTTATGGTCATCAACGAGAGCAGAGTGGACTCTGTACATGTCAGTGACTGAATATCCTCATCAGTGTTTTGCACTGATTCTGTGTGTGTGTATGTATGCGTTTATTGGCTTTATTATTCCTTCCCTCCAAGCTCCTGTATATAAGCTAATGAGGTGTTTCTTCATGTTGTTTTATATACAGAAGTACAGCATAGTATAGTAAATTAATGGATTAGTTTTATATGCATATAATGACTATTATTTTTGACTTACAGTTATTATTATAACAATAATAATATGAATATATCTATGTGCAAAATATTAAAGGATTTTCATTATGTATGCATGCATGGAATTTATTATTTGTTTCACTAATACTAAAGCACAAAGCCTTAATCAGCAATCTGCAGGAGCAGCTAGATTCCCAGGTTGCTAATTGAGTTTAACCATCCGATCTGTTTTTAACATCTTTCTATATGAAGCAGAGCTCTTTACTGTGCCATAACATCAGTGAGTATTTTATTACAAGCCTTTATTTTTTTGTGTCATGAATAAATTCATATTTTCTCAACTGTTATACCATGAAATCAGAAGCTTTTCGCTTTGGTTTTGAGATCCGGCTTCTGAGCCGACCTCAATCCGTTTCATCATTGCTCAAGCAGGGAGGCTCCGGACGGATTTTAGTTTCTGAGCATTTGCCTGTGATGAAATCAATTGATCCTCTTATCGACGACAGAAACGCTGTTTAGATAAGAACTGTGTGGTGCTTTAAGATCCCTGTTAAAAAGGCCTTTTATCATAGAGCTGCATATACCTTTATGTTCTTTGCAGATACTTTCTCTTAGTTTCTTTGAGTTCATAGAGTTTGCAATTCACGGTGGTTTGCACCCAAATTACAGATAAAATCAAATCCCTTGTGGGTCTATGGCTATGTTTGAAATGTAAAACTAGTGTACTATTCACTTAATGTTACGCAGTATATGCTGCCTATTCTTTAAAAATAGGGAGTGAAACTGTGTGCATTATGCCATGATACATATCTCAAACAGTAGTACACTATACTGTTGTGAAATTTGCGTCTGGAAAAAAAATATATTTTCGCAGTTTTAAATTCAATTTTTAAAATGTGGTTACACTTTATTTCGATAGTCCACTTTAAATATTCTACTAACTACAAGTAACTTTGCAACTACATGTCAACTCTCATTAGATTAGAGTATTAGTAGACTTAGGTTAAAGGGTTAGTTCACCCAAAAATCATCTGTCATTATAATTACTCACCCTCATGTCATTCCACACCCGTAAGACCTTCAATCATGTTCGGAACAAAAATGAAGATATTTTTGATAAAATCCGATGGCTCAGCGAATCTTTTGTTTCGACTCAGTGGTTCGGAGCATGTATCAAACTGCCAAAGTCACGCCCTCCAGTGATGAACTATTGAAATTTCACTTATGACGTAACGAAGCCTCGTTTACTGATATCACGTGACTTTGGCAGTTTGATACGCGCTCCGAACCACTGATTCGAAACAAAAGATTCGTAAAGCTTCTAAGCTTCATGAAGCAGTGTTTTGAAATCGCCCATCACTAGATATTGTTGAATAAAGTCGTTATTTTGTTTTGTTTTTTTGGCGCATAAAAAGTATTCTCGTCGCTTCATAACATTAAGGTTGAACCATGTAGTCACAGGAACTGTTTTAAATATGTCTTTAGTAGCTTTCTGGGCATCTTAAAGTGTTAGTTATCTTGCTGGCAATGGAGGCCTTACTGAGCCATCGGATTTTATCAAAAATATCTTAATTTGTGTTCTGAAGATGAACGAAGGTCTTACGGATGTGGAATGACATGAGTTTGAGTAATTCATGACAGAATTTTCATTTTTGGGTGAACTAACCTTTTAAAGTTAGGGTTAGTAGAATAAGTTGACATGTAGTTACAAAGTTACTTATAGTAGAATGTCTGTTAGGGAGCATCAAAATAAAGTGTTTGCAGATATTAAGCAGATAGTCTACTAATACTCTGACTGGTACTTGACGTAGTTGCAAAGTTACTTATAGTTAGTAGAATTTCGAATGTGGACTATCGAAATAAAGTGTTACAGAAAATGTCTTAAAAGTTATCAGCCCAATCAAATCATGAATCAAACTAGACCTTTTACAAATTGAGATTAATTAATTAATTAATTAATTATTTCCAGTTCCATTCATAACACTGGAAATATTAGGTCATGTGCACTGCATTGTGGAATACAGTATTTGACACACTGATGTATACACAGATGTTTTGCAGTAAGTCATGTGGGTGATTTATGGATACAGAAAATTTGCATACAATATGTACTATATATTGCAGAAATGAGTATTAGTAGTTTATTAGTTTAATAATATATTCTTACAGAACCATAGAGAAGTCTTATTTGCTAGAAGATTCCGCTCTGCCACTTTGGAAAAGTATCTGAATTTTGTGGAAGCATCCTTTTATGGAGCAATTGATGCACATATCTATGAATCAATATCAGTCTCAATTTCAGACTAGCTCATCCAGTGTAGACTGTATGTCTGATGTGGAGAGTAAAGGAGAGAAAGGCAGTGCAGTGTGATTAAGACGCATCCTTGCCAGTGCAGGCGAGCTGACAGAGGGCTGGTCTCTCAGGTTCCCTGAGCTGCACCCAGTTCCGCTCTGCTGCATTGCAGTACAGTAAAGACGTGAATGGTAGAAAAGTGAGGAGAAGAGGAGGTAAGTACAGATGGCAGAGATATGCAGAGGAAGGGTGGAGAAGAGATGAATCAGAGTGAAGAAGTTGGAGGCCAGTGGGTAATTAGAACTATATTGGGATAAGGATCAGAAAAGTTATGATTAGAGGTTATGTTATAGTGGAGTTTATGTAACAGGAGTTTAAATTTGAGGAAAGGAGGTGCAGTAAAGAAGCTAAAGGTTCAGAGAAGAGGGGAATATATAAGTTATGATCATAGGGCAGGAGGTGCAATAGAGGAATTATGTTAAGAGGGAAGGGATACAGTAGAAGAAATTAAATTAGAAGAAAGGAGGTGCAGTAAAGGAGTTATGACAACAGAGATAGAAGTGCAGTATAAGAGTTATAATAGGACAAATGTGCAGTAGAGGAGGTATAATAAAAGGGAAGGAGGCGTAAAAGGTACATAAAAGGAGTTATGAATTGTGAATAGGAGTTGCAGTACAGCAGTTAGGATTTAAGAGAAGGAATTGCAGTTGACGAGTTACGATAAAAGAGAAGGAGGTGCAATACAGGAGTTATGATTAGAGGGAAGGAGGCACACTACACATTCTAAAGAAAGAGGTGAAGCTGAGCTACGATTAGAGATGCTGTGCAGCAGAGGAGAGGAGATAATGATTATTAAGAAGGAGGTGTAATTGAGGAGTAATATCTATACAGGAGGAGAAGCATAAGAGGAGTTGTGATAAATGATTATAAAGGCAATGATTATAAAGAAGGAGGTGTAGTTGAGGAGTAATAGCTATCCAGGAAGAGGAGCATAAGAGGAGTTGTGATAAATGATTATAAAGACAATGATTATAAAGGAGGTGTAGCTGAGGAGTAATAACTAAATGAAGGGCATAAGAGGAGTTGTGAAAAAAAAGAAAAGGAAGTGCAGCAAAGGAGAGGACCATAATGATTATAAAGGAGGTGTAGTTGAGGAGTAATAGCTATCCAGGAAGAGGAGTATAAGAGGAGATGTGATAAAAGAAAAGGAGGAGCAGCAGAGGAGAGGACATAATGATTATAAAGAAGGAGGTGTAGTTGAGTAGTAATAGCTATCCAGGAGGAGGAGCATAAGAGGAGTTGTGATAAAAGAAAAGTAGGTGCAGCAGAGGAGAGGACATAATGATTATAAAGAAGGAGGTGTAGTTGAGGAGTAATAGATATACAGGAGGAGGAGCTGAAGAGGAGATGTGATAAAAGAAAAGGAGGTACAGCAGAGGAGAGGACATTATAATTATAAAGAAGGGGGTGTAGTTGAGGAGTAATAGCTATCCAGGAGGAGGAGCATAAGAGGAGTTGTGATAAATTATTATAAAGACAATGATTATAAAGAAGAAGGTGTAGTTGAGGAGTAATAGCTATCCAGGAGGAGGGGCATAAGAGGAGTTGTGATAAAAGAAAAGGAGGTGCAGCAGAGGAGAGGACATAATGATTATAAAGAAGTGGGTGTAGTTGAGGAGTTAGAGGGGATGAGGGTTAACATAGTAGTTCGGATTTGTAGAAAGGTCCAGTAAAGTAGTTATAATTAGATGGAGAAAGGTGCATAAGTTATGATTATAGTGAAGGAGGTGAAGCAGAAGAGAGGTATGAGGCCAGGAGGTGATATAGAGGAATTGTATTTAGAGGGAAGGTAGAAGAAGAAATATGATTAAAAGGAAGGAGGCGCAGTAAAGGAGAGGCATTATGACAATAGAGAAAGAGGTGCAGTAAAAAGTGACGCGATGTGTAGCCAAGTATGGTGTCCCATACTCCGAATTTGTGGACTGCATTTCACCCGTCCAAGTGCACACACACAGCAGTGAGTATTGAATACACACACACACCCAGAGCAGTGGGCAGCCATTTTTCGCCCGGGGAGTGATTGGGGATTGGGGGTTGGGTGCCTTGCTCAAGGGCACCTCAGTTGCGGGTAATGAGAGTGGAAGAGAGCCCTGTTCATTCACTCCTCCCACCTACATTTCCTGCCGGTACTGAGACTCGAACCCGCAACCTTCAGGCCTAACCATTAGGCCAAATGTTCAATAGAGGAGGTATGATAAAAGGGAAAGTGGCGTAATGGTTATAAATACAAGGAGTTATCATTAGAGGTAAGGAGGTGCAGTAGAGGAGTAAGTGTTCTAAAAAAGGAGGTGCCTCCTTCAGTCTAAGTTACAATTAGACTGAAGGAGGTACAGTAAGAGGAGAGGTGATAATGAAGTGTAGTGAAGTGACATGTGGCCAAGTATGGTGACCCATACTCGGAATTTGTGCTCTGCATTTAACCCATCCAAGTGCACACACACAGCAGTGAACANAGAGGAATTATGTTAAGAGGGAAGGGATACAGTAGAAGAAATTAAATTAGAAGAAAGGAGGTGCAGTAAAGGAGTTATGACAACAGAGATAGAAGTGCGGTATAAGAGTTATAATAGGACAAATGTGCAGTAGAGGAGGTATAATAAAAGGGAAGGAGGCGTAAAAGGTACATAAAAGGAGTTATGAATTGTGAATAGGAGTTGCAGTACAGCAGTTAGGATTTAAGAGAAGGAATTGCAGTTGACGAGTTACGATAAAAGAGAAGGAGGTGCAATACAGGAGTTATGATTAGAGGGAAGGAGGCACACTACACATTCTAAAGAAAGAGGTGAAGCTGAGCTACGATTAGAGATGCTGTGCAGCAGAGGAGAGGAGATAATGATTATTAAGAAGGAGGTGTAATTGAGGAGTAATATCTATACAGGAGGTGAAGCATAAGAGGAGTTGTGATAAATGATTATAAAGGCAATGATTATAAAGAAGGAGGTGTAGTTGAGGAGTAATAGCTATCCAGGAAGACGAGCATAAGAGGAGTTGTGATAAATGATTATAAAGGAGGTGTAGCTGAGGAGTAATAGCTAAATGAAGGGCATAAGAGGAGTTGTGAAAAAAAAGAAAAGGAGGTACAGCAGAGGAGAGGACATTATAATTATAAAGAAGGGGGTGTAGTTGAGGAGTAATCGCTATCCAGGAGGAGGAGCATAAGAGGAGTTGTGATAAATGATTATAAAGACAATGATTATAAAGAAGAAGGTGTAGTTGAGGAGTAATAGCTATACAGGAGGAGGGGCATAAGAGGAGTTGTGATAAAAGAAAAGGAGGTGCAGCAGAGGAGAGGACATAATGATTATAAAGAAGTGGGTGTAGTTGAGGAGTTAGAGGGGATGAGGGTTAACATAGTAGTTCGGATTTGTAGAAAGGTCCAGTAAAGTAGTTATAATTAGATGGAGAAAGGTGCATAAGTTATGATTATAGTGAAGGAGGTGAAGCAGAAGAGAGGTATGAGGCCAGGAGGTGATATAGAGGAATTGTATTTAGAGGGAAGGTAGAAGAAGAAATATGATTAAAAGGAAGGAGGCGCAGTAAAGGAGAGGCATTATGACAATAGAGAAAGAGGTGCAGTAAAAAGTGACGCGATGTGTAGCCAAGTATGGTGTCCCATACTCCGAATTTGTGGACTGCATTTCACCCGTCCAAGTGCACACACACAGCAGTGAGTATTGAATACACACACACACCCAGAGCAGTGGGCAGCCATTTTTCGCCCGGGGAGTGATTGGGGATTGGGGGTTGGGTGCCTTGCTCAAGGGCACCTCAGTTGCGGGTAATGAGAGTGGAAGAGAGCCCTGTTCATTCACTCCTCCCACCTACATTTCCTGCCGGTACTGAGACTCAAACCCGCAACCTTCAGGCCTAACCATTAGGCCAAATGTGCAATAGAGGAGGTATGATAAAAGGGAAAGTGGCGTAATGGTTATAAATACGAGGAGTTATCATTAGAGGTAAGGAGGTGCAGTAGAGGAGTAAGTGTTCTAAAAAAGGAGGTGCAGCAGCTAAGTTACAATTAGACTGAAGGAGGTACAGTAAGAGGAGAGGTGATAATGATTATAAAGGAGGTGTAGTTGAGGAGCCATGGCTTTGAAGAAGGAAGTGCATAAGAGGAACTAAGTTTAGAGGGAAGGAGGGATGCAGTACAATAGTTTTGATTATTTGAAAGGGGGCACAGATGATGCGTTACAGTTAGAGAGAAGGAGGTGCAGCAGAGAGAGGAGTTATGATGGTAAAGAAGGAGCTGCAGTTCAGGATTTCAAATTATATGGAAAAAGATGCATAGGAACAGTTGAGTGGATGGATAAAGAAAAGAGAATCATGGAGATAGAGTATCATAAATGTAAAGGAACCTGTCATTGCGCCAGGGAAGGGCACCAGTGCAGTCTGGGCATCCCAACAAGGTCGAAACAAGTCAATTGCTCAATCTGCATATGAGGCCCAGCACAGAATCTATAAATACTGAACACATGCACATGATCTGGTTCTGATGAAGGTGGACTGAATGCTCAAGGTTTATGGCATGATGGAGACCTTTCCTCAAAGACATCAACTGATTGTGTTGTCTTGATTATTTTATTTTAATTTCAAAAGTTATTTAGAAGTTCGGACAAAACCAAGAACAATTTAACCTTTTTATGTAAAGTTATTTATAGTTTATATAAAATAAGTTCAAAGTTGTAGTTTTCTATAGTTGAGAGCTAATTTTCTTAAAATGTACACAAGGTGTACACAAGAATCAGTATTATCTCAAATTTAGACTGTTTTCTACGATTTCTTTGAAATTAATGTATATCTGTGCACATATATTAATTTACCACAAAATCAAGTGGTTTGTCCTGACTCTGAGGAGTTAAACTGCCCACTATTCTTCAGAAAAAAATCCTCCAGGTCCTGCACGTTCTTTGGTTTTCCAGCTTCTTTTGCATATTTGAACCCTTTCCAGCAGTGACTGTATGAATTTGAGATCCATCTTTTCACACTGAGTACAATTAAGGGAATCATATACAGTGTTGGGGAAAGTTACTTTTAAAAGTAATGTGTTACAATGTTGTGTTACTCCCTAAAAAAGCAGTATACTTATTATTTTTGGCAAATGTGAAGGACTTTTCACACCAAAAGTGAAATGAATAAGCCTCAGGCTGAAGGAAATACAAATTCACACCATTACAGTAGTGCCAGGATCACCAGTCACCATGCCTGTCGTTGTCTGCTCAACTCTTACAAAGATAAGAGACATTATCTTCAGCAGCAGTCATCAAAGTGTGTGGTGCCCTTACCTGTCTGGAATGTTTCTAACCTCATCCACTCTGGTTGTTGTAATTTGCTTCTTTTGCTTCTTTTGCTTTATAATTTCACCCTGTTGGGTAATAAACTGTTTCATCATTGTACTCACCGTTCTCCTGAGTCTGTGTTCTGTGACAGAAGACCAGACCATAACAGTGCACAACAACCATGAGCTCCATTTCATTTGATCCTGCCACTCTCCTTCTCTCCATAACCCAAGATGGCCGCTCGATCAAGTTCTATGTTGAAGAGTTCCTTCAGCTTGCCCACCAGGTACCTTGGAATGATGAAACAATGAAAACAGCCTTCTGGAGTGGTCTAGATGACCAGCAGTTTCTCCAAGTACCAGCATGTGCTACCCCGGGTACTCCAGCACAATACATAGATCATGTGCTGTGGTTGAGTGGTTCGTCCTTTACTGTTGGCGAGGTTGATGAAAAATGCAGCACAACTCAGTTGCTGCCACCCCAACCCACTCCAGCCCTCCTGGTGCCGGCGGTTTATTCCATCAAGCCCACTCCAGTCCTAAAGTCCAATCTAACCATAAAATCTCCAAACCAAAGTCTCCAGTCTTCCCTAGAGCCCGTAAGATGGCCACCATGCCAGAACCTCGTCCCAAGATGGCCACAATGCCAGAGCCTCGTCCCAAGATGGCCACCATGCCAGAGCCTTGTCCCAAGATGGCAGCCATCCCTGAGTCTCGTCCCATCATGGCAAACATGCATGTGCCCTTAAGAGTTTTGGTGGTGTATGAGGGGATGTCTTGGGGCACAGATATGTCTCCAGCCCCTGAGTCCACTCCAGAGTCTGCTCTAGCCCCTGAGTCCAGTATCAAGCCCGTTCTAACCCCTGAGCCTGCATCTGAGCCTGCTCTTACACTCGCGTCTGCTCACACCGGTGAGTCTGCTCTAAATTCCCCTTCAGTCCTTGATCCAGTACGAGAATCTTCCCCAGACCAAGAGTCCACTCCAGAGTATGCTCTAACCCATGAGTCAGCTCAAGTGCCCACTCACGCTCCAGAGTTCAACCATGAGTCCGCTCCAGAGTTTAGTCCAGAGTCCACTCAGCTTCCTGAGCTCTACAAGGAGCCCTTTTTTTTTTACCCCACACTCAGTCAAGAGCCTGCATTAACCCACAAATCAAGTCAAGAGACTGCAGCTGTTTGTTTGCTGGCACTAGCTATTGGGTATATCACTAGCAACTCTGGCTTTCTCCCCAAGGAAATTTGGGCATACTCACACAGCCGAAGTGGCCGTTCCTGTTTTAAGTTCCCTCAAGACTAGCCAGACGTCCTTTCCTCCCTGCTCCTATTTTGCATTCAAGATTACAGTCACTACCCTCCTCGCCATGGTCAGATAGACCAATGGAATATCCTGTTCTCCAGGCTCCGCCCTGGAGGCTTCATACCTGCCTGCACTGCCACTCACCCTCCTGTCAAGGCTCCAGGATGCCCGCCCCCCCTCCCCGGTTGTTCCATCTATGGCGCGAGGACGCGCCTTCCGGGAGGGGGAAGTACTGTCAGGATCACCAGTCACCATGCCTGTTTCCTCTTGCACACACTTCCCAATCACACACCTGTCTGCCATCATCCTCATCAACTCTCCATAAAAGCCAGCACCACACACACAGGCCTTGTCTGGTCTCGTCCTCACTAACTTGGACTATGTATATTGTTGCTCGCTACTCACCTGGATCTACTTACCTGTATTCTCTCCCTGTGCTCCATTTATCTGTTCCTGCTTCCCTGGATTCCCATCTCCTCCATTATTGTCTGCTCAACTCCTACAAAGATAAGAGACATTATCATCAGCAGCAATCATCAAGGTGTGTGTGGTGTCCTTACCTGTCTGGACTGTTTCTATCCTCATCCACTCTGGTTGTTGTGATTTGCTTCATTTGCTTTATAATTTCACCCTGTTGGATAATAAACCGTTTCATCATTGTACTCACCGTTCTCCTGAGTCTGTGTTCTGTGACAAGTAGAGGGTGCAGATCAAACAATCCTTTCATTTGTGCTGCCATTTTGGATTGCAGAAGAATAGGATGCAGGAGAATGAAGTTCAACACTCTTCAGCAATAAAAACAAAAATGAGACACAAATGTGATGTTTATCTAAAGCCATTTTTGCTTCTTGGTATGGCTGAATTGGATCATAAAAGGTCAGCAGCAAAGACATTGGTTAATAAAGTGAGGTTAACTACATGATGAATATGTGTGTTATTTAACATATTAAATTATTGCAGATTTGCATAATATTCCTAATTTCTATTTCACTTTTTATTCATTTTGAGGAATACTGAATCTAGATCTGTTTTTGTGCAAGTGAGATATGCCTGCTCACATTTCTCACAGAACTACATGTACAATAAGCATCATGTTTACACATTGCACTAACTCCTGATTTCACTCAACATGGGGTCAGGAGAGCTGTCAGTCAATAAATGGGAAAACAAAGTAACTTGCGTTACTTATTTAAAAAAGTTATATTTTTTTTAAGTGATATTTTGTTGTAAAGTTAAGAGTAATGCATTACTTTACTAGTTACTTGAAAAAAGTAATCTGATAACTTGAAAAATAACATGCAATTTTAATTATCCCTGATTTTGTTAAAATGATTAATACAACTGTATACTCAAATAAAGAGTCAAATGACAAACCAAAAAGATCAAAATATATTAACATTACATTTGAAACCAGTTACACTCAAAGCCTGAGACTTTAGATTTGTTGGTGTCTAAATACATAAATGCATGGTGAACATTCCATGCAGGGGGTTGGCACCATTCATAATTGTGAACAAGGAGACTAAAGGTTTCGATAGACATCAAAGGCAGAGATAATGCACTTAGGAGCTGTTCTATAAGCACTGTGTGAATGATAGTCTTTAGCCTGAATGGGGTCTAATTTACCAGCTCTAATTACTGACTGCTAGTTTTCAAAGTGCAGACAGATAGCATCAGTCATTAGACCTTTCCTAATTTCCCAGCCTGTCCATTTTCTACCATACCAGCCTTTATATTATCTGCTCTGTGCAAGCAGCCAAGAATAGAACAGGGAAAGAGTGTTTTTGGCTTTGTGAATGCAGTTGCATTCATCTGACGTGCTTCTCACAGACTCATGCATTGAGATGGGTAAAAAACTGACAGTTTAGAGCAGATGAATGTTGGAGATTGTTTGTTGCAAGCTCACCTCAGTCATAAGGATGTGCAGTATTCTGGGCAGCTAAAGTGAAATACTACATTAATGGCATGACTTTGGTGCAGGACTACCTGTTTTTTCAAACAATGCACGCTGTTACCACAACGCCTTGTCCACTGGGAAATAGGAAGCTCTTTGAGAGGTTTAAGAGTAGTTTAGAGGATGTTTTTGAAGTCTTGTGTGATAGATGTTGACAGCTATAAAGGAGTACAGCACAAAGCTTTGCAGGTCACTGCACAGTCATGCAGTAGAGAGACAAAATCTGAATGCAACTCACTCAAAAACTAAAGCATAATACTACATTCAAGAGCATACCAAACCGAGTGCATCACTAGCCATGTTTCCATCCACCTATTTTAATGTGAATTTTGGGATATTGCATAAAAAATAAACGCTGGATGGAAACGCCAAGATGCGCATAAATTCAAAAAATGCTCAATTGAGTCAGATCAAAATAGACATGCATAAACCACGATGGAAACACATTTACAGAATAACGTGACTGCGCCACAACAGAGGATTTGTATAGATAATTGGACAAATCAGAGGATCAGTTTCATTGCATCTCAAATGTTGATTTAGTTATTCTGAAACGACAAAGTCATCAAAATGATTTGGTATAATGACCTCCCAGAAGCGTCTCACATCAGTAATGTAGAAATAAATGTAGGAAAATTCCAGCAACTTCCATTATTATTACAGGTATTTTGCACCAATTTCCCAGGAAGTGACGATTTTGTTCTCTTGAACACATGGGATATAAACACTGCTTTATTCGCAAATGTTTTATGTGATATTTGCGCATAACTTAAATTCACAACTTTGGATGGAAACATAGCTACTGACCTAATATTGATTGCAAGATAACACTTTTATTATAAATTATAAAGTGCGATTTCCTTTAAATCAGTGAAGCATTATGTCTGGAATTATTTAACCACACTACCGTGCCTGTCTTTTATCTGTAGCTAGTACCCATGAGACCATAAAACCTGACAGTGCAAGAAAAAAAAGTTCAAATGAAGTAAATACCACCCAATTAGAAGCTCTTTACTGCATCCCAGACAAGACAGACTGTTGTAAATGAGAAAAATCTGTTCCAGGCATGCAGTTCACTGAGTGTCTTTCAGTAATGCAGACTTTGCTAAAAATACCAGATGCTGTGAGGTAACTCTGGGCTGTTACAAAAATAAATGATTAAATAAATAAAGAGAAATGTACACTGCAAATAAGACCGGACTCCATTGTCCATTATGAATATGATTCTAAATATGAGGCTTTTTATGCTAATGTGATGAGTGAATCCATAGGGATTTCTTTGGCCAGTAGTCCATATAATCAGACAGAATTAGTTACCGCAGCCACTGCCAAGTAGACTTTAGTTCTAATGAGAAGAGAAAAACTTCTCTGAGTCATTTTTGCAAATACCTTTAACTAACTGGTGCTGAGGTGATTGTTAGTGGATGTATGAAGTCAGTTCCCCTCAAGGTGCCCTTGCTAAGAAGACCTACAATATCTGTAAAATAAAACATTTGAATCCTATTCATTTCAATGGCCAACATAACTGTAGATATTTGTACAAAAAAAGAGACGAAAAACATAAATTTTTGCACATTTGCATATATGTAATATATATAATACATATATAAAAATGGCTATAGCCACTGATTTATGCATTATCGACAGAGTCTATAAGCAAAAACTTTAGTGACATGCAAATATTTACAAATCTTTTCAGGTTCATAGAATATTACATTCATGGAATAGGTTGAGGTTGATTTTATTATTTAATCAATTTAATATTAAATCAATTAATATTTGGATTCCATCACTTTACCCAAGCCTAAACATTAAAATGTTAAACTGAATGAAATTCTGTCATCATTCCTTAATCTTTTAATTTTTATTTTGTTTATCATAAGACAGCTGTTGCTAAAAATGCACCATAAAAATATCTATATAATAGTATTTAACTACATTTCTGTCATGACAACTCTGAGTGTTTGGCATGGTAATGGGTATGACAATGGGTATGTTTGGTCTTGGCGGAATAGATCTGCTACGCTGCTGCTGCTGCAGAGCAAGTACGGGACTTGCTACTGCCAATACATACACGACACGCTGCTGCTGTACAATATAGCGTACATGAATTACCCATATCAGATCTATAGAGGTGGAGCTGGGAAAGGTGGAGGGTTTCTGAAAGCACGCTGCACTGCTAAGGCAAATGCTACCCATGTATTTGAAGGTTGAGCATGCAAGCTCATTGGCTACTGAATACAGCAGGAGCCAATCAGCTGTGTCCTATAGATAATGATGTGGTTACAAACAGATTGATTTAAAGGACCTATTAGCCTGTGCCATCTAGAGTTTCATGACAGAACTTTGTAAATATCTGCATTTTACATATACTGTTGTGAGGTGTTTAGGGTAGGAGTGTGGTTCAAAAATATGATAGGGAAATGTAACTATTCAAATATATTCATAATATAAATGCTTCAGAAAGATTTGTACGTTTTAAAGATGTGTGAACGTTAATATTTTGGTTTTAAAAGCTGTCAATACATCCATATTGTTACCAGAAGATGATAATGATGGAGAGTTCAAAAGGGTTCTTTTATGAGAACAAACTCAGGTAATCCACAACGATGAAGAAAAAGTAACAACACACACACAAACAACAACCGAAGGGCGAAACAGAGAAACTTAAATGCACAGTGATAATGAGATGATAACAAACAGGTGTGATGATTAGATGAGTGTCCATGACAACTGATGAGTGGCGAGAAAACTCAAAGGAACACATGTGATGAATATAAACAAACTAAAAGTCCATGAAAACTGAAACACAACTGACATATTGTGACACATATTGTATGTGTATACTTTATGTAAAATACAGATGAATATTAATGAGATTGAATGCAATGGTTGCTCGGCTAGCTTGCTGCCAGTTCAGTGTAGAGCCAGACACATGAGCCGTAAATGCCATGTATTAAATCATTCTGGAACAACATGATGTTAACTTCATTAACTATAGACCTGCTCTATACTAATGTTTGACATTGTGTGCTTGGGCTGTCTTCCATTACATGTCCTGGGGCCCGTTTCAGAAAGGAGGTTAAGTGAAAACTCTGAGTATGTTAACCCTGAAATGAGGGAAACTCTGGGTTTTCTGTTTCAGAATGGGAGGTATGTCAAACCTGAGAAAGCAGGGTAAGTCAAGCCCGTTTCTGAAAGAGAGGTTACTTCTACTCAGAGTCAGTTACCATAGTAACTTACTCTGTGAACCTAACCTGGTCGGGAGCAGGTTTTCTTTGGTAAACCCAGAGTTTCCTTCGGTCTTCTCCCCCTTTTTAAAGTGCAAGTGATGTTTAAATGGCTAACTCATTCATTCACACTGCAAAAATGCTTTTCGTACTGAATATTTTTCATCATATTTCAAGTACAAATATCTAAAAATTCTTAAATCAAGATGGATTTTCTATATAAGAAAGTAAAATTATCAATATCTGCCAGTGTGGTAATAAAAATAATCTTAATGCAAACGGAATGTCGGAGTGTCAACCCAAGTGAAAAAAAAAGTGCAGTAAAATACTCTTTATTTTAGTACACTTAGTACACTTCCATAATGTACTTAAAGTGCTCTATTTCTGTGCGCTTATTTTGTACTTAATATACTAAAAGCTCTTCTTTAGTACTTAATATACTAAAAGCTCTTCTTTAGTACTTATTATGATAATCTTAAGAACATACTCAACTGTGCTATTTTGAGACACCATGAATTTGAACTAAAATGTGCTTTTAACATACTATCTCTGTTTTAAAAAAATGTATTCACTTACCACTTGTAGTTCACTTGAACCCATCTTTCAAACACTTTTAAATTACACTTATGATGTATTTCAAATATAAGATTAATATATAATGAATATATACAAAATGTATTATATATAATTTATTGCCTAACATTACGAATACATATTTATCATATATTATTCTTATATTTTAAATAATTCATAAGTGTATTTCCTATGTCTGATGAGTACATTTAAAGGTGTATGAAAGATGGGTTCAAGTGATAACTAAATATTTTTTTTAAAATACAGAGATAGTATATTAAAAGCACATTTTAGTTCAAATTCATGGTGTCTCAAAATAGCACAGTTGAGTACACTTAGATGTTCTTAAGATTATATTAAGAAGTACTAAAGTACAGCTTTTAGTATATTAGGTGCACGAATATAGAGCACTTTAAGTACATTATGGAAGTGTACTGTGTACTAAAATAAAGTGTATTTTACTGCACTTTTTTTCACCTGGGGGAAAATGTACTTATAACTAGTACATTAGTAATATATTTGTAAGAAAATCAATGTAATTTAAATTTAGGATTACTATATAAAAGTCTACTAAGATTGATATAATTTTAAAGCATCGAAAGCATACTTTTAACAAATACACTAATAAAACTCCTCTGTATATTTTTATTTCATTGCACTAAAAATCAATTTAAGTAGTAGTGGTCTTTAGTATACTTTTCCAAGTGCAGTGAAGTACTACTGAAGTACAAATATACATTGAATTAGTGTATTTATAGTGTATAACTTTGACACTTTTATTTAGCACCAAAATAAAGAATGTACTACAAATGTACTTGCTTGTATTTAAGTATTTTTTAATGCACTCAAGTATACTTTTTTTTTTACCTGGGTATTACTAAGTGCAAATTTACAGTAGCTCCGCCCACCAGTGTCACACCAGGTTAAAATTGACCCACGTTCTTGTGGCTGCAGTGGAGTAGGCAATAGTGTGTTGGGTGTGGAGAATTAACTTGTGATGTGATTGACTGGGTTTGAATCCGCCTTTTGCCGAGCTCGCTATTCTCCCTTTTCCCATCACATATCACATCAGAAAGGCATTTATTTTCAATAAAAATGAAGAAAATTTTCTAAAAGTGGAAGTAAATTGCCTAACGAGTGTTTAATAACGATAAAATCATTTACACTCTTATTATTGCATCCCGCATTATTTTTTTCTTCTTATTTTTTTGCATGTGGGATACCATGAAAATAAATATTAGTTCAATAACTTATCATTCTACCAGTTTTCACCTTTGATATTATAACAGTGATAAGAATTAATCTTGCATTGACTCAGAAGTATGCGGATGTCCTTTTGTCACTAGCTGTTGCCATGGTGAATCGTAATATCGGAGCTCCATTGATGATGGCTTTTAATAGTCGTGGTGCACGCGAGTCAACCTACTCAGAGTCGATTGAACTAACTCAATTCAGCTGTTCTGAAACTGAAAACTCAGAGTTTCCCATCTCAGAGTAAGTCAACTCAGAGTTCAAGTTTCAACTCAGAGTTGGTTGAACCTCCTTATTGAAACGGGCCCCTGATTTTGCCGAGTTAGATGCGTTCCTGGGTCAACATAATGTTGATTCTGGAACAACATTCCTGTCCAAAAATTTAGTACTAACATATCCCTACCCCTAAACCTAATGCTACAAATAACTTATCCCTAAAATCAACAAAGATGTTGAGCCAGGAACATGTTGCACTTGGTGAAATCAGGTTCTGCATCTTGACTCCACAATAAATGTGGTTTACAATAATGTCCATTAGTTAACATTAACTAGCAAAGAGCAATACTTTTTTTTTTTTTTTTTTGCAGTATTTATTAATCTTCGTTAGTTACCAACTGTCTGTTGTTAGTTTGTGTTATCTCAGGTCCATTCATATGAACTTAAATTGTGAATTTAATATTAGTAAATGTTGAAATTAATATAAACCAAGATTAATAAATGCTTCAGAAGCATTTTTCATTGTAAGTTCATGTTAACTAATGTTAATAAATGGAACCGTATTGCAAAGTGTTACCATAAATGCTGCCTGGTTTGATATCTAATGCATTCAGTATATATACAGTTTTATTCTCACTCTGTCTCGCCTGACACAGTGCTCTGCCAGTCCTCTCACACTCTATCATTACTGTCAGTCAGGGGTATAAGATAGATTTCATACAACAGATTAATGGACCTTATCTTTATACAAGCTCACTACATATATACCACTCACCGACCGGCCGTTGTACAAATCCATCTCCCCATATTCCCTGTAGACATTCATGCACTCACTACAGCTTCCTGTTAAACAAACAGATCAGGGAGCCAGCACTATCTTACAACATTTATCATGAGTAACCGTTCACTCATCAAACATGCAGCAGCTCATTCTGTCTGCAGAGTGAAACGTGCATAATGCATAGAGGCTCACGGTGCTCTTTCATTGGCCGATCTGAATCAGGCTCACTGTCAGAGGGAATGATTGATTCTGTGCAAGAGCGTTGTACTTCCTGAGTGCACAGCATTAGATGAACATCAGAAGAGCTGAATCACTGGCGTGGCTGTGAAACGAAGCTGATTGACTGTGCTGTGGTGGGCTTGTCGGGAGCTCAGTTAAAGGAATATTCTGAACCTGTCCTTGTAGCGCATATATAACATGTTGATTGCCACAGACAATCATTTTGATTGTCCCTCAGTTTGTATAAAGAAAATGAAAATATGTTAAAAGTAAATATACTTGTAAAGGAAATATAGGCTATAAGGAAATATAATTATAAATCAAGATGGCCGGGTTAAAAAGCAGAAATGTGAATGTCAAAGGCAACAGACAGGGAAAAATAAAGTCCATTTCATGTATTAAAGAGACCTCCAAAAAACACCTACTATAATATAATAAAATATTTGCAATATTTATCAGAATACATAACTACGTTTGAATGGCCATCAATATAAAATGCAATTTTGAATTCTTGCTTTCTGAGGGGTCTGGATGAGGATACGATCCTATTGTGAACCTGAGTGCCTCTATTCCTTAGTCGAATCTATTAATCTGGTTCTGTTCCTCAATGGTTCCGAGTTTGAAATTGAAGAGTTTCATAGGCGCTCGTATTCTCCTCGTCCAGCTCCCTCAGAAGCAACGGTGGCCTGGCCAGCTCACCAGCCATCAACTTCCTCCACCTATCGCTCCAGTGGGTTTACACCAGGGCTCCCGCCTGATGCCTCGCCCAAGCCGTCAAAAAGAAGGGCCACCAAGAGGTCCAGACGGTCCAAGAGGCCAGCCATTCTAGAGCCCGCTCCTGCAGCCGACGAGCCTGCTCCAGCCCGCCTTCCAGTTCCAGCCCACAGGTCCCTTCTTACCACCAGGGACTTCCCCAAGAAATTTTTTTTGGGGGGGCCATGTACCTGTGGGTGGGGAACTCCTGGGCGGGGTGCAACTGNCGGGGGGGGGGGCAGGGGGGGGGGGGACCCGCCATGGCCGCCCAAGGCTCCAGATCCGCCCTGGAGACCTCTGCATCTGCCTGCACCCCCCTCACTCAAGGTGAGTGAGGGGGGTACTCCAGGGTGCCCACCCCCTCTCCCCGGTTGCTCCATCTACAGAGCCTGGAGGGAGAGGTAATGTCACAGATCCTCCCTGTCCTGGACTACAACTCCCATCATCCTTCTCGTCTCTCACCTGCACGCACTNGGGGGGGGGGGGGGGGGGCAAGGGGGGGGGGGGACCCGCCATGGCCGCCCAAGGCTCCAGATCCGCCCTGGAGACCTCTGCATCTGCCTGCACCCCCCTCACTCAAGGTTAGGTCTCCAGGGTGCCCACCCCCTCTCCCCGGTTGCTCCATCTACAGAGCCTACCGGGAGGGAGAGGTAATGTCACAGATCCTCCCTGTCCTGGACTACAACTCCCATCATCCTTCTCGTCTCTCACCTGCACGCACTTCCCAATCAGCACTCCATCACGGATTCCCCACACCTGGATCACCTCATCATCTCTCCTTTATAATGCACTCACCCACAGCACTCCTTTGTCGGTTCTATTGTTTGCTTTATGTTGGTTTGTGACTTTCCTTTTGTGATTAAAAACCCTGTTAAGTTGAAGTCCGTGTCTGAGCCTTTGCTTCTACAAGCCAACTGTAACAGTATTGGGTCTTGTTAAGGATTTTCTGTTTTGTTCAAAGTAATTAAATAAACAGTGTTTTTTTTATAACTTAAGAATATGTAAACATATGGTATTTGGGTTAAAAAGCATCCCCACTGTTGGTAAATTAAATAATTTTATTGATTAGTTTTATTTTAATCATTTGTTTAAACAATTATTTGATAAGCAATCATTATCTTAGATATTATGCCAAACATATCACTTTAGCTAAAGTTTTTGTATCAATACTGGTGAGCCTTTTTTTTCCCCCATAGCCATCGCATACATTTATATGATTTTGAAACAAAAAAATGCATTAATTCTTAATGCATTCTTATGCTTACATTTATTGTGAAAGTTGCTTATATAAATAATTTTTAATTGAAAATGTTCTTCAGGTTTATACATCCAACATTAAGTAGAGCCAATTTAAGTTTGGAAGCAATATGTTGTATTTTTAATATCACACTTACTATTAATCTAACATTTTAAATGTTTTTTTCATACATAAAAATTTATAGATGGATTTTAGGAAGGGGGTCCCTCATAAAAGGTTAATCATATTTGGGGTCCGTGGCATCAAAAAGTTTGAAAACCCCTATGTTGCACGACAACAATTTACTAAAAACTGAAAAGTTTTTCCTTTGTGATTTTCACATACAGACGACAACCTTGTCAAAATCCCTGTTCACACAGATCTGAGAAAACTAAAAATGCTGTATTATGTTGCCAGGCCAGTAGTTGGTGATGTCACTTTGTAAAGAAACACTACGCGCCTATAGACTGAACATGTAATATGAGTTAGTGATGCAAAGACTCATTCATTTCCGTGAACCGGTTCTTTTCGGACAGTTCGACTCAATGAACCAGTTCAAAAAGCCGATTTATAGGTTCCTGACGTCATAAATGATGTCACTATGCATTTCTTTTCGAACAACTCACTGTCATGTTATATAAATGAAACAATTAAATAAAGTCGTTTGTGTCAACGCATATTGAAACAATCAAATAAAAAGTTATTTGTGTCAACACATATTGCTGATTATTGCCTTTCATTCACTTAAGTTGTGGTCACAGTTTCATTTGCGTATCCTTTATGCTGGATACGACTGACCAATATTGAGTAGCCTACATCTAGGATAAGATTCGCAACTACAACACACATTTGATACACCATACGTTGTGGTGTAAATTGCCCCAAAACACAATGAAACTAAACATATCCGTGACAATATGGGATTAGTTTCCTTGAGGTGTGACTTTAGCCTTGTTGTACCTTATACTATTTCTAGCAGATTTTCAAAGTGTACGTCCATTCATTTTGAAAGTGAAGTGACATGTGGCCAAGTATGGTGACCCATACTCAGAATTTGTGCTCTGCATTTAACCCATCCAAGTGCGCACACACACAGCAGTGAACACACACACCGTGAACACACACCCGGAGCAGTGGGCAGCCATTGCTGCGGCGCCCGGGGAGCAGTTAGGGGTACGGTGCTTTGCTCAAGGGTCTCACCTCAGTCGTGGTATTGAGGGTGGGGAGAGCGCTGGACATTCACTCCCCTCACCGACAATCCCTGCCGGACCTGAGACTCGAACCCATGACCTTTGGGTTACAAGTCCGACTCTCTATCCATTAGGCCACGACTGCCCCGTGCATGCATATTTTAAGGCTAATATTGCCCAAACCCATTTTATGCTATGGAAGAGAGGTATTTTCTGATGGTATACTTTTGACAAAAGTGCAGGGCTGAAATAAGTGTATGAACTTAAAAGGTAAGGTAATGAAATTAGCTAGATGCTAACACTTACTGTACATGTAAATCAATGATTCGTTCAAAGCTTCGTTCGGGAAACCTGTGTGCAAACAATCATTATTTTTGCAAATCCCTTCAGTGATGGTACTTAAATTTAAGTTTTAAATGTTATGGTTTAGTTTTAGTATGATATTGTTATAATTGCATATTTTAAGAGTTTGTGGTATTGCCCATTTCCTTGATAAGCTTCCATTTCAAGTGTATTCCTGTAAACATGTTTCCTGTTTGTTCATTCGAAGGGACAAGTCGATATTATTGCCAGTGCTAATCGACAGTAAGACACGGATGTGGTACATGGACATTAGGTTGGAAATAACCCAGAATTGTCCTTTACTCCTGCACACTGCGACTGCCTTATTAGACCCTCTGGAAAACTAGACCACTGTGATTTGCTTTCTAGACAAACTGCCGCCCACCTCTGACCTAAAACTCCCACAGTGAACATAAGAATCAAAATGACCTTTCTCTCTCTTTCTTTCTGCCTCCTCATTTCCCCTCTCCTTTTCTCTCTCTCTCTCTCTCACACACACATCTCTGGCTCTGATTTTTAATTACTTTGAGGTGCCTCCCTTGAGTGTGCTCCCCTTGGCTCATGCTGTTCAGTGTTGACTCAAATCTGAGATCTGATCCCTCTCATCATCACACAAGACAGTCACATCTCACAGTGCCACTCCAGAGGCCGTCACACAATGTGCTGATTCATCCTCTCATCATTCTCAGCCACACAACTTTGTCTCACTGTTACTGCAGCCAACGTGCATCGGATTGAATCTGTAATGAATTTAAAATGTCTTAACGGGTAGAGCTGAGCAAGCAAAGAATATGAGCTGATAAATATATCATTTCACCAAAGCAATCAACATTAATGTCCGTAATGGCTATATATCCTTCCTGTTTTGCACTGCCTTTCCCCCAATCCATCTATCCTCCTCCTCATCATCTGAATCAGGCACCTTGTTTGTCTGAGGAGCTGTTTGTTAGGCTCTTTTCTCTGGGCTGCCCATTGATCTGGCCAGGTATATACGGGTCGATCAAGAGAGAGGTAGGTGGTGAGAGATACAGAAGAGAGAAAAAAAGAGAATGAGACTGAGAAAAGGAAAAGGTATATAAATAAAGGTAACATTTCATGTCAGTGGTCCACTTTAGACATTCTACTAGATAACTATAAGTAACTCTGCAATTACATGTCAAGTACCAGTCATTAGAGTATTAGCAGACTGTCTGCTTAATATCTGCTAACATTTTATTTGATGGTCCCAAACAGACATTCTACTGACTATATGTAACTTAACCCTAACCTAACAATCTACTACAGTCTTCTAATACTCTAATGAAAGTTAGTTGACATGTAGTTGCAAAGTTACTTACAGTTAGTAGAATGTTTAAAGTGGACCATCGTAATAAAGTGTAATAAATAAACAAGCATCTGTATTTCCTCTTTTAAAGGTTTAGTTCACCCCAAAATGAAAATTCGGTCATTTATTACTCGCCCTCATGTCGTTCGAAACCCGTAAGACTTTTGTTCATCTTCAGAACACAAATGAAGATCTCTTTGATGACAGAATGCTGTCAGATTTCCTTCCATTGACTGCCTTTGTAACTACCACTTTGACGCTTCAAAAAATTCATTAAGAGATTGGAAAAATAATACAATTGATCGATCGATTTAGTCCAAATTTTCCTGAAGAGAACCAATCACTTGTTAAAGTAAAAAGTGAAAGTGAAAGTGAAAGTGACATGTGGCCAAGTATGGTGACCCATACTCGGAATTTGTGCTCTGCATTTAACCCATCCAAGAGCACACACACAGCAGTGAACACACACACCGTGAACACACACCCGGAGCAGTGGGCAGCCATTGCTGCGGCGCCCGGGGAGCAGTTGGGGGTATGGTGCCTTGCTCAAGGGTCTCACCTCAGTCGTGGTATTGAGGGTGGGGAGAGCGCTGGACATTCACTCCCCTCACCGACAATCCCTGCCGGACCCTGCCGGTTATGATGAACAGATTTAAATTAAGCTTTTACTCGCATGTAAATATTGATTAGCGAACATAATCAGAAGCTCAACCAAACCTCTTCCGGAAGCTCAAATGTGCTGCGTAACCAAGGAGGTTCATTTTTGTGTGTTATGCAGCACATTTGAGCTTCTGGAAGAGGTTTGTTCTCGTGCGTGAAACAGGTTTGGTTGAGCTTCTGATTATGTTTGCTGATCAGTAAACACTGATGAGTAAAAAGCATGTGAGTAAAAGCCTAAATTAAATGTGTTCATCATAACAAGCGATTGATTCAGAAAATTTGGACTAAACCGCTCGATTCATATGGATTATTTTTCCGATCTCTTTATGAAGTTTTTGAAGTGTCAAAGTGGTAGTTACAAAGGCAGTCTATGGAAGGAAATCTGACAGCATTCTGTCATCAAAAAGGTCTGAAGATGAATGAAAGTCTTATGAGTTTCGAACAACATGAGGGTGAGTAATTAATGACAGAATTTTCATTTTTGGGTGAACTAACCCTTTAAACGTTCAATTGAAAAGTTTTGCATGAACATTCATCTTGGTGTCAACTGGACATCACTCTAACAGTGTGTTGTACAAAAATAGTATGCTGAAAAAAGCATTCCATACTTGGAAAAAGGGCAATAGAATGGCCATTAAGTCAGACTTAGCCTGATTTGAAAAGCAAATAAAATGTTAAACTTTCTATTGCATGATAGAACACGTTATGTTATTGTGCACAATTCATTCATGCATATGTTTAATTTTTTTTAAACCTCGTAACGTTTAATCTAAATGTCATAACTGGTACTTCCTGTGAAAATGACAGACTTCTCTCTGGTGATATGCAGGACGCATCATTCAGTCTTCCATTATTGAGTGGAAAGCCCACATCTCAAAATCCAATCAACAACCGATACATAAAACAAAGTCGCCATCCTACATTTATTTTTTTAATAATCTATTACACTGGGATGTATGTCACAACACGGAAGAAAATATTTGTCACTACTTCCCTTACATTACAACTTTAATGATGTGTTGAAGAATAGCATGATTTTGTTTGATTAACTTAATACATGACTTTAACAACATGACTTGTATTATCTTATGCATATTACTGCATTTAGACATTATTTTGACAGTCAGATCTGACTGATAACTCCTCTAGGCTTTGTATCAGTATGAAGTCTTGTTTTTGTGTTTCGTGTTACTGGCAGTTTTCTGAGTGGTCTCGTTGTTCCTGGTTCTGATTTCTGCCTTGTTTTGGATTTGGACTAATAATAAGTGCTATGACCCTGCCTGGTTTTTGGACTATTACTGTGGATTGTATTTTCTCATTAAACTGCACGTGGATCCTCACTCTCTGTGCTCCGTGCTGTCCTTTCGTAACAATTCTGCACTTTTGAGCAAATGTAGCAGGCCATCTATGTTGTGCTTCTATCAAAACAGCCAAAAAGCCAAGATTGTATTTATTGCTTTGAACAACATTTCACCATCTTTTAAGTCATTTTTGTTACAGTGGGTTTTGTAGGGAGGGTGCCAACATCCTTAGTGAGTACCATCTTTTTCCTTAAGAGAGGAAGTGTTTAGCAGAGGGATATTAAAAAAAAAAAACAGGCCAAGCTGGCCTTAAAACGAGGGCCAGGAAAGAGATTGATTACATTTCACCTCCTTGGATAAAAACAGCACATTTATGCCTGAATTTTCAAATCGAGGAGCGCTATCTTATTTTAGCTAGGCTTGCATTCCAGGATGTCAGGATGTAGGCTACATCCCACTGATCAGCAGAGGAGTTTAGAAATAAACTATGCTTACTGTGCGGTGGGAAGTTATGTTAGGCTGACAATGCCAACATATAGATATTCCATTTAAGCTTCTTATTATGTGAGCAAACGTTCTAACACTATCCTGTACTTTCAAGCTACATCCACTAAATTCAGCACATTCAGACTGTTCTGAAATAATTTGCTTGGTTTTTGTTTAAACAGCTAGCTCTATAGCATGTTTTTTCTCCAAACCAGTTAAGCGCAAACTCCTGCAGACATTTTTAGGGGTTCAAGCACATAGCTCTGAAACCCTATTGTAATGTTTAAATTTCCAAGGATCAGCATTCTCCCCTAAAAGTGATCAGGCAGACCAAATCTTATGCCATAGAGGCTGGTAGTATTTACACCGTCTACACCGTCACCAAGGTTCGCCCTGATCGGCCTGACGGGGGCACTACAGGGGTGAAAAGTATGAAATCGCTCTTAACTCCTAAACTTTTAGGAGTAGGCTCAAGTGTCTTGGAATCGTTGGAATCCTTGGCTTAAGACGGACCTGAATTCCAGAATTTGTGTATTTTGGATTTTTTTGAAAAACTTACTTTTGCGAACTAGTCCTAGGTTTTTGGCATGATTAGAACCAAACCAGTGCAGCAAAACTCTCTGGAGTCAGATTGTCAATAATTATCAAAAAAAAAAACTTGAAATTTTGATTCACGGCCTCTAAGGGCCTCCAAAACGTTCAAAGTGGGCGGAGCCACTTTTACTAAAATGGCTGTAACTTGTGAACGGAATAAGATATTTTCACCAAACTTGGCATACATATGTAAGAGCTCATTCTGTGGTCACATGAAAAAGGGTGCGGCAACTGGCCACTTGGTGGCGCTATAACATGGAAAAAAATAAAAAATTAAAAACACTAAGTCTGATTGACTTGAAAATAGGCATGTGTGTCTTTGTCCATGGTGCCAAGACTGCATTTGAGGACATTCGCATATCTTGAAAAACACAGCTGCCATCGGACAGTGAAGTTCGAGCAGCTGTCAGACAAGGTTAATAGAGACCAAATGGAATGAAACTCACTGGGCTTGTCTGACTCATGACCCTAGAAGCCTGTGAGAAATTCGAAAGAAATCGGCCACGGGGGAGCGCCTTCGCATTTTTCAAATGCGTAAATGATTGAACATCATGTGATTTTTCGCACACGCCCACGACATTCATACTACATGGAAGAACTCCTTATTCTGAGCAACTTTGCCTCTAGGACCACCGCTGTCAATCGAATCATTCGTTAAATATTATTATTTATTTCAAAACCTCAACCTAAATAACTGTTAAAAAGCTTTAAAAAACATATATTTCTTATGGTAATTTGCCTGTTGGCTGTAAATGGTGTTTTCCATCTATGATCGAGATGGTTACAGGCTTTCTAATTAAGAGATAATATCTTTTTACACATGTGCTTTAAGGCCTTAAAAGAGCTTGAATCCCGATAATTGCTGCTCGCATATATATATATATATATATGCTCAGCTCAATCATCCAGTCACCTGTCAAGAAAAGTTCAGACTTTGATCTGATCGTGATTCACATTTATCTGTTTTGGATAAAACTGATCATTTTCTCACCCTCCTGCTTTTCCAAACCTGTATGACTGTCTTATGGGGAACATAAAAGAAGATATTTTGAGAATTTTTTGTTCATAATATGAAAATCAATGGTAGCCAAAACTGTTTGGTTACCATTCTTCTTTTGTGATTCACAGAAGAAAGTAAATCATACAGATGGAACAACATGAGGGTGAGTAAACGATGACAGAATTCATCTCTTTAATTAACATTCTACTAAATAAAGTAATGAACACACATTAAAACAATCAAAATTCAGCAAATGATTTACAATTTTGTAAGCTGGGGTAATAGCAAAAATAGTACCTCTACATCCCTTCATTGTTTGTCAGATTATTGTAGGAAAGGTAGTATTTATCATTGTGAATGTGGGCATTCTCCCTGTTCTCGTCTCAGATCAATGCTGTGATCGGATTTGGCTGGAGCTGTGTGCTCAGCTTTGGTGTCTGTGATTGTCTCTGGCAGACAGAATAGGCTGGGAGGTGTGGGACAATCCATCTGCTGATCTGCATCCTCAAGTGCCTCCAGTACTGACTTGCAAATTGAAGAAAGCACACAACACACACACTTTCTTCTCTGAGGGGATCCTAAACAGACCCCTAAGATTGTTTAGATTTTCCATGAGTGTATATTTATGAGTGTGCAAATAACAATAACAATTTGTCTGTCACGTTATGCCTGCAATAAAGCGCATGACGCAGGAGATTCAGAGAAATAAACTGTATTTAATCAGATATCCACAGACAAACTCAGGAGAAGGCAACCACATATAACACTGACGACACGGAACCCAGAACTGAGGAAACTAAGGATTAAATAAACAAGGAGTGGTAATGAACCGAACAGAAACAGGTACGTAATTGATTAGGAACTATGGAAACATATAGGGAACGAAGACAGGCAAACAGGAAAATCAAAACACCATGATAATAAAAACAGAACATAACCGTTTCGTTGTCAAAAAACTCTTTACTAAACATTATCTTAAAAATGTTACTGACCAATCCTACTTTGACATCTGTTGCAGTCAAACATTTATCAGACAAGTTTTTGCTTTTTTAAAATAAGTCCTATGTGTTGTAATTTCACAAAAATGATGATATCAAAATATCTTAAACATATTTTTATCTTACTTGTGGATTAAACTATGTGTCAGCCCTAATTCCCAAATGAACAAGCATAACATCAGTAAGGGCCCCAACATTTGAAGAAACTGTCTGTCTGTCTATATTATTTTGATTATTTGGTGCAGGGTATTTTTGTCCTCTTCCTTCGGGTATGTTACTCTGAGGTGAGAGAGTTTTATTCCCGTTCATACACAACTGCTCCAGATACTGAACCGAGCGGGGTTGAGACGAAGAGAGAAATGAGGAAGGAATTCTCTCACTCTGTGACTTTGCACTTTTCTCCTTGTTAAAACAGCGATTTCCAGACTGTCTGAGGCAGCGCTCTTGGGAGTGTCTGGAGAATATATAATGAGATCTAAAGTATGATAATTGTTTGGAAGTTTTAATTGGCGTCTCGCCAGTGACGATCTTAATTGAAGAAACAGTGTGAAGGAAGTGATATTATGGTTGAAATATACCAAGAAATAAATTTGAAATATGATAGAAACTGCTAGCTGCATCCTTATGAAACAGCAGTTTTACAGACGAGAGAGAGCGATGTCTCAGCATGTTACCTATTATGGGTGAATCTCACCTAACTTTTCCAGAANTTAACATCAAATCAAAATGTATATATATATATATATATATATATATCACCAAGGCTACATTTATTTAATCAAAAATACAGTACAAAAGTTAATATTGTGAAATATTACTGAAATTTATAATAACTGTTTTCCATTTAAGTATTTTAAAATGTAATTTATTCCTGTGATGGTAAAGCTGAATTTCAGCATCATTACTTCAGTCTTCAGTGACACATGATCCTTCAGAAATCATTCTAATATGATGATTTATTCTCAAGAAACATTTCTTATTATTAACAGTTGTGGATTATATTTTTGTATGTGTGTGGAAATCAACTATGAATACAAAGTTCAACATTTTTTGTAACATTATAAATGTCTTTGCTGTCATTGATCAATTTAATGCATTATACTGATAAATCCTTCGTCATGGGGAAATTTTTTTGACTCCAAAAAACAGCTTATAAATCATACTAAATGATATATTTTTGAAAATGTAAAAATGCAGAAAGTTTTCTGTGATGGGTAGGTTTAGGGTTAGGGGATAGAATATACAGTTTGTACAGTATAAAAATCATTGTGTCTATGGTAATTCCCCATAAAACATAGAAACTAAATATTTGTTTGTGTGTGTGCGCGCGTTTTTGTGATTTATGAAGACACAAATTTGTATAATGACATGGGTATTACACTGGTATTACGACGTAAACATGAAAAATGAGGACATTTCATGAGTCCTCATATTTAAAATAGCTTCAAAAACATACTAAACAATGTTTTATTAAAAATGTAAAAATGCTGAATGTTTTCTGTGATGGGTAGGTTTAGGAGTAGGAGTATTGTAGGGTGATAAAATGTACAGTTTGTACAGTATAAAAAACATTACGCCTATGGAATGTCCCCACTAAGATAGCAAAACAAACCTGTGTGTGTGTGTGTGTGTGTGTGTCTAAACATTACTGCAAGGAGTCTGTATTCACACTGAGTTTCTGCAGCAGGTGGGCATGTTAGTCCCTGGAGGAGAGTGATGGGAAAACAAGGTTCCTGAGATGCCTAGGTTCCCCCATGATGCATTGGGACACAGTAGGACTGCGATTATGACATCAGAGAGCAATCCATACACATACTATTACCACACCCACTAACACACAAACACAAGCACATACAACAGTTCAAAGATACAAAACACGCACTGTTGGTTCCACCCAATCCAGTTCTCCTCAAGGGAAATCTCAACCACACACAACAACTGCAATGGTAAAAGCACCAAGGTTACATGTCATTTACTCCTTTGTCTTCAAGGAAGCCTGTGTTTGTCCTCTGACCCTGTAGTTATATTATTGTGATTGATTATGCTATTTTAATGCTTTTTGATCTCTCCAGATTTTTTTGACCAATAAAATGACTAAGTATGATAGAGTCTGGAGAACACCCAGCTCCATAAAGGGCACCATTAAGCCTGTGGGTGTGGGTTTTATCTATGTACAATATGGCTGCCTATCAAACAAAACACTCAGCCCACTGTTTCTCCTCTAAGCACTGGGTAATTAAGACTTTGAGAGGCTCTCAAGCTTCCAACAAAACCCAGCTAGTACCATTAAATACCACAGGTCTCCAAACACTGTTCAGTGATTTGTTAGCCAGGATAACTGCATTGAAGGACCTTAGTCTTGCGAGCCAGACTAAGAATAGGTGTAAAATGGTCCAATTTATGGCTTATTCTGGACAAGAGCCTACTTAGACAGAAACAGTATGTCTGACCGGCATGTACAGCAACAATTTTTTGTTGTTCAGAGTTGGCTAATCTGAAATGAAAGATACCACAATAACAGACCTGCATAAAAAGGCATTATATATTATACAGTATACTGTATGTGCAAATAATAGCAGCAGTCTGTTAAAAACTGTTAATAGTTTAACATTACATTATACTGCAACTGTCAGCACCTGATTGAATCAAGATGGAAATAAAAGAGCTGGATCTGTTCGCAAGCAGTTTTAATGAAAACAAAAGCCAAAAAATACACTTCTCAAGTACTCTTTAGAGACAAGGTCTGACAAAGAACAACTGAAAATGATGGCTATATACACAGAAGAACACTAGGGACTAAACAAGATAATTAACTAGACACAGGTGTAACACATGAGGGCAAATCAAAAACCATGGCAACTAAAGGACTAAGGGTTCTTTTTTTTTTTTCCTTTAAGGTTTTGCCTTTATTATGATAGGACAGTGATTAGACAGGAAGCGAAGTGGGAGAGAGAGAGAGGGGGACGGGATAAGGGAAAGGACCACGAGCCGGGACTTGAACTCGGGTCGCCCGAAGCGCATTGCCGCTACATGTCGGAGCGCTGCCCATGAGGCCATCGGCGCCGACAACTAAGGGTACATTTACACGACAACGATATGGTTAAAACGGAGAAGTTTTTCCTTTGAGTTTTCCGCATACAGACGACACCATTATCAAAACGATCCCCATTCATACGAATCTGAGAAAATGACTCAAAACGCTGTGGCCATCAGATGGCGATGAACATGTAATGCGTCATCGTTTTCACAGATTTGCGTTTTTGTTGTTTACACGGAGATCGTTTTCAAAAACTTGCACTTTAAAAACCTGTTTTCAAAAGTTAGCTTTTTCAGGCCACCAAAACGCTGTTGTCGTGTAAATGAACGGCCAAAACTTATAAGTTTTCCGTTTTTAGTTGAAAATGATGTCTAAATATAAATAGCCCCTAAGAAAAAGGAAAATTAACTGGAAAAAGTGTCAAACAAGATCACAACTCAAACAAAACTCAAACCCAGAACAGACATTATAGTAACATACTGTCAGATTTATGTATTTTGGTCAAGTTGATTATTCCTGAAACATTGTCACATTTTTTTAACAGTGAATTTCTGGTAAACACAGCTGCCATGTTTTTTACCGGATATTTTTTACAGTGTAGATTTCTCTCATATCTGCATATTGTACCATCCAAAAATATAGTTTGTGATTCTTCATTTGAGACTTGTAAGGATAACAACAATGATAAAATTATCCTGTTACAATCATTTTAACCCAGACTTTGTCTCAGTTACTCATAGTCTGTTCTCTCTTTGGCTCCATAAGAGCCAAGTTTAGACTAAAAGAGAACAAATCAATACGTGTGCAAGCTTTTATGTGCATTATGGATTCATCTCCTCCAATGCTGTATGTATACATAAACTACTGTGGATGTTTCTTTATTGGTAACACAGTTAGGCATGCAGCAACTAAACCACCTGAAGGCCGAATGAGCATCAAGCCACAGGACATTGTTATCTTTTCAAATTTCCATCTATTAACTGGAATACTTCACAACACTAATTACCAGCAGTACTAAGGCAAAATGATCACGGAGCCACAAGCACATTGGCTGACACTTGGAGGAACTGTGTATATGACAGCAGTAAACATTTTGTCTTCAAATCTCTGCAATAGAGACGTGACGAAGCTCCCGGCTGCCTCCTGATGAGGGGAAAGTTTAAAGCTAGCAGACAGAAGCCAAAAGACTGACTCATACTAGCTGAATAAAAATACCACAGTTCTCTTATCTTTTTCTGCATTAGATCCCTCTGAAAAAAACAGGCATAGCTGGTCACCAGCATACATTCTGCTTGCCAGTCCTTAGCATGGAATGCTAGCATGCTGGTGTTCAATCTGATTGACTACAGCGTTATAACAGCACAGATTTGGTGATAAACAACACCGGTTTGACTGGCACCAATGCAGAACTAATCAGCTGATCAGGCAATGACTTTGTAGGCAGGGTTTGCGCACAAAGGCTCTTCATGAACTGATTTCAGAGTTCTGAGGCAGCGTAATGGTTTAATGATCAGCAAAATAGCGCAAAGGATAACTAAGCGAATATTTAAAGGTGCAATATGTAATATTTTTGCAGTAAAATATCCCAAAACCACTAGGCCAGTGTTATATATTTTGTTCACTTAAAGGTGCCCTAGAAATTTTTTTTAAAAGATGTAATATAAGTCTAAGGTGTCCTCTGAATGTGTCTGTGAAGTTTCAGCTCAAAATACCCCATAGATTTTTTTTAATACATTTTTTTAACTGCCTATTTTGGGGCATTATTATAAATGAGCCGATTCAGGGTGTGTGGCCCTTTAAATCTCGTGCTCCACGCCCACAGAGCTCGCGCTTGCCTTAAACAACATAAAAAAAGTTAAAACAGCTAATATAACCCTCAAAATGGATCTTTACAAAGTGTTCGTCATGCAGCATGTCTAATCGCGTAAGTACAGTGTTTATTTGGCTGTTTACATTGATTACGAATGAGTTTGAGGCTATGCTCTGTGGCTAACGGCTAATGCTACACTGTTGGAGAGATTTATATAGAATGAAGTTGTGTTTATGCATTATACAGACTAAAAGTGTTTAAAAATGAAAATAGTGACGGCTCGTCTCCGTGAATACAGTTAAAAAAACGATGGTAACTTTAACCACATTTAACAGTACATTAGCAACATGCTAACGAAACATTTAGAAAGAGAATTTACAAATATCACTAAAAATATCATGTTATCATGAATCATGTCAGTTATTATTGCTTCATCTGCCATTTTTTGCTATTGTCCTTGCTTGCTTACCTAGTCTGTTGAATCAGCTTTGCACATCCAGACGTCCTGCCCTTGTGTAATGCCTTTCATAATGTTGGGAACATGGGCTGGCATATGCAAATATTGGGGGCGTACACCCCGACTGTTACGTAACAGTCGGTGTTATGTTGAGATTCGCCTGTTCTTCGGAGGTCTTTTAAACAAATGAGATTTATATAAGAAGGAGGAAACAATGGAGTTTGAGACTCACTGTATGTCTTTTCCATGTACTGAACTCTTGTTATTTGCCATGGTAAATTCAATTTTTAATTCGAGGGCACCTTTAAGTACTTACAATATCCCAAATGTTTCCAACTATTTGTAAATCGTGAGAAAATTGCAATTTTAACCAAGGCTCCGGGACGTGTGAGGAGTCGCCTGTCAATTGAGTCATACCCCGCGTTAACCCTCGGTCTGCCTCGGTTTCCGGTTTTATTTTGTAGAAACCATGGAAACACCAAAGACGCTTTAATATATAACATGTTTTAATAGACAAGGGAACAACAGTTTTGATATATTTACAGACAGAAAACAAATTGTTGTTATATAGCTCAGCATGTTTAGTCTTATTGTTTAAATCAATTTTCTTTCTTTTTTTTGCGAGTACCATGCCACAGAGAAAAACACTATTTTGTCAAATAGCTAATATAGCATAATCAGATGCAGCTTTATTGTTATTAACAGTAATACATTATTTCTCCATCATACAATACGTTCTAAAATTAATTGCTTGCCATTTATCAACACAAGACATCCCATATTTAATATGATATTCTAAAATCGATCTATCTTACTGCAGTGAGTAATGTTATAACACCATTTTCAACACTCTCAAATGTATAATGATAATGATAAACAGAGCTGTGTTACCTCATACTCATGACCTGAAAAGCGGAAGCGGCGCTGGCAACTGTGTCATAATAAAAGTCCCGCTGCTCGTGAGGCGTGTGTTACGCAATCGCTCCAGCGGCCTCGTTCAGCTCCCACAACACTAGGTCCTGCTCTGCTTCGTTAATAATCGCATCAATGAACGTGATTTCTTCCCGACTCCAATCCCTATTATTTTGCACCGTCCGTTGAGATGGAGACCACGTCCCAAGATTCCGCTCTAAAACTTGGCGTCATCAAGCTACGCTTTTGTTTTGAATAGGCTTCTAGCGACCTCTAGCGGACAAAATTATTACATATTGTACCTTTAATGACTAGTAATTTCTCGCTACAAATGACATCAAAAGCAGAAAACAATGGTCAAAAACGTAAATTTTCACATAAACCACCAACCGCAACTTTTTTTTTTAGCTCAACTGTCACAGAATAGAAAGCACAGGATTGTGGGATATCAAAGGCAGCGAAGGATACTTCTATGCTGCCTTCAAAAATTGATCAGATGAAGGCATATCACGAGACAGGAAGTGAAGCTAACTTTGGATTCGGAAATGCCTTGATGCCTACCTTGGAATGCGTCCTCCGAAGGCAGCATCTTTCAGTTATCGGATGCAGCCATTGACACAATAATTTAAGCATTAAGCTGACACAATAAGTTGATGCTCACTGCATAAGGTTAATTTATACTGCATCCTGTACTGACACCTTTTCATTTTGAGTCATGAAATATTCAGAGATGTGTAAATACTAATTAAAGTTTGCAAGATTCCAGGGTAGTGTGCATGGACTACATTTTTTACATTTTCTGAAGAAAAAGTGAGTGGAGCTAGCCTGTGCAAAACTCACCACCACAAAAGTCACCATGAAATCAAAATGGACAATTCTTGTTTTTAATGCAATACTGCTGTATTTATTCTAAATGATTTATCCGTGCACATCATTACTTTTTTTTTTATTCCATGTGCCCTTGTAATCTTTAATCAAAATAACTTCTAAATCTCTTCTCTTCTCTGATGACGTGTTTACTGGCACGGCGAAAAGCCGTTTCACTCGGACATCACAAAAGGAAAGAAACGAATATAGCAAAATTCTATTTCATGCCGACTTTAAGTCTTTTGGGTGGTTGCCAGGGCATTGTCTTGAGGTTGTTTAGTTGTTTGCAGTAGTATAGCATTTTACAACATGGTTTCTTACTGACCAAAAGAACCCTCATCCTCCTGTACATAGATACAGTTCAGGTTCCTCTTTCAACTTAAGTTCGCATCCATAGCACAATTGAGGTGAAAGTTTCAAACTTAGAGCTAATTACCCAGGTGACAAAAGTACACTTCCACTTTAAAGTGCTCTATTTTTGTGCTAAAAATTCTTCTTTAGTACTTAAGATAATCCTAAGAACATCTAAGTGTACTCAACTGTGCTATTTTGAGACACCATGAATATGAACTAAAATGTGCTTTTAACATACTATCTCTGTATTAAATAAATGTTTTTAGTTAGCACTTACTTGAACCCTACTTTCAAACATTTTCTTTTCATACAGTGTACTTCAAGTGTTTATAAGTGCTAACTAAATAAATTTTTTGAATGTGCATTACATCACAATTAAACTGTTTAGTTTGGTTTTTTATATTTAGTTTCCATTCTGTCATTTGTTGCTATGGTTACTAATTTGTTCATTGATTACACTCACCCGCTCCTTGCTTTACCCCTTGTTCAGTCTGTGTATTTATTTATAGCCCTTTGTTTCAGTTGTTGGTTGTCTATTCTTAATTTTGTTGTTAAATGGTTTGCTTACATGTATGCCTGTGTATTATATGATCTAGTTTGTTTGGTTTTGGTTTTGTTTTAATAAATGAATAATTATCTTTAACTCCCCTTGCCTTGCTACAACCACACCCTGACATGTTACCTTTGGTAGCCTATACTAAAACTAAAATGAAAACATTATAAACTGAAATCTGGGGAAAACCCTTAAACTAACAATTACGGAGTGAAACCTAAAAAAAAATTAAAATAAAATAGATATGGGGTGAAATTAAAAATTCAAAACTATATCAGAAGACATGGGAAATTAAAGTTCAAGGGGGTCAAAAATGAAGCTTTGTAAAAGCTGGATCACCAGACCATAGCCTGAGCTCGGCCTGGAGGACAGACTCCTCTACTGTCACACACAAGGAGACTGTCATATGTAGAACTCCCTGGAGAACAGCACTGATCACTGAACTTATTCACAATAGTGAGTGCAAAGAACTGATTGGCATCTCCGGGTTGGCAAGTGAGAGGGCTTATTTAGGGAAAATAAGTAAAGGTAGAAAGATTGTTAATGTGTCTATCGGGGNGGGGGGGGGGGGGGTGTGTGTATGTGTCACTGCTGGCAGATATATTTACATAACCTATGAGATATACTTCATCTCCAAGTCTCTTTGAGAGACTTGCATAATAATATGCCAGCATTATGCCTCTAGAGATGCCATATGACTGATCTGATTGGATGTATCCATCCAGCTGTGAATGCACTGCATTTCACTGCACCAGTCACACAGCAAACCTACACAATCATTTGTGCTGTATAGCATGGAAGCAAGCAAGCAGTTTTGAGTAGATTTTAAATGTCACTTCCTAACCAATAAATAAACAAATAAATATTTAAATATATATATATAAAAGGAGCCTGCTGCCGTCCGCCATGATAGGGAGGAGCAGGGAACGGGGGACTCCTGCTGGCTGCCTGAAACCAGAGGGGCCGTCGCTGTCCACCAGGCGGTGGAAGAGTGTCGAGCCGTCCACTGAGGGACATCCAGCACCGCCGCCAGGCATCGCAGAGGAGTTAACCCAGCTGGTGGAGGACCGGATGGCAGTGCGTTTTGGGAAGCAGATCAAGATTTTTTTTTTTTCTTTTCCTCTCTACCCTCTCTCGTCTCTGTCGCTCCTGATGATTCCGTCTTCATTTCTCTTGCCTCATCTGTCCCTAACCTCATGTGCTGCGGCTGCCGTGACAGGTCCCCTCGGAGGGGGGAGGTAGAGTGCAATCTCGTGGGTACCCCCCGGCCTGCTTGTATGTGGCAAGCAGGACGAGGTTGAAGGCTGTGAGAATGGTGAGGCCAGTGGCGTGATTAATAATGAGCACCACCTGCGCACCACACCTGTCTCATATCTCACAGAGGAGCTCAGAAGCATAAACGGAGAAGCGACGACAGTGAAGGACGAGAGAGAACCAGGCCTGGATTTACGTTGTGTTTTGTTTATGTGTGTGCGGCAGTAGTCCATGAGGGGCTGCCGCTTTTACTTTCGTTTTGTGTTTGTTTATTTTATTATTAAAGTTTTGAGTGAAACTTCCCACCTCCTTCTTCCCTTATCTACTAACCTTGCTACATACAGTCAGCTAACTGAACTGCAAGACTAGTTTAATAGACAAGATCCTGGTTGCCTATTACAAGATTATGATGAAAATGGATTGCCAACTAAGATGAAGTGTTGTGAACTTACATAAGCAATAATCATTTAAATATGCCAAAGCAGCACTTATAACCAATACTTATTGACAGACATGTCACTTGGAGGGAATGCAACTCAGAAAGATGGACAGAATCATGGGAGTTGTGTCTGTCTAGAAGTTAAATGTAATCTCTATTTGAAGTCTTATGGAACTTCAGCTCAAACTAAAGGATGCATCTCATGAGACTAAAAATATCTATATCTAAAAGTGCAGTCTGAAGCATATATAATAAACATCAAAGCATTGACAGGCCTACACAGCTTTCCTCTTCTTTATTCTTCTCTCTGCAGCTTGTGTAAGAGGCTGCAGACAGAACTGCAGAACTGAATATGTCCATTTTGTTGGTCTTGAACACATATATGGTTTGGAGTTGTATATATTGTCCTATTCATACATACAGGAAAATGTTCTTAACCACATTTCTGAGCGTGATTTGGTTGACCAGTACTGTATGCACAGAAACTGCGTTTGTTTAGTCATTTACATTTGTATAACAGGGGCCAAAAGTCTAAAACTGCACTGAAAATCTGTGAATAAATCAAGATTTTAAACCTGGAAATAAACAAAGTTTTAAAGTGCCCCTATTATGTTATTTTAAAGGTGCTGCTGTATGTAATTTTTTTTACTTTAAGCACAAAAATACCATAATATGTTTGCTAAGATTTAGGAAACATGCTAAGTTCAAATACTTGTTTCTCTGAAAAAACAATGCTACAGCCAGTTATTCTACAGTGAAATGTGTGTTCCGTGTTAGAATGTCTGTTTTTGTTTTGGTCTGTGTGATCCCACCCCCTGCCAATTGATCCAATAGTATTTTGACACCGGGTTTCCAGATTTCATAAACTCTAAAAAATGCTGGGTTAAAAACAACCCAATTTGGGTCGAAAATGGACAAACCCAGCGAATGGGTTGTTGTAACCCAGCGGTTGGGTTAAATGTTTGCCCAACCTGCTGGGTAGATTTATTTACCTCAACTATTGTTTAAAAATTACTGTATTTCTTGCTTAAATGAACCCAAAGTATGTTGGAAATTAGCATTTATGAATAAGTTTTTAATGAATAATAATTAAACAATAAACATTTATTAAATTGCTAATTAATAAATGTTCACCTTTTGAATATTATTGTTGCCTTTAGTAGTAATTATGTATCTGATTTTTAATTTCCAACCTATTTTGGGTTCATTTTAAGCCAGCCATATAGTCATTTTTAAACAATAGTTGGGTTAAATAAAACTGCTCAGCATGTTGGGCAAACATTTAACCCAACTGCTGGGTTAAATGTTTCAGCCCAACTTGGTTTGTTTTTAAACCAGCATTTTTATATAATGTATATTTTCTTGAGCGTGAAGCCATTTTTAACATATGTACTTTTAAGATTAGGTTTATAGTGGCACATTGTATGCAGCGTCATCAATTTTGTGCCGTGGTCGTCCCTTTTATGACAGCGTGACATCAGATTGACATCAAGAGAGACTCAGAGTCCCTAGATGGGAAAACATGGAGCTTCTGCAACAAGAGAGAGCAAAGGGCCACTCAAACCCAAAGAGATTTTCATATCAGACCTTTCAGCATATTTTATTACCAAATCACAATGCATGCAGATAACGCTAACCTTTCTGAAAATAAATTTGCATGGCCATTTTGCAGTTGGTTGGTTTCTTACTGCATATCAGAACCGTGTCATTCTGTAAATGGCTGTCACAACTTTATTAATTTGTCTCTATAGTGTTACGGAAGACAGCAGTCAATGAGTTCTGGATGCGCTCATAATCCTGTTGGACCAAGGCCAAGACACATATTACACAAATAAAACAGAAGCAGCCAATGGAAAATGGAGCCATTTTATCTGAGTAAGTTCATAACCTGCTGTCCTCCCTCAAGCTGCCTCATATATCACAACAATCATTGGGTCATGCAGTAAACGAAGAGAAAAACCACAGGACACTCGTGGAACATGACTAATTGAATGACAGGGTTAGTGTCACATTTTCAGTATTAAGATGGGAAAAATGTCTGTCTGGCGATGTCTTGCTTTTGCGCGGGCGGCTCTGGAGGTTCACCCTAAAAATTTATGGCACAGTTGACAGCTTCCCAGCCAGAAAGGATTGAGTTTGTGTGTGACAGTTCTAATCTGTCCGAACATCACGACTCAATTTGCAGACCCAGTACTGTGTCACACTGGCAGAGTGAATCCATTCATTATGTGCAACTAATGGCTGTCTGAGCAGTGTCAGTCATAAATTATGAAACCCTCTTCTCTCCTGTTCTCGCTGTATACAGAATAAATGTCCACCAAGTGCTGTAAAAACACAGGTCAGATCTTGCTACATCTAGGGAAGTTGTATAAAAGCAGTATATAGGACGTTTACATATGGGATAATGTACAACCAAGTCAGTCATTATCCAGGTTATCGTTAACTACAACTATTAAAAACATCTTTATTAATTGAAATGAAGCTGAAATAAAATAAAATATTAGATGAAAAGCTATAAATTAAGCTATAAATATAAAAATAATTAATTAAATATTAATAATAAAAACTAAAACAAATTAAATAAACCTAAATAATAATATTTAAAAATATTATTATTAAAATATGAAAAAGCTTTTAAAGGGATAGTTCTCCTAAAAATAAAAATTCGGTCATCATTTACTCATCCTCAAGTTGTTCCAAACCTGTATAAATTTCTTTCTTTCTTTTATGGAAAAAATACTATGGAAGTCATTAGGGTCCATCAACTGTTTAGTTACTGACATTCTTCAAAAATCCCTTCTTTTGTGTTCAGAAGAAAGAAATTAATGCAAGTTTGAAACAACTTGAGGGTGAGTAAGTGATGACAGAATTTTCATTTTTGGCTAAACTATCCCTTTAATAATAATTACTAAAAATTACTAAATAAAATGACAAATTTAATAAAATAAAAATGAAAATATAAAAATGAAGATAATTCAAAATATAATAAAAAAAAACTACAGCATAATAGTATAAATAATACTAAAATAAAACTTTTTTTAGCAAATTATTACAAGGCTCTATGAAATACTTAATTCTGATTGGCCAATTGCAGCATTCCGCTGCTCACTCAGAAAACTGAAACTGGCGCTACTTTCATATCTCTTGTATCACACTGCAGACTCAATCTCATTTCATACAAGCACAACTGCCGCCATCTTACATCTCAGTTATCAATTTTAGCAAAAATAACCTCACTTTGGTTATAATATTACTGTAATATTGCTGCAGTGTTCATCTTGTTACTAGGCAGATTGTTTCATACATTGTAATAGACTATTTTTTTCTTAGCAGAGGCTAATAACAAACAGGTACAATTATAAAAATAATTTCAGATCAAATCAATGCTTCATGTCTGTGTATTTATTTATGTGATGAACAGCTGTGTAATAAGAGGGATAATGTACAGTCAGCCGACAATTATCACAATATTGCCACATTTCTGTGTTTGGAACGCAGAACTAAACTATAGCAGGGTAAACTAGATATACATGGGAGTCCATAGCAAATATTATTTTTTTATTTTTGCATTCTCCTTTGCTACACCTGTAAAAGAAAAAGAAAAATCCACTTTTTCTTAAAGAGGACCTTTTTTTTTTTTACATTTTCAACTTTTTTTTAGTGTGTAATGTTGCTGTTTGAGAATGAAAAAGGTTTGCAAAGTTACAGAGCACAAAGTCCCTCCAAAGGGAGTTATTCTCTATATCAGTGTGTTTCTGAACTCCCTGAAACACCTCCATTGTCTTGAGTTTTCTTCTGGGAACGAACACATCACAATATTCCTTTTCAAACAATTCCTGCCCGAGGCACTCACAAAATAAAGGGAGCGAGGCCTGGTTGAGTTGCATTAGTGTGTTGAAACTCACAGACATGGTAAGGGGCGTGACATTTCCCAAACAAGATTGAAACGGTTGACCAATGACAAAACACTGATCCAGCTGACCAATCAGAGCAAATTGTACTTTTCGGAAGCGGGTATGTCTCCATCTACATGTGGTCCGATCTACCAGAACGCATATTAAAGGGTTAGTTCACCCAAAAATGAAAATTCTGTCATTAATTACTCACCCTCATGTCATTACAAATCCGTAAGACTTCGGAATGCAAACGAAGATCATTTTGATGAAATCTGAGAGCTTTCTGTTTTGATAACTATAATATTGATCAGCGAACATAAACAAAAGCTCAACTGAGCCTGATTGATGCGCAAGAGCAAACCTCTTCCGGAAGCTCAAACGTGCTGCGTAACCATTGAGGTTCATTCTCGTGTTTCGCAGCACATTTGAGCTTCCGAAAGAGGCTTGTTCTTGTGCATCAATTAGGCTCAGTTGAGCTTTTGTTTATATTCGCTGATCAATGTTTATATGAGTAGAATTAAAGAGTTAGTTCACCCAAAAATGAAAACTCTGTCATTTATTACTCACCCTCATGCCGTTCCACACCCGTAAGACCTTCGTTAATCTTCGGAACGCAAATTAAGATATTTTTGTTGAAATCCGATGGCTCCGTGAGGCCTGCATATGGAGCAATAAGATTTCCTCTCTCAAGATCCATATGTGAGTATAGTGGTTCAATATTAATATTATAAAGCGACGAGAATATTTTTGGTGCGCCAAAAAAAACCAAAACTACTTATATAGTGATGGCCGATTTCAAAACACTGCTTCATGAAGCTTCGGAGCATTATGAATCTTTTGTGTCGAATCAGCGGTTCGGAGCGCCAAAGTCACGTGATTTCAGCAGTTTGGTGGTTTGACACGCGATCCGAATCATGATTCAACACAGAAGAAACATAACGCTCCGAAGCTTCCTGAAGCAGTGTTTTGAAATCGGCCATCACTAAATAAGTCGTTATTTATTTTTTTTGGCGCACCAAAAATATTTTCGTCGCTTTATAATATTAATATTGAACCACTGTACTCACATGAACTGATTTAAATATGTTTTTAGTGCATTAATGGATCTTGAGAGAGGAAATGTCATTGCTGGCTATGGAGGCCTTACTGAGCCATCGGATTTCAACAAAAATATCTTAATTTGTGTTCCGAAGATTAACGAAGGATTTACAGGTGTGGAACGGCATGAGGGTGAGTAATAAATTACATTAGTTTCATTTTTGGGTGAACTAACCCTTTGTTAAAAGTGATAAAGTGTCTTCAGAAAATTTGGACTAAACCACTCAATTCATATGGATTAGTTTTCCAATGTTACGTACAGCACTGAGCACAGAGATTGGGGAAGATCAGAGCACAGGTAATAAGTCCAATAAAACATACAAATCCAGAAGGGAAGACAAGGCAAGAATGAGACACAGGCAAACATAAACACCAAGAATAACAGGAAACCAAGAGAATGCTCAGAAAAGCTGAGCATTCTCGGAGCATACTGAATTGTCACAAGTCAAGACTTCATAAGGATACAAATAACTGACCAGGTATAAATAGACAGAAAACAGACAGCCAATGAGCCCAATGAGGTGATGAGGCACAGCTGCACATGATTACCCTGATGACAGGCCAAGCACTATGGGAAACTGAGTCCAAGATAGTGTTTAGAGCAGGCAGTAAGAGTGCTCTCTGCTGACACACAAGGGCGTTTGCAGCTGGAGGATTTTTATGAACTCTTTATGAACTTTTTGAAGTTTCAAATGTTCTATTGAGTAGGCTGTCTATGGAGGGACAGAAAGCTCTCAGATTTAATCAAAAAGGTCTTCATTTGTGTTCCGAAGATGAACGAAAGTCTTAAGACATGAGGGTGAGTAATTAATGACAGAATTTTCATTTTTGGATGAACTAACCCTATAATACCAGGTGTAAACAGGGCCTGAGACTGAATTGCCTGTTACTTGTTTTGCTCACTAAAAAGAACTTAAATACTGAATTGTCACAATAGATGATCAGCAGATTGTTTATTAAAAGAAGAGGGCAGGGACTCACTGTCTCCCTTTGAGAGGCACCTGGCATCCTCACCTGTCCTCTCTGTACAATAAGCATATTTTTGTCTTTCACTATCTCTATGTCTGTTCACAGCACACTTTGGGGACACCACGTGAGAAGTGCTGAATGTATGTGCGTTTGATGCAGCTTCCTGTCCACCTCCATGCATTCTCAGCCAGCAGGATCATGTTACATTTTGCACATCCCCCACAACAACAGCACATGCTGAATACACATCAGAATGGATTTTCTAAAGGAGTTTTTTAGCACTTTCTGTCATTCTGTCATTAATTACTCACCCTCATGTTGTTCTACACCCGTAAGACCTTCGTTCATCTTCGGAACACAAATTAAGATATTTTTTGATAAAATCTAATGGCTCAGTGAGGCTTGCATCACCTGCAAGAACACTCCCTTTTTCAATGCCCAGAAAGCTACTAAAACATATTTAAAACAGTTCATGTGACTACAGTGGTCCAACCTTAATATTATAAAGAGACGAGAATACTTTTTGTGCGCCAAAAATAACAAAATAGCTACTTTATTCCACAATATCCAGTGTTGCGCGATTTCAAAACACCGCTTCATGAAGCTTCGAAGTTTTATGAATCTTTTGTTTCAGTTACAACGTAACTGAAGTAGCGACGGATCGTTGCTTTCAAATTGTGACGTACATCCAAGTGAAATGGATTATTGGAAAAGAATAAAAATGTAAGGCATGGGGACTTTCAATCCATCAGTTGTTGATTGGATGGAGGCAGATCTTCAAGCAAGCTTGTTGTCGATTGTAAGGAAGGGGCAGAAGACCAGCATACATTACCAGAGAGAAGTCTGTCGTTTCACTGGAAGTTATGACATTTTATGATTAAAAATTAGAAACTCAAACAAAATTAATAAAATAAAATAAATAAATAATTGAAACATGCATGGATGAATCTTTCACAATAAGCTTAATAAGATGCATTTAGAAAATTGTAGATTTGTAGATTTTCTGCTCAAGCTTGTAGATTTGCTGTTTTTAGGAATCTTAAGTAACTCCTTAGTCCACAAAAACCTTAACTGTACTCAAAACATTATCTTAGAATGAAATGTGCATCATAAATTATGCACTGTATACGATTATATCAACACTGCTGAAGGTGATTATTTATGTGTCAAGCTGAATGCCACCATTCAAACCAATACATTTGTATAGTTCAGTTGTTAACTGCTTGAGGAAATAAATGTTCTTGTGACTGATTGTTTTCGCTTTGATTGCTCTGAAACTATTTATTTCCATCTCTTGTCTTGTTCATTCCACCTAGCTTGCCCTGATTTCTTTGAATCTTCTTGAAAACAAATCTGCCTCCGGTCAACTTCAATGCAACAAGAAATGATGGCCACAGCTAATTTATTAGAGCAAACGTCTAATTTCACCTGCATGGAAAATCAGGCACAGCCTACAGCTTAACACAGCTGCTGCAAAACCAGATCACATGGAACAGAAGGGATAGAGGTTGGGAGATCAAGGGAAAGAGAGAGATAAAATCAGGAAGTGATGAATGAGGTAGAGGAAATCAGAAGAGCTGGATGGCAGTAAGCATAGATGAAAAGAGGAAGTGAGTGAGATAGCCTACATCCTCCAGGCATGTGCCCGAACAGCTGTTGTTTCTGCAGTGTTAGCTTTGTTGGCAGTGTTTCATGCGGTTGTCCTACTCTGAGTACCACCTATCCATTCATATGCTTCAACGGCACATTACAAGAAATACAAAAATATAATTTATTAAAAGAGTTTTAAAGGATTAGTTGACTTCTGAATGAAAATTTCCTCGTAATTTCCTCACCCCCATATCATCCAAGATGTTCATGTCTTTCTTTCTTCGGTCGAAAAGAAATTAAGGTTTTTGAGGAAAACATTCCAGGATTCTTCTCCATATAGTGGACTTCAGTGGGGTTCACCGGGTTGAAGGTCCAAATTGCAGTTTCAGTGCAGCTTCTAAGAGCTCTACACGATCCCATACGAGGAGGGTCTTGTCTAGCGAAACGATCGGTCATTTTCGGAAAAAATAAATGTATATACTTTTTAACCACAAATGCTCATCTTGCACTAGCTCTGCGATCCGCACGCATGACATAATCACATTACAAATGTCATGTGTGACGTAGGCATAAGTACTGATCCAGTGTCTACAAAGCGAACGGGCAAAGATTAAGCCAAACGCCCTTCACAAAAAAAAAAAAAGGTCTAACAACGATATCGGACGATTTTAAAGTTGGAGCTTTTCGCCCTACAACGGTACTTCCGTCTACGTCAAGTATGACCTTTCAACGTGATGTGTGGCGCATCGCAGAGCAGTGCAAGATGAGCATTTGTGGTTAAAAGTATATACATTTTTATTTATTTTTTTAGAAAAAAAATGATCGTTTCGCTAGATAAGACCCTTATTACTCGTCTGGGATTACGTAGAGTGCTTTGAAGCTGCAATTTGGACCTTCAACCCGGTGAACCCCACTGAAGTTCACGATATGGAGAAGAATCCTGGAACGTTTTCCTCAAAAAACCTTAATTTCTAAGAAAGACATGAACATCTTGGATGACATGGGGGTGAGTAAATTATCAGGAAATTTTAATGCAGAAGTGAACTAATCCTTTAATTAGAAAATGAAATGTTTCGTGTTAGTTAACACATTAACTAATGTTTAACTAATGAACCTTATTGTAAAGTGTTAGAAATGTTATATAGACAGACACTGAGCATACTGCATGAATACCCATATAGATTCATGTCATAGTGGGAAGAAGGAATGGGGAGATATGGAGGGAGATAAATAAAGAGAGAAAAACTGAGAGATGGCTGACCCTGGACACTAAAGACAGGCTCTGCTATGCAGCTCAAATATATCACAGTTAGCCATCTGTGCTTCTGTCTCCCTCTTGCTCTTGGCTAATCAGCTAAAGACAGAAAAACTGAACAAAAGTCAGCAGGGACAGGATGTTAAATCACATCAGCTCTATAGACTGTCATTCACCCTCTGCCCATGTGAGCCTTCATCCTGGGTGAGTTTGTGATCTCCTTCCACTGGCCAAGCCAGTATCTAATGTTGTGAAATCTATAATTCCACATTAAGCAGGTGACACCTAACAATACCAAAAAATCATTTTTACAAAAATATTAAGCATCAACTGTCCTCAACATTGATAATAATAAGAACTTTTTGAGCACCAAATCTGCATATTATAATGATTTCCGAAGGATCATGATTCATGGGACACTGAAGTCATCATAGGAATACATTACTTTTTAAAATTGTAATAATATTTCACAATATTACTGCATTTACTGTATTTTTGATCATATAAATGCAACCTTTGTGAACAGAAGAATTTGTTTCAAAAACATTAAAAAAAAGTACAGATCCCAAACATTTGAAGTGTATATATTTTAATTATATAAAATATAATGTTTAAAGTACAATATTATAAATAATAATGTTTTAGATGTAAAAGTAATGCATTTTCTTATATTTTACAGTGAAAATTTAAATTACAAATAATCTAGACAACACACATCACTATGCAAAAACTATCAGTTCATTTGTTTTTTAATCAGTCCGCTACAGTTCTTTGCAGCAGGGTTTTTCCCTGTTGCTGATAACTAATTGCTCATTTGGGATTTAGGTTATACCTCCACATTCAATAGCTGACCCTTTAAATCTTCTCTGTGGCCCCTACCACTGTATGCATTGCAAATTCTATATGAAACCAATTATATGCTGTTTTTCTTGATTAAACGTGACCCCATTGGAAAATATTGTGATTCTGTGTCTGGAAAATATGATACCGGCCTGTGACCTTGCATACCTCCCTCTGGCAGTGGCAGTGTTTCCTCCTGCATTGATTTTCATTTCAGTGCTGCGTTATTTGGGCTCCTGCTTATAGTCTGGAGTCGCTGCCAAAATGAGAAGGAGCCAAAACTCCACACCTCACAGACATCTATCATCCAGTATTTAAAATGCGGATGGAATAGGAAATAAGAGAATTAGAACAATCCAGTAATGCAGCAGCTCATCTTCTATTTTTTATTTTTTTGTCATTAGATCTTCACAAATGCATGAATAAATACTGCAATATGATACAAAATATGTGGCCGGTCATTAGATGTTATATCTCAATTAATATTTTCAACATCATTCTAACTGTCAAAAAACCTAAAGGATCTAAATGCAAAAGGCAAACAAAACATTCATCTGAACAAGGGCTAAGTTACTTGATATTAACTTTTTGTTAAATGGTGAACATAGAGTCAACGACATGGAAATTAAATGATGGTATATTCATTTTGCCTCCTTCAAATTCAAACTCATTACTCATTTATTCAAGATGAAAATGCTTATGACAAATGAACCAGAACTGGTCGCAAATGTGAATGGAGATATATACTTTCCTGTCAGGGGTGTCCAAGAGAGCCACTGTCCTGCAGAGTTCAGCTCCAACCCCAATCAACCAACACCAGAACCAACTCATCATGGTCTTACTAGGCACACTAGAAACTTCCAGGTTGGTGTGGTGAAGCAAGTTTGAGCTAAACTCTGCAGGACAGTGGCCCTCCAGGAGACTGAGTTTGGACACCCCTGCTCTGTGTTATACAGTGCAGTGTAAAGAAGTGATCCCACACTTTTCTACAACTTTGTCCTCTCTTTCCATGGAGTCAGCAACAATGGATGAGTTGTTCCCAGTGTTGTCAGCTCTAATAAGGTTTGTGGTTCATGTGAAATTATGAATGAAACATTCCTTAGATTTAAAAGACCTTCTGGAATCTCAATGTAATATTCAAATAGCTGAAATATTAACTTCTGACTTAGAAATAAAGGTGTACCATTTACCTTTGTTACAATGACTGTGTTTTCTGGAAAAGTCACATATAGATAGATAAGTATATACTGCCACCTAATGGCCAACGCCAATAAGTTCGGCTCCCAGTTGTACCCCTAAAATCTCAAACATTTATCACAAAATATTTTAATTGATCAAATTGTACAAGGCCGCATAACCATATAACATTGGTTGGGTAATTTATTCCTGTGATCAAATCTGTATTTTCAGCATCATTACTCCAGTCTTCAGTGTCACATGATCCTTCAGAAATCATTCTAATATGCTGATTTGATGCTCAAGAAACATTTTATTATTATCAAAGTTGAAAACAGTTGTGCTGCTTAATATTTTTGTTGAAACCGTAATACATTTGTCTTCCATTATTCTTTGAGTAGAATTTTTTTTTTTTTTTTTTTAAAGAATGTTAATGTAACAACTGCCACTTATGATCAATTGAATGTATATAACAAACATTTTACAAGAAATACTATATCTATTGTCAGCAATAAAATGTTGATTTAAGTTAATTATTAAATTATTATCCTTGCTAGACGTCCAGCGAGGAGGAGCGAATATAATTTGAGCCCATTATATTATAATGGGTGGAGCTAGAATATCCAACCACACCCAGGGTTCCCAGGTTTTCACAACAAAACCCGCCCAACTGCTACTCAGAACTAGCCTGAAACTAGGGGGGTGTAAAATCTGTGTTTTTGGTGGGGGTTCCCCAGGTAATATTCACATTCCAGGGGCTAAATATCAAGTTATTTGGGGTCGCTTCAACCTGCAGACATGAAAAACAATCCGCGGCAACAGTGTTAAAGTAGCCCAATTTCATGGGAAACCCACAGATTTGGCAACACTGCCCTACCCCTACCCCTACCGGTGCATACCGGCCCACAATGAGCACTGGCAATATGTTAAGGAGCCAATAATAGCACGTGGTGAAAAATTGTCAGATACTTTCTCTCACAAAAGTATTCCATTCCTCTGAGAAACTTTCAGCACTGAAACAGCCTTGTGTTTCCGTCCACCTCATACTATTCCACCATATGGCGAATGCAATGCACCATGTCCAGCAAACCTTTAACATGTGAAAAAATAATACACCCGCAGCAACTGGTTAACCCTTATGTACTATTGCAGGTCAATTTGACCCGATTTTTGAGTTGTCGGAAATATCAGTTAACCTGTTTTTTCTTGAAAATTTGTGACTTTTTTTCATTTAGGGTCATGAACATGCATGCAAACTTTCAACATGCTGATGTGTTTTGATATATACAACAAAAAAAAAATCTGTTGCGTTTGTGATGTTCATGGGTCAATTTGACCCGCATAATTTAATGTTCTAAGGCAACTGTACAGACCCAAAATAATAACATTTCTTGGTTATCTTTTGTTATTTTAGTTTATTACCCTATTAAGCCAAAAAAGGAGCTTTTCCCCACTTATTTTAATACAGAATATTTTGTCAGCCACATATGGCTGGGCAGTCGTGGCCTAATGGATAGAGAGTCGGACTTGTAACCCAAAGGTCATGGGTTCGAGTCTCAGGCCCGGCAGGGATTGTCGGTGAGGGGAGTGAATGTCCAGCGCTCTCCCCACCCTCAATACCACGACTGAGGTGAGACCCTTGAGCAAGGCACCGTACCCCCAACTGCTCCCCGGGCGCCGCAGCAATGGCTGCACACTGCTCCGGGTGTGTGTTCACGGTGTGTGTGTGCACTTGGATGGGTTAAATGCAGAGCACAAATTCCGAGTATGGGTCACCATACTTGGCCACATGTCACTTCACTGAGAATTGGACCCCAAACTATGGTAAAAATTTGCTATCATTTCTTTTTCTGAAATACTATCTAACTTACATTGTTTTTCTTGACATTTTGTGACTTTTTTTCATTTAGGGTCATGAACATGCATGCAAAGTTTCAACACGCTGATTTTTTATGAATTTTATATGATCTTGCTGTTCATGGGTCAATTTGACCTATATAAGCAGCTATTCAAAAGACCCAAAATACAAAACACTTCTTTGTTTTATGTCACAGCTCATAAACTCTATTCCTGAAGTGCCATTGTCTTGCTGAGTTTAACAACTTTTTATTTTCAAAGTTTGTGAAAATAAAAAGGTAATGTGAAAATTTTACCTGTTAACTGTCTGTCCCACTTTTTGAGTATAGACTTGAAAATGACTTTTCCAACATAAATTGTTAATAAAAATCATAAATACTTCAGAGCACAGACTTAAGTTTGGTATCTTTTTAAAGGAAACACTTCACAGAGTGATGTTTATGAAATTTTTATATAAAATATATAATTTACAAAACATGCTCAACTCTAAAACTTCAAGAAAATCAAAACTAAATATCTGAAAAAGTTCTGTGCCAAGGTTGATATAAAAAAAAGAACTTTCAGTAAGATTTTTTGTGTGCAGTACCAAACTTTTTCACTACATGACATCCAGACTCCACCCGTGACCATATAAGGACTCTTCGATTTCCATGGTTTGAGTGACCTGAACCATATATTTTCATACTTTTCATAATATTTATAAAGTAGACATTCTATTCATAAGTAATTTGGGAAGTAATGTTAATATACGATTTGAATTCAATGTCTAAAACGTTCAGAAAGAATCAGAGCGTGTGTTATAGTTTGGCACCACATCACAAATGAAGAATCTATTGATATTTATCTATTGCTCTGTCATTTCTTTTGAAAATCAGTCACCAAATATGAAAACTAGAATCCGAAAGCTTTCAAATGCTACATAGTTTGTCAAGATTACTTTAGGTTTAGACCAAGATATTATTGTTATAAATGTATAATGGCAAGTGTCCCACGGGTGTCGGGGAGGGCAGCCTTAAAAATAGTGGTTTAAAACACTTTTATAAATCATAAATTCCTATATTTATTCTTTGTTATGTGTGAAAAGTATTGATATTAAAAGTTAATTATTGTCACGTTATCACAAGAAACGAGAAGGTGAGATCCAAGTGCAGTATTTATTAAGGGTAATCCACAATCGTAATCCAGACAGGCAAGGGTCAAATACCATAGATCAGTCCACGTAAACAGAAAACCAGGAACAAAGAGCACGAAACACAAAACACAATGAACCACAAACAAAGGCAGAAACAACAGAGTATAAATAGACAGAAACTAATGAGGAAACACAAAACAGCTGGGTGTAATGACATGGGATAATTGTCCGGAAGGTGTGTTATGGGTAATGTAGTCCGACAGGTGACAAAGAGTCCTTGTTGGAGTGCCCTCTGGTGGCTAAACAGGGCACTCCAACTCATGATCATGACAATTATTCGTACCTAATTGTTTTCATAGTGTGATTTTTGGGGATTTGTATTGAATCCAATTAGGGTCAATTTGACCCGGACCATACAGGCTGTAACCAGAAATCGAACAGTGCATGAAGGTTAAAGATAACCCAAATACTGGCTACTTTTCTAACTGACTGGACTTATTATTCTTACCTGGCGAACAGAGACTCAGAAACTTGAGGATGGACACTTTTGACTTGGACCAGCCAAGCAACACACACAGCACCTTACCTCAGAAACCACATAGCAACACCCTGGCAACAGTCTAGTATGACACCAAATGATGCAAACCACAGGCAAACAGATTTTCCTCAGAAGATATATTATTTGCATTATACTTAATTTTGCTTTATTCTTTCATTTACTCCCTACACATAGCCTATACTTAGTGCAAATGAAGAGGAATGCACAGGCGGGCCTGATTTTCTCCCCAAACCTGCTCAGTGAGTGTCTCACCCACAGCCAGACAAACCGGAGAGACAGACAGACACTCTCACAGCTGGAACATTCATACTGAATCACAGGTGTGTGTGGAGTAGATTAGGTTCAACTTTATTTTATTATTGAATTAATTTGAATTTACACCCTCGGAATGAGTGGTCGTCTATGGACAGAGGAGCAGTTTAACTGCCCTGTGTGTCTGGATCTGCCAACTGACCCCGTGACCATCCCGTGTGGACACAGTTACTGCATGGCCTGTATCTCAGATTACTGGGACAATGAAGGCAGAAAAAGCGGCATCTACAGCTGTCCGGAATGCCGGCAGACCTTCAACCCACGTCCCACTCTCTGCCGGAACACCATGCTGGCCGAAGCCGTGGAGCAGCTCCGCCGCGGGAACCTGAACCCCTCCGGGCGGGAGTCCATCAAAAGCGCCCGGCGCGCGGCAACCTCCGCGTCTGAGCGTGCGCGCACACGGAGCAAAGGGGCTACGAAACAGCTGCCGGCCTCCGTTGTGCCATGTGACCGCTGCCCGGAGCCCAAAGCGGCAGTGAAGACGTGTTTGGTGTGCATGGCATCGTTTTGCGAGACTCACCTGAAACCCCATGACACGCAGGACAAGCTGAAGAGCCACGAGCTTATCGCGCCCACCGGTAACCTGAGTCAGAAGATTTGCCCTGAGCACAAGTACCTGCAGGAGTTCTTCTGCCGCTCGTGTCAGATGTACGTGTGTTGGCTCTGCACCAGTAACCAGCACAAGGGTCACGAGAGCGTGTCCACACAGGCAGAGCGCTCTGAGAAGCAGGTGAGAACCACATTCACATCTAAAATAAAATAATACAATAAAATCAACTTGTAAAAGGTTCATAAATGGGAGTCTAAACTTGGTACATTGACCTTAAAGGGATAGTTCACCCAAAAATAACAATTCTGTCATTATTTATTCACCCTCAGGTTATTCCAAACCTGTATACATTTCTTAGTTCTGTTGAACACAATGGAAGATATTTTGAAGAATGTGGGAAACTGAACAGTTCTGGGGCACTATTGACTTCCATAGTATTTTTTTTCTACTATGGAAGTCAATGGTGCCCCAAAGCAGCCTGGTCACAAACGTTCTTCAAACTATCTTCCTTTGTGTTCTGAAATTTATACAGGTTTGGAACAACCTGAGGGTGAGTATATGATGACAGAATTTTCATTTTTTGGGTGAACTATCCCTTTAACACTGTGTTATCATGTTTTTGGCACCATTAAAGGGTAAGTTCACCCAAAAATGGAAATTATGTCCTCAATCACTCACCCTCATGTCGTTCCAAACCCGTAAGACTTTCGTTCATCTTCGGAACACAAATGAAGATCTTTTTAATAAAATGTGAGTGATTTCTGTCCCTCCATTGACAGCTAGATACAACTACCACTTTGACTCTTCAAAAAGTTCATGAGATCTTTAAAACTAATCCATATGAATTGACCAGTTTAGTCCAAATTTTCTGAAGAGACATGATCGCTTTTATTCACATATAAACATTCATCTAACAGCTCAAGCATGCTTGCTTGACATGCGAGAACCAGTGAGGTTCATTCTGGTGTTATGCAGCACGTTTGAGCTTCTGCAAGAACCAATAAGATTTGTAAGGTTCAGTTGAGCTTCTGTATATGTTCGCTGATCAAAGTTTTTATGTGAATAAAAGCTTAAATTCAATCTGTTCATCATATAAAGTGATCATGTCTCTTCAGAAACTTTGGACTAACCCGCTCAATTCATATGGATTCGTTTTATGATCTCTTTATGAACTTTTTGAAGCCTGAAAGTGGTAGTTGTGTAGCCGTGAATGGAGAGTACATAACTGGCTCAGATTTTATTAAAAAATATCTTCATTTTTGTTCCTTGTTCTTGAAGGCGAGTAATTAATGACTTTTTTCGGTAACACTTTCCAATAAGGTTTCATTAGTTAACATGAATTAATGAACAATACTTCTACAGCATTTATTAATCTAAATAAATGTTAATTTAAACATTTACTAATAGATTAAAACCAAAAGTTGTATTTGTTTACATTAGTTAATGGTTTGTGAACTAACATGAATGACTACATTTTTATTAACTAACAGTAACAAAGATGAATAAATACTGTAAAAAATGTTTTGTTCATTTTTAATTCATGTTAATTAATACATTAACTAATGTTAACTAATGAAGCCTTATTGTAAAGTGTTACCGAATTTCCATTTTGGGGTGAACTATCCTTTTAATGATGCACAATACCATATTAGTCATATTGGTTTATAATTTATTTTTTATAAATTCCCATTATAAAACCATAGTATTTTTGGTATCATTTAGTGCCATTGTATATAAAAGTATATGACAGTGCTTTCAATGTAAATTTCAGTCCACTTTAGTTGTCAGTTGTTTATTGGTCACATTATTGTTTTCAAAAGCTACAATATACAGCTTACAAGTCGCCTCTCTTATTAAAACAAATTTCAATTAGATGCAAAAATGTCTAGCTTTTTCCACTTTCATGACAACTGCTTTGAGTACATTTTATTTTTGACATCTGTCATAACGTCAGTGAGCCTGAAAAATGATCATGCATGCAAGGCAGTGACATCATTCAGAATAATGCTCTTTCACTGCCACTGTGTGAAAAACATGACTCACCTTTAAGTTTTGCATGACATGCTGTATTTGTGTGTGGTTTAGTATTCATGAGCTAGTCTTGTTCCAATCCATATTCATTCCAGTCCACATTCCAGTCTAATCCTTAATCATTGTTGTTGAATTAGAAAGAGCTGGGCACAGTTCTGTCTGAGAACCATCAGAGACTCCAGGACAGAGAGAGAGAACTGAAAGACATGAAAAAAGTCTTAGACACACTCACGGTAAATATTTATAACACTCCAAAAACAAAACAACATTATATAAGTATATTCTGTTGGTTTTATGAATTTCACTGCACAAGATCACAGTCTTCAAGGTGTCTGTGTCTGTGTGTGTGTTTAAAGCGGTCCTCAGACACGGTGCGGGACGAGGCGGATACAGTCCTGTCTGAGCTCCAGGAGTCAGTGCAGCGGATGCTGGAGTTGCTCCAAGACGTGATGGTCTCCACTGGACAGGAGAAGCTCAACGAGGCCCAGGACGTGGTGACCAAATTGGAGTCCGAAGTCAAACAGCTGAAGAAAAAAGATGTAGAACTTAAAGGGCTCATCAATTGCCAGGACAATATCTACTTCCTGAAGGTCAGATTATGGTTTAATCCAGTGGACCACAACAATATCTGAAGTTTTTTGGAGCCCTTGGTTGAGGACCACTGGTTTAATCAGTTTTGGGGACATGTGGGGTTTAACAAAACCAATGTTTGAGGGCTTCGTAAAATTCAAAAGACAAAAAGGCCACATGCATAATCTCTTCATACTGTCTCTGAACACATCTTCTTGTTCTCGTCTCCACAGACGTATCAGTCTCTGTGCTTTCCGCTGGAGGGGGGAGAGCTGGGAGCTGTGACCGTGAACCCTGAAGCTACGTTTGATTCTGTCAGGAGTGTCACTGTCCAGCTCAGGGAGAAAGTGGAGGAGATGTGTGACCAGGAGCTGGACAAGATCAACAAGACAGGTACAAACAAACACTCCACTAATGCTGTCAGGTACAGGATCACTGGAGGGTCATTATCTGTGTTTCTTCTCAGTGTTCAACACCACAGCGTTCACAGTGGCAGACCGCAACGGCCAGAAAACAGGAGGCATAATGAAGCGTAAGTGAATTTGAGTACACTGCATTTGGTAGCATGTCAACAAAAAAATTATTTGGTCATATCTGATCATTTTTTCAATTTTAAAGTGGAATGACATGCCAAAGCAACAATATAAATAGCAAAACATGATGCCAGTCATATGAATAAAAATAATTATATGAATACAACACAAAATTAATATTCTAAATAAAATGAT
>RJVU01051519.1:2863285-2877885 GCA_003731715.1 Anabarilius grahami | reverse complement strand
ACAGCCATTAATGTCTAAACCGCTGGCCACAAAAGTGAGTACACCCCTAAGTGAAAATGTCCAAATTGGGCCCAATTAGCCATTTTCTCTCCCCGGTGTCATGAGACTCGTTAGTGTTACAAGGTATCAGGTGTGAATGGGGAGCAGGTGTGTTAAATCTCTCACTCTCTCATACTGGTCACTGGAAGTTCAACATGGCACCTCATGGCAAAGAACTCTCTGAGGATCTGAAAAAAAGAATTATTGCTCTACATAAAGATGGCGTAGGCTATAAGAAGATTGCCAAGACCCTGAAACTGAGCTGCAGCACGATGGCCAAGACCATACAGCTGTTTAACAGGACAGGTTCCACTCAGAACAGGCCTCGCCATGGTCGACCAAAGAAGTTGAGTGCACGTGTTCAGCATCACATCCAGAGGTTGTGTTTGGGAAATAGACGTATGAGTGCTGCCAGCATTGCTGCAGAGGTTGAAGGGTGGGTGGTCAGCCTGTCAGTGCTCAGACCATACGCCGCACACTGCATCAAACTGGTCTGCATGGCTGTCGTCCCAGAAGGAAGCATCTTCTAAAGATGATACACAAGAAAGCCCGCAAACAGTTTGCTGAAGACAAGCAGACTAAGGACATGGAACCATGTCCTGTGGTCTGATGAGACCAAGATAAACTCATTTGGTTCAGATGGTGTCAAGCGTGTGTGGCGGCAACCAGGTGAGGAGTACAAAGACAAGTGTGTCTTGCCTACAGTCAAGCATGGTGGTGGGAGTGTCATGGTCTGGGGCTGCATGAGTGCTGCCGGCACTGGGGAGCTACAGTTCATTGAGGGAACCATGAATGCCAACATGTACTGTGACATACTGAAGCAGAGCATGATCCCCTCCCTCGGGAGACTGGGCCGCAGGGCAGTATTCCAACATGATAACGACCCCAAACACACCTCCAAGACGACCACTGCCTTGCTAAAGAAGCTGAGGGTAAAGGTGATGGACTGGCCAAGCATGTCTCCAGACCTAGACCCTATTGAGCATCTGTGGGGCATCCTCAAACAGAAGGTGGAGGAGCACAAGGTCTCTAACATCCACCAGCTCCTTGATGTCGTCATGGAGTCGAAGAGGACTCCAGTGGCAACCTGTGAAGCTTTGGAGAACTCCATGCCCAAGAGGGTTAAGGCAGTGCTGGAAAATAATGGTGGCCACACAAAATATTGACACTTTGGGCCCAATTTGGACATTTTCACTTAGGGGTGTACTCACTTTTGTGGCCAGCGGTTTAGACATGGTTGTGTGTTGAGTTATTTTGAGGGGACAGCAAATTTACACTGTTATACAAGCTGTACACTCACTACTTTACATTGTAGCAAAGTGTCATTTCTTCAGTGTTGTCACATGAAAAGATATAATAAAATATTTACAAAAATGTGAGGGGTGTACTCACTTCTGTGAGATATTGTATAAACACACAATTAATATAAATAATATGATCAAAACAGTGGTTTGTTGAGTCTTAGTTTCTTCTATAGGTTTCATCTGTCATTTGTCTATAAATCATCTCAGCTCTTTACCCTGTTTTTGCATCACAGTGTTTTCTGGAAAAGGAACCAAAGCTGCTCGTGCGCAAGGTATGAAAACAATGAATAAAACCAGTGCATTGTTTTTTGTTTTTAGAATTGCTAATGTATGTGGATGTATGTGAATATTTTTTAGGACCCCCACCACTGCCATCAGTAAGCACACGAGGATCTGGTAAAACTTTTAAGTTCCTAATTTAATTTAATTTAAAATGTAATTTAATTTAATCCAATATCAGGTGTGCTGTAAATTATTTTTTTTGTTATTCTTTCTTCAGTGAACACGCGTCCACAACCCGTGAGAAACAATGAGCCAGGAGGTGAGACTGTTTACTCACAAAGTGATCTAATTTAATTCTTTGACTCTAAAATGAGTTTGTGTGACTGTATGTAGGAAGGGTTTTAAATATATCAACATTTGTATTGCAGTTAATAGCCGTGTTACAAACTCCCAAAGACCAGCAAGATCACCAAGAGAGGAGAGAGATGACAGTAAGACGCACGTTTCACACACTCTCACTCATGTATGTCTGAAATCTGTAGTTTGTCATTTATAGTTTCTCACTCTGCAGCCGACAGGAGCCGCAGTTCATTGAGACCAAGCGAGACACAAAGAAGAGAGGAAAGAGAAAACACTGAAGGTGAGAAAGAGAAATAATCATACAGATATAAAGACAAACCTCTGTCCAGTGTAGTTTTGATTATTGTGTGTTTGATTCCTCAGCAGACACCTGGAGTTTAAGTTCAGTAAGAGGGAGACAGAGAGGAGAAGCCAGAGAGCAGGGTGAGTTTTATTGGGTGAATCTCACAAAGATGTACATGTCATATCCTAAACAAAATTGCATAGAGTAAATGAAGCTTATTTTTATAATATCAGTGAAGATCATTTTGCATTACATACTTTAAAAAAAAAAAAAATGAAAAGCACATTTTCTTCACAGTCTCATTATGTGTCCAGAAATTTTTTTTTACTTTTGAATGATTCAAATATTAGTGTTATTAAATTAATACATTGTTTACTTACTTTAATATTAGAGTATGAAAATGGCTGTAATACAGTTATATATCACTTCAACATTGATGCAGGGTTCCTATGCAGTTTGGAAAAGGATGGAATTTGATTTGAGTAATTTCCAGGTCAGGAAAAATATGGAAAAAAATAAAACACCAAAGTATGAAAGTTTCCGTTTTCTAATCATTTCTAAAAAAACTAAAATGTATCATATAAGCAGAGTGATTTCATTGCAAAAGATTAATGATCATTTAGTAATTTAGTCAAACATGACTGAATTAATTCAAGGCGCACATTTTCATTACGCAAAACTGTTTGTCTTCTTTACCGTAAGTCAGTCTCTTTTAAACTTGAATGTGCGTGTGCCAGTCAAACTAGCAACAGATAAAGAAGCAAACGATCGTTTAATTCAGATTGTACTTTGCTGTTTGGTGATCATGCAACATCAAATCACATTTACAGTATCAAACTGATGGGTCAGAGGTGAATATATGCAGGTTATAAAGTGTTTTAGGTTTCTTCTTATTATGTAAGTGCATAATATCACTTCAAGAAAACCAATGGAAAAAAACCTGAGAAAATATTTACAGATGTTTGTACTATATACCAGATATAATGCTGTATTTGTATTAAATATGGTCTGAAAAATCTACAGAGAGGTTTGGAAATTTGAGTAGGACCCCGTATGGCACCATGATCTTCATATGGAAAAATAATTTAAATACTTTATAAATGTAAATATTATATATGCAACTATAGGGAAAATATAGGAGAACATGTCATAAAAATATCACAAAGCAAAAACTCTAAATGGGCCTAGAAATAGGCTACAAATGTAACTTCTTTTTTTTTCATCTGATTCTAGAGTGAAAAATGACTTTTACATATCCTGCCATTTACCCTAGTATCAATTTATGTTTATTGTTCATTTTGTGTGTTTTATCAATATCATTTTAGTCATGATTCTGTTATCTCTGTGTAGAAAGAGAAAATCAGACCTCTCAAAGACGTCAAAGCACACAGAGCAGAAGCACACGTGATGAAGAACAAGGTGAAATAACACCTACGAACACATTCTAACCAGCACACTGTTATTTAGGTTTAAATGAAAGATTTTCAATGTTGCCTCAGACCTCACTTTATATACACTGCATTTTTGCTAAACTGAGTTTTACTTTTAATTCTCAGCGGATCGCTGGAGCTTGAGTTCAATCAGACCGAGAATGAGGAGAGAGGACAAAGAGCAAGGTGACGTTTGATTCATCTCCGATTATTGACATTTAACAGACTCCTTTATGAATAGCATGTTTGTGTCTGTTTTCCTTCTTAACAGTTAATGGAGAAAGTCAGAATCTCTCACAGCAAAGATCAAACGCTGCGGACAGACAGCAGCCAGACAGACAGCAGCCGGCCAGACAATGTGAGTAACATGAGTTCAGACCAACACACGCTCTGCCTGGAATAAGATATTATTCTTAAATTTCCTCATTCTGTTCTTCATCAGCGGACAGATGGAGTCTGAGCTCTCTCTTACCCAGAAACAGGAAGAAGAGACAGGACACAGGTGAGCTCAAGAATACACACGTTTACTTTTCAGTCTAAATGACGACATATGATAGATTTCTATTGCTTTTATATAAAGCCAACTAACTTCTGGGGACAAATGTGCACCCTAAATATACTCACATAAACCCACACACAAAGAAATCAAGCTAAGGCTTGTCAAGAAATTTTTACTGGTCATACTGGTTTGTCTAGCATCCAGGTAAACGCCTGTATTTCCTGCTCATAAAGTCTCATGTGAACTGTGGTCAAAAAATATATGTCAAGTACCTCAAGATGTTCATATCTTTGTCTACTATGGAAAGCAAAACATTGCCACTAAATTTAGATTTCACAAACCTTTTAAATAAAAAAATGCTTCTTGCCATCAGTCATCATTACATCATTAAATTATTTAATGAAACATGATCATATGTCACATTTCTACCACTCACAGTGAAAGAGGCCACACCTGCTATACAGGAGGTGGAGTCAGTGAGACCTCGTAGCCCCACCTCTGCCAGTGTCTGTAAGTCAATCAGTGTACACAGATGTTTAAAGAATTATTTGAAATTATATTTTAGTTAAAATTCTTATATTATAACTTTAATTTAGAACTTTAAATACTCTACAATTTAAGAGGATGAAAAATGGTCCTAAATTGATAAATTAAGCATACACAATCATTCAAAAGTTTGGGGTTTGTAAATGTTATTTTCTGAAACAAATTAATACTTCTATTCAGCAAGGACAAATTAAATTGATCAAACATGACAATGCTTTTGAACTTTCTATTTATCAAAGAATCCCGAACAAAAATGTTATCATGGTTACCACAACAGTATTAATGTTTTCAACATTGATAATAATAAGAAGAAATGTTTCCTGAGAATCAAATCAGCATATTAGAATGATTTCTGAAGGATCATGTGACACTGAAGACTGGAGTAATGATACTGAAAATTCATATGTGATTACAGGAATAAATAACATTTTAAAATTTATTTACATAGAAAACAGTTATTTTAAATTGTAATAACATTTCAGAATTGTACTGTTTTACTGTATTTTTGATCAAATAAATGCTGCCTTGCTGAGCAGAAGAGACTTCTTTCAACAAAATACATTTAAAAATCCTACTGACTCTCACATTTGCCTTTGTCAAATTAGCATTAAAAAGAGAAAATTATTGTAATTGCTATATTATCAATTGTATCAATTATTGTTGACTATATCTCTGTTTTCTCTGTAGGGGGAGAGCCAACAGAAGGTAATGTTTGAAGGTTTTTTTGTTTGTAGCCTTTCCTGTTCCATCATGGTTAGTTAAATTAATTACATGAAGGAGAAAAATTCATCACTGTCTCACTTTGTTTCTGTTTTTCTCTCTGTGCAGTGAATCCAGCTCTGTTCCTGGACTCACCTACTGACAATCCCTTCATCAATCCTGCTTTTCCCACATGTCAGCAGTTGCAATGTTATCTTTTACACTATAAACATAACATGATGAGACAGACAGATAGAAATAGATAGATAGACAGACAGAGGGACAGACAGACAGAAAGACAGAGACAGATAGACAGATGAACGACAGATAGATATAGATAGATAGATAAATAAAGAGACAGATGAACGACAGACAGATTAAATTTCTTTTTAACAAAAATATAAAATATATATATTTTTAAATATTTGAATGATCTTATTTTCTTACAGCTTGTTGGTCGTCTCATTCTTTCTTTACAGTGAGAGAAATTAACATTGACAGCATTCAGGCCCCAGAGCCCAGGACCAGAGAAGAGTTCCTGCAATGTGAGTTTATTCCTCATTCACAGATCATGACATCCAACGTCTGATCTTCTATTATTATCATCTATTAGCTTCTTTTCATTCTTCTTCAGGCTCACTTTATCATCTGTTTCTCTTTCCGTCTCCATTAGATGCTTGTGATTTGACCCTGGATCCAAACACAGCCCATCGGCGCTTGGTCCTGTCTGATGGAGACACCGTAGCCACACTTCAGCAGACGTCTCAGGCGTATCCTGACCTCCCTCAGCGCTTCGACGGCTGGACACAGGTGCTCTGTCTCCAGCCCCTCTCCTCCGACCGCTGCTACTGGGAGGTGGAGTGGAGGGGGCGTGGCTCCTCTCTAGGTGTGGTCAGCGGCTCCATGCCCCGCAAAGGAGCGGATTCAGGGGCGGGGCTTGGGTATAACAGCCAGTCATGGAGCTTGGAGCTGTCAGACATGTGCTGTGCAGCCATGCATGCCAATCAGAAGGTGGAGATCCCTGTGACCTACAGTCCCCGTGTAGGGGTGTTTCTGGACAGGCCCGCAGGGACTCTGACTTTCTATAGCGTGGATGATGTGTTGGTTCCTCTTCACACCTTTCAAGGGTCGTTCCCACCCCCGCTGTATGCTGCGTTCGGGGTGGGCTGTGGGGTCGGCGTGGGGCTAGATTTTGCTATGGGGCAGTTCAGCTCCACATCAGACAGCATTAAAATCTGTCCCTTGTGAATGGAGCGAATCTCTGAAAAAACATCCAGTTCATATTTCACCGCAAAATCAAAAGAAAAAAAAAATGCGCATAAAGAAATTTAAACGGTTAGTTCACTCAAAAAAATAAATAAAAAATAATTCAGTCATTAATTACTCACCCTCATGTCGTTCCACACCTGTAAAACCTTCGTTCATCTTCGGAACACAAATTAAGATATTTCTGATGAAATCCGAGAGCTTTTCTTTTTATCTCCCATAGACAGCAATTTAACCACCACTTTAAAGATCCAGAAAGGTACTAAAGACATTGTTAAAATAGTCCATGTGACCACAGTGGTTCAACCTTAATCGTATTAAGCGTTGAGAATACTTTTTGTGCGCAAAAATTAAAAATAACGACTTTATTTGTCTTTATTTAGCCATAAGACCGCCGGCTCATTATAGGTCGGCTGCTGCGTCAGCATCATATTTGTGTGTTGTGCTGCTCACGTGAACAACGCCGACCAATACTGAGTCGGCGTTCTGATGGATGTAAACAACGTAGGAGAATGACACCACTGTAGCCACATGGACTATTTTAATGATATCTTTAGTACATTTCTGGACCTTGAAAGTGGTGGTTAATTGTGGTCTATGGGGGATATAAAAAAAAAACCCTCTCAGATTTAATCAAAAATATCTTAATTTGTGAGTAATTAATGCCAAAATTTTCTTTTTTGGGTGAAGCATTTAAGTCTATTGGCAAGACTATCCAAATTCACATTACCATAATGCTTGTAGTTCAGTTTTTGTTTGTAATTCTCATTATAGAATTATGATTTTCATTTCTGCAATACAGCAATGATAATCATACTGTCTATACAATTTTTAAATCTGCAATAATAAAAAAAATCGTATTACTTTATTGTGAATAAAATACTGTATGAAATTTTTTTTTTGCCTTATGGTAATTAGAATTGGTATGCAATTTTGCTTAACCGTCATGAAAATGAAATGTCACAATGCAAAAGTTGTACAAAACATGCCGTTTTTTGCCTTTTATTTGCTAGGACAGTATAGATTTTTGACAGGAAGCGAGTGGGAGAGAGAGAGGGGGATGGGATCGGGAAAGGTCCGCGAGCCGGATGCCTGAAGCACAACTACACCATATGTTGGCGCGCTGCCCAAGAGGCTTTCGGCACGTCACTTAATTTTAAATCTGCAATAATAAAAATATTAATTCACATCACAGTAATAAGATTTTTTTTTTTTTTACATTATTCTAATTAGAATTAGGCTGTAACTTTGCTTGATTGTCAAAAATCTCAAAATGCAAAAATGGTACAAAACAGGTTCTTTTGGATGTATTTTCCCACAGTTTGTATGTTTATGGCAAATAATTACGAATATAAATATTAATATACACATGAATTCAATCTAATGTAATTTATGCATAATTTAATAAGGGAAATGAATCATATGGTCACTACTATGTACTTAAAATGTTGTAAACATAAAATGAACATTAATAAAAAGCAAATTTTTAGCTTCTGTGTACAGTTATCAAACTCCTTAGGATAAAATGTCAGGGACACCAAAGTTGATTTTGTTTGTTTTATTATATAAAAAACCCAACATAATGATGCTGATACAGGGTTCTGATAGCTAAACACATAGGAAAACACACCAAGGCTGTGGTTACTAGGTCAACAGCACAAAAGAAATCACTTGGTGCTTGATGTCACAACATCTTCAAGCATTAACCTTTGACCTGAATGGCAGAAGAGAGCTTGATGACGTCAACAGCAGGATGTAAATAAGGACACTTTTGATACTTAAATCAAATCATGCGTACACTTCAGCTCGGATTAGAGATAAAACTAGTGGTGTATATATGCATGCTGGTATTAGTCTGAAGAAATTGTATGATGTGATCCAAAACGGAAGTTTAGTTTGAATCACATTTAGTTTTTGTTCACTGGCATGGCTGAAAAATGTCTCACCTGTAAGAGTTTCTGGAGCAAACTGATGGTTTTCCCTGTGCTGTCATTGCGTTTACTACAAAGCACAAACAGTCAGTTTACCACAAACACAAAAACACAAGTTTTAGCTTATAAAAATGACAATTCAGGCAAAAAAGACAAATAATTTTGGTTTAAACCCAAAAAGGCCTTTGAATCTTGAGTCCCTTCTCAAACTCCACCAAAAATATGAAATATACTAACCTCATTCCTAACTGAATGGTTAGTAAATCATATTAGCCATCTCTCAGGATAAATATACTAACATACTATAGTTTTACCTTATTGTTAGATAACACATGTAATGCCTATTAACTAAAAACACAATTCTAATAGGTTAAAATGAAAAGTGCATAATGAGAAAAGAAGTGAGGATGACAAGGAAGCACAATTGGAATTCATTCAGGGGTCAAAGGTCATGGGCAAAATGTCAAGACCATGTGGTAGACAAGGTTTCTGCATTCGCTAAAAATAAAATTTGCATGTTTTATATTTAAGGGATGTAAACGCAAAACAGAATGACAATAGAATATAACAATAACATTTATCCTAGTCCAAGAATAATTCATGTAGAAGTCGCATTTTTTTTATCTTAAGCCAAAATTAACCCACTATAGAGTATAATCTGCAGTGATACTTTCCAAGTGTACATATGAACAGATAACTCCTTTCGCTTAAATACACAGTACCCTGAATACTATTTTAAATAATACACCGTTTAGAATAGGCTTAGCAGAGCAGGGCAGACCAAATGCCTGTACAAAACTCAAATATGTCCTGAGCAATCCAGATGTGCTCTTTTGTGACAAACTTCCCCAATAACCAATTAAATTCAGTGCAAAGTAATAAGAGAAGCTTATGTCCACATACACTATAATGCTGAGGGAAGCAAAATCTTGGTTAGACCTTTCACCTACACCTGTAATGATGCAAAAATACAGGCAGGTAGATGTTCTACTAAATGTCTAAGAGGCTTCAGCTATCTATAATGCAGGATAGACTGGCCAGAAACTCTCAGGAACTGCTGAATGAATCAAGACAAACTCCTAAAATGAGGCTGTGGAGATGCAACCATTAATTTCACTTCCATATTCCATTCTTGTTTGTGTTCATCACCTCAATCTCTTTTATATGATTCACTAGGATGAATCAAAGTGACAGAAAATTCTAAATAAACCTACAGAAACCTTCATATTCCCAGTACTTTATAGCATTCCTTTAAACTTCCTTCCTTCCATCCAACATTCAACATCCTTCTACACGTACATATTCCTTCCTGCTCTATCCGCCACCTCACAACTCCACAGCCTCGTGAGTTAATGGACAGAAAATAAGTGCAATGAAATGGATGAGAGTAAATAAGGATAAAGGGCAAAGATGAACAATAAAAGGAAAAAGAGAGGAAATTCAGGGGAAAAATAGTATTAGAAGTCTGTATTTCCTCTTGAGTGCTTTGATAAGGCCTTTAAAATCTTCATTTTAACAAACATGGCTACAAGACACTTTCCCTTCATTTTTGTTGTGCTTTAAAAACAACCTTAAATGTCTTTCAGCTTCTTTTTGACTGTTTACGGGTGGCAGGAAGGGGAACAGATGGTTTTGATGGCATCAACTCCCCTATTGGTCTGAGACCACACCCACATCCTTATGAATTATGCCGGTGGGGTGGGGCCTGAGAAAGGGAGGCGTGTCTACGTGTGCGGCGCGGTTCGTTTAGGTTCCCCCATGGTGGAGTGGGAAGGGCCAAGGAAGTAGGGTGAGGGGGCGGGACAGGAAAGGACGGACTGGAGACGGATGCGCTACGGCGGCCAACCATAACAGGCAGACTTTGATTTCGCCTGAGCCCGTCCAATAAGCTGCCGCCTCCTGTTGCTAGGAAGGTGGCAGATTCCTGTGGATGGGCACCATCGGCATCCGACCCTTGGAGCACTTTTTTATCCAAGCCTAGCTTGCGAAGATGCTCCACGAGCTTGACGCCATGGCAGTCTGGTTTGGTTGACTGCCCTTGAGGGGATTGTTCAGGGCTGAGGAGATCGGGTCGGGAGGCACGACCGAATTTCAACCCATAAACGTCTTGCAGGAAGAGCTCAGCAGGACGGGATGCCAGGAAGTTGTCCGAAGAGGTGGATCGGGAGTCGAAGGGCACAGGGGAGGGGCATGGGGAATGGGAGGGGGAGTTTGGAGGAGTGCTGGGAAGAAGCCGTAGAGAAAGAGACTTTTTAGGTGCCGCCACAGCAGCGGGACCCTGAGCAGAGATGCCTTTCTCCAGCAGGAGCTTGGCGAGCCCACCAGGGGGTGCTGCAGGGCGACGAACCGGGAAAGAATCACCCAGACTCAACCTGCAGGGTGTGACTGGAGTACTGGGACCGGTCCGGAGAGAACTCGGGGTGTTGACGCTGACAGAAGGACTACAGGCAGAGCTGATGAATAGAAACAAAACACAGGAAACAAAATCACATTGATAATGATGATAAATGTTTCAGCAAATCAGCATATTAGAATGATTTCTGAAGGATGACACTGAAGACTGGAGTAATGATGCTGAAAATACAGCTTAAAAATTCAGAATAAATTTCTTTTTACTACATTTAAAAAAAAAATAGAAAACAGTTATTTTAAATTGTAAAAATTTCACAATATTACTGTTTTTACTGTATTTTTGATCAAATAAATGCAGCCTTGGCGAGCCGAAGAGACTTCTGATAAAAAAATAAAAAAAAAGACTTTTGAACAGCAAAAATAATAACAGTTCTTCTTCAACCCTTGAACTACTTCGTTTATTAGAGGTGGTAGTTGTCTTACCTGGGTGTAACCTGTGTGCTGTCACTAGGATGCAGGATCCGGCAAGTAGTGAAGGTGTACGTGGAAAAAGTGGAGCTCTGATATTTCCCAGGATTTACAGCTAAACAAACAAAAATTGATCAACAAACATGCATTATTATTCAGGAACTGAACAAATGGTGGTTGCAGTGACAGCCGTTTACCTGTAGAAGGCGCTATAGAGCAGACATTCAGGTCAAACTGGGGAACTGCTGATCCTGAGATTCCAGAACTAACTGCAGGAGCAGAAGTCAGGTTAACTGCTGTTGCTAAGGAGACAGCCATTGCTATGGGTACAGGGGAATTCCTGAGGGATGCAGGAAGGGGCGGGACATTAGTTGGGCTTTGGACACGCCTCCTCTCCACCTTCTCTTCCGGAGTGGACGATGACCGCACGTGAAATGTGATTCCGTCCTCCTCCTCCTCATCTTCCTCTTTTGTTTTTCTGGCCTTTGGCTCCTCCTCTTTTCTCTTATGTTCCCATGATAGTTTCTCCTGGTCTTCATCTTCTTCAAGGTCATTCAGGTGATAAACATTGTCCTGAGGGAGAGGGCGGAAGCCTTTGGTAACTACACCTGGATGGGGGTCTAGAATAGTGGCCAGGTGGGGTTTAGCAAGCTGCTGCCAATGATGAAGAGTCAGAGAACCTGTAGATCAAAGAACAAACATTCAAAAAAAAAAAAAAAAAAAAAGATAGCCAACGCTTTACAATAGTGGGTCAGATTTCATCAAAAATATCTTAATTTGTGTTCTGAAGATGAAGACCTTGCAGGTTTGGAATGACATGAGGGTCAATGACAGTAATTAATGGCAGAATTTTCATTAATGACAGATTAATGACAGAATTTTCATTTTTGGGTGAACAAACTCTTTAACTGATTGTTTATAAGGGAATAAACAATCAACTAAGAAGTACATGCCGAAAGTTACAATTTCAGAAAAACCTGGCTGTTTTTCGGAGACACTATCCTATACTCACCTTCCATTGGTTTAACAATCTGCAGTTTTTCAGGGAGAAATGTCTTGAAACAGCTGGAGGAAATGGAGAATTCTGATAGGTTGGTGAAAGAAGAGACGGTGCTTCCCATTGGTGAACTGCAGCCGCTCCCGCCCCCGTCCGACTCCGCAGCTGCCAACTCCTGCAGCTTCCGGTCTCTCTCTGCCTGGAAGAACTGTCGCTCACACAGGAAATTCTGCCTCCGCAGGGAGAGGCGATTTAGGGCTGATGTAAGGTCGTTTCCTCCGGGAGAGCCGGGCTGACCTAGACGGAAGTTCTCTCTGCAGCACACAGAGACGTGTGTCAGAAACACACAAAAGCATTGTGGGTATAAATATATTTTCCAGTCACACTCACTTGGTGACGTCCACATCTACGGCTCCTTCCTCTGTGTTGGGTGTGTGTGATGGATAGGGCACTGGTGTCATGACCACGCCGCTGCGGGCGGAGCCAGGGATAGGAGGCACTGCGGCAGCCGCTCTCATCACGGCCTGATTAACAGACCGTACCGTCTGGAACACACGCTTATGGGTCGACCTTCAAAGACAGAGCAGACGGGGTCAAAGGTCAGTACTGCTGAAGGACCAAATGGCTATGGAAACCTGACGGTGTGTGTAAGGGAGAATGGTGAGTGTCACCTCTGGTCCTGAAAGGTGATTTCTTCTTCTACACTCAACTCTCTCCTCATAGTACCTTCAATCTCAGCTGCCAACGAATCCTGACAGACAAAAAAAAGCAAGGATTATATACCTATTAAAGGGATAGTTCACTCAAAACTGAAAATTCTGTCATTAATTACTCACCCTCATGTCGTTCCAAACCCGTAAGTCTTTCCTTTAACTTTGGACCACAAATGAAGATATTTTTGATGAAATCTGTGAGATTTCTCTCCCTCCAAATGCTCACTTGAACCGGAATAAGCACGAAAACAAACCTTTTGTGGAAGCTCAAACGTACTGCGTAACGCACAAGAATGAACCTCATTGGTTACGCAGCACGTTTGAGCTTCCGCAAGAGGTTTGTTCTCGTGCGTCAATCAGGTTCAGATGAACTTTTGTTTATGTTCGCTGATCAATGTTTATATGTCAATAAAAGCCTAAATTAAATTTGTTCATCATATAAAGCAATTGAGTCTCTTCAGAAAATATGGACTAAACCACTCAATTCATATGGATTAGTTTTCCGATCCGTTTCCAGTTGTGAAGGAAGTCTATGGAGAGACAGAAACCCTCAGATTTCATCAAAAAAGATCTTCATTAGTGTTCAGAAGATGAACAAAAGTCTTACGGGTTTGGAACAACATGAGGGCGAGTAAATTATGACATAATTTTAATTTTTGGGTGAACTAACCCTTTAACCCAAAGCAAAGAGACGGAGTCAATAACAAAAAAGAATAAATAAAAAACAAAATGAAAAACAAAAACTAAATGAAATAAATAAAACTAAAAATAAAACTAAAACAAAATACAATGAAAAAGACAAATGAAACAAAATAAAAAAGCAATTACAAAAACAAAACTAAATAAAATAAAAAATAATAAAAAAACAACAAAAAAAGAAAAAAAACAAACAAATAAAATAAAATAAAACAAAACAACCAAATAAAATATATATAACAGATTGCTTATGGGTATTATAATGCATTGCATGTGCAGGTTACTGAATGCGTTTCGGAATACGGAAAAAAATATTATGTAAACGAACAAATGTGTGTGAGAGTGATAGAGGTGTGGAGCAAGAGATCTGTGTTTCTCACCATGGGATAGAGTCCATAAGGCAGGTGTCTGCGCAGGCCTGCAGATGGCGTGTTCTTACTGCGCAGCTCCTTAATCTCCTCCTGAGACTCATGTAACATTCCCACACACTCTACATTTCTGTCTGACAGCTCCTTAAGCTAACACACACACACACACACACACATACACACAACACAGATGTTTATATCCCGTAGGCAGCTGGGGTATGCCTCATAATAATACAGCAGAGCAGGCCTGTCATGATAATTCCTATATTGTACGATATATGGACATGACATTGATCATTTTTGAGGACCTCGACATTGCCCACTGTGTTTACGTGTTTGTTTGTTTGCGTAAGAATGAATGTCACCAACGTTTTAGCCAGTCTTGACTGCATACTGTCCCAACACTATAACAATCAAAAACAGAAAT
>RJVU01051519.1:2840155-2863161 GCA_003731715.1 Anabarilius grahami | reverse complement strand
ATATATATATATACATTTTTTTTTTTTTACATTATTTGTCAAAAAAGTATTAAAATTGTTCTTTGATGTACTTGCATTATTATGCTCTTATACTGTCATTACATCAGTGACATTAAATGGTCTTAAAATGACAGTAATATCGTTGATGGCAATTTCTGGGATAATTTATCACCCCAAAATATGTTATTGTGACAGGCTTACAGCAGAGAGAGTTCAATATGCTGATATACAAAGAGATTAAAAGACGTTATTGCCATAATAAAAATAAAAAAAACAGCATGGTGTATTAACGAACACTGTCCTGTGACGCATTATAGCACTGCAGTCTCTATGGTCACATTTCATAAGTTCAGCAGAAGTGCAATGATAAGACAGACACACCACATGAATGAATGAGTTTATGGCCTTTTCTAAGTCACAGTGACTAAGCTGCTTTGTTGTAAAACTGATATTTAAAATGTTTTAAGCCCTTAAATCAAGCGGATTAATCCAAACAAGGCCCTTAACCTTGTATTTGAGTAAAACAGGGTTTTTTCAAACAGAATGATCAGTCTTAATCCAGATTTGCAGATGAAGAGCCATTTGAGCTTAAGGTTCATTACATCACACATGCAATGTGTACAGTATGTGTGTGTAGCTTTACCTCAGCCGTGAGTTGCCGTTGTGCTTCCTTTGAGGCTTGAAGATGAATTCTCAGTTCTTCTTTCTCTAGCGCCAACTGAGAAAACAAAGAATTATACATCAACATACACTATCGTTCGGGGGGGGTCGGTAAGATTTTTTTGAAAGTGTTTTTGAAAGTCTCTTCTGCTCACCAAGGCTGCATTTATTTGATCAAAAATACAGTAAAAAAACTAATATTCTAGTATGCCCATTTGCTGCACCATATTTTGTTCAACCAGTGATACATTTTTTCAGGATTGTTTGATGAATAGAAAGTTAAAATCTTTTTAACATTATAAATGTATGTGTCACGTTTGATCAATTTAAAGCACCCTTGCTGAATAAAAGTATTCTTTAAAAATAAAATTTTAATGACCCCAAACTTTTGAAAAGTTGTATAAATGCAGCATATAAGGAAAAAGGAAGATGTGGCATGTATCCTTACCTCTTTGATTCTGTGCTGGAGCTCTACGATCTGTGAGAGGAGTTGGGCGATCTCCTCCTGATGTCTCATTAAATGCTCGTTTTTCTGGGAGAGTTCGTTCGTCAGTGACACCATCTGACTGTTTGACTCACCTGTTAAACAAACACACTTAATAAACAACTCAAAATAAACCAACATCACATTCAGTAGTGTGTGTTTACATGCACTAATATTTGTCAATCCGAATGAATCCAATCTGATTTCATATTCTGAAAGTTCTGTTTATATGAACCCTAAATGTTGCAATATGACTCACATAATTGTTTATATATGCATTACATATATTCCGAACAAAACCACAGCACATGTGTAATGGAGAGTCTCAAAAACAAAGAATGCTACTGCAATAATGTAAAAAAAACCTGATATATATGTCTGAAGAACTTATGTAACGTATGTAAACATACGCATCACAACACCGCGCACAAAAATGTTTTGAATATGATTGAGAAAATAGCTTAATTTTTTTCCAGTTGATTGGATTATTTCAGGTCTACCTTACCCTAACAATCCGTTCAAGCTCTTTCAGCTCAATTGCGGCGTTTACATGAAGATGTTTCAGTCCGATTATGAGCCAACAATCTGATTACTAATGGATTATTTGGTTGCATGCTAGCAAATGTTTTTTTTTTTTTTACTGAGGCTCTGATCCATATGGAAGCTTGTTTGTACCACTAAATAAAAAAATAAATAAAAAAGGTCATTGTGACTTTTCTCTTGCAGTTGCGAGTTTTTAATCACGCAATTCTGACTTTTTCCTTCAGAATTGAGTTTATATCTCACAATTCTGACATTATAACATGCAATTGCGAGTTATAAATTCAGAATTGTGAGATATAAACTCGCAATTCTGAGAAAAAAATTTCAGTCTTTTTTCCCTTCACAATTGGACATAAGCAATTGCGAGTTTATGTCTCACAATTGTGAGAAAAAAAAGAGACGCAATTGTGAGAAAAAAAGTCAGAATTGAGTATAAAAAAATAAATAAATACAAACATTTTTTACAGTTTTTTTTTTTTTATGGCAGAAATAAGCTTCCATAGTTCCAAACCCTAGAGAGCTGCTTGCCTAGACAACCATTTTCATGCACCATAGGTGTTCTTTGAGTGCAGAGGCCATTTAAAAACACAGGTTGCAAAATTGCACATTGGCCAAAATAAACAGCAGTCGCATGAATTTTTCATGGAATTCAACAAAAAAATGTTCATCCAAGATGGCAGACAAATGTAGAGTCCATTAATGAGGTTTAATTTGGTTTCTGATGTAGACCATGTATACAGTCTGGTTTAACTTGATTTGGAGCTTGAAAATACTCACGTAGCTCTTTAACGCAGTCGTTTACCAGCTGCTGTTCTTTCTCCTCATAAGTGACGGTCTCTTTCTTCAGGTGACAGGCCTGTAAAACATCAAAGGTCACGCTTTTGTAAAACCCTTCTGCTCCTGAAATATCAGGCAGAGCCCATGACACACCTCTGATCTCAGCGAGAGGTTCTCCTCCTCCAGCTCCTGGAGTTTGGACGTTAGCACCTCCAGCTGGCTGAGGGCGAGAGCGGCCCCTGCGGGCGTGGGGTGACGCAGCGGCGTAGAGCAGCTAGAGTCGGTCTCGCTCTCCTCGCTGGCGCTCGCAACCATCCGGAGGAGCTCATCCTTTTTCGACAACTCATGCTGAAGCTGATGAACCTGATAGAGAGAGTGAGTTTGTGTTTGTTGCAAAAGCTGCTTTGAAACTGTAGCTTATATAGGGCACCATTAAAATCGGTTTTATTTTTCCCTAAATTCAGATTTTTTTTTATTTTTTTCTGGGTTCCATTTTAATGATTAAATAAAATTTTAATGATAAAAAAAGCATGTCAAAACAATACATTAAATTCCATTTTATGACTGGATTCTGTAATTCTGTCCACGTTTTCCGCATTGTGGAAATTCTACACGATTAGCCTCAATTTTTTCATGTCAAGCGTGTTGTACCTGGTCTACAGCCTGTGCTAGCTGCTCCTCCAGAGATTCGTTTCGCTCCTGAAGCACATGGTTCCTCTGCAGGAGAGACTGACCAATACGTGCAGCCAATTCCAAGTCGCGATCCCTCTGCGAGACGACATCGTAATGCAAACAGACAGCCAATCAAGAGCCATTATGATCAAAAACAAACTTGACAAAGCACTTTATCACAGTTTGCTGACAAAGCAACATTACTCACTTCACCCAGGAGGTGTGTGACCACGTCAATGTCATTGTAGGTCTTGGTCATCTGCTCCACCCGCTCAGCGCTGAGGACTACAGTGAGAGCGAGACAGGCAAAGAGTAAGACAAAAAAAAACAAAATAATGAATGCATTAAAAATAAATCCTACATATATTGGCAACTACACTAGCGGTGTACTGGTAAATTATAGTTTTTTCTATTTTTGGCAAGAAAAAGCAAAATAGAAAAGGTAAAAAAAAAAATGCAACATACACATGCACACTGCAGTAACATCATGCACAAACCCAAAGTGCATTCAAAAACACGTATTCATATTCACTATTAACTTCATGCGCTACACACTTTGAAAAATAAATTTTTATTTAGCAAGGATGCATTAAATTGATCAAAAGTGACAGTAAAGACATTTATAATGTTACAAAAGATTTATATTTTAAATAAATGCTGTTCTTTTGAACTTTCATCCTGAAAAAATGTATCACGGTTTCCACAAAAATATGAAGCAGCACAACTATTTTCAACATTGATAATAATAAGAAATATTTCTTGATCAGCAAATCAGCATATTAGAATGATTTCTGAAGGATCATGTGACTCTGAAGACTGGAGTAATGATGCTGAAAATTCAGCTTTGAATCACAGGATTAAATTATAGTTTAAAATATGAGTGTAATATATATATGTTATTTTAAATTCTAATATTTCACAATATTACTGTTTTTACTGTATTTTAGATCAAATAAATGCAGCCCTAGAGAGCATAAGAGAGAAAAAAAAAAATCATACCAATCTCAAACTTTTGAACAGTAGTGTACATGGATCTAAATCTTAAGTCAATTTACGCTACACTACAGATATACTGCTCTCTACTGTCTATAAACACTAGAACTTTAAAGGGGTCATATTTTCTAGAAGTTTTATTTTTTTCCTTAAGGCCAACTAATAATTCCTGTCAAGGTTGCACAAAAAGTTGTATAACAGGGTTTCATTTTAATTTCCCATTTATGTGTCCTAACCAGCCTCAAAGGAACAAATCGATTAGCAATGAATCCCGGTTGTCCCAAACAGATGCAATAACAGCAAAACATTTTGTCGACCACCTGGCATCTACAGCTGTTTGCTCAAAATTGCTAATTTTCATATTCAGCATTGATAGTTAAATTGCTTGCTGCGCCACACCTAGGATGATTTGACTACTGTACCTTTAAGACTTCATGGAAATGAGATATGTTACAGATCTATGACTGGCTAACTTCATCGCATATGAAATGAATAACAATGGTGATTTATGAATACCAAATAGGTGTTCATGTGTTAATGTAGATGTTCTTACATTAATGTGCTCATAGTTCAGCTTAGTTTCAATAAATGTTCCAGGTGGAATTCAGAGGGAGTTTTGAGTTGTGAATAACAGATATTAAATAAGAGTTTGATATACTGTTTTCCATGATATGACCCCTTTAATGTGAGTTTCAGATGGCTCCAGGACACTGCATTACATTTAGCACACCACACTACACATGCTGGTTGTCCGAGGTCAAACACTAGCTCAAAAATAGAAGCAGAAACTAGGAAGGACAGGCATTCTGTTAGAATAGATGACAGATGAGTGGAATATAGACAGATAAAGCATCAGAGAGACCATGTGTTACCTTTAGAGAGGCTGTTAGAGCCATTATGAGGATAAGAGGAACCAACAGCTAGATATGCTGCAGAAGGAATGAGAGAAAGAGAACGAGAGAGAAGGTAAGGACAGAAGAAGAGAAGGAAGATAGAGAGAAGTATTATATGCTGAGGAAGTCTGGTAAACAGAGAGAGAGAGAGAGAGAGAGAGATAAAGGAGGAACAATGAAGCACCTGACAGCAGTCACTGTCCCGTGAGCAATCCTGGATTAAAATAAATGCATCTTCATTAGGTTTAAACACACACAAATTTGTTTCACTATATTAGTGAGGACAGTGCACAGATTTCCATTGATTTTATATGAGGTTGAAAAGTATTTGGCCTAGAGTTCATGTAACCTCCAGTGAATCGCTACTGCCACTGTGTTCTCATGAGCTGTTACAGCGATAAACTGCTGTCGCTAGTACACATGATGCAAACATTCATGATTCAGACCCATAAATGAAAATGACCAAATAAACTATCTGTTAAAATGATAAGCACTCATGTAACAGTAATAGAAATGAATACTATATTACAGAGAATATTATCCTGTAATCAGAGTCCTCATCGGATCATTTAGATTGAGACAGATTAAAAGATTATCTGGTTTATGGTCTACACTTAAATAGACTTAAAAAATATAACACACAGTAGATTTGTCTCCAAACTATAGTTAAGTAAGCAAAACTTGGTAAATAATTAACTCCTTGTAAATATCCAAATTCTTACCCAACTCTAAACATCTTAATATCTAACCCACGTTATATCAGCATAACAAGAATTAGTGTAAATAAAACTACAGTAAATGTACACTACAGTTCAAAGGTTTGGGGCCAGTAAGATTTTTTTTTTAATGTTTTGAAAGAAGTCTCTTCTGCTTGCCAAGGATGCATTTATTTGATCAAAAATACAGTAAAAAAAAATATGTATATTGTAAAATATGATTACAAAATAACTTTTCTATTTGAAAGCATTTTAAAATGTAATTTATTCCTGTGATCTTGCATTATTACTCCAGTCTTTAGTGTCACATGATCCTTCAGAAATCATTCTAATATTCGAATCATTATTATTGTAGACAACGGCTGTGCCGCTCATTTTTTAATTTTTTTTGTAAAAACGTAGATACATTATGTTGAGGATTCTTAATAGAATAGAACAGCATTTATTTGAAAGAGAAATCTTTTGTAACATTATATGTGTCTTTACTGTCACTTTTGATCAATTTAATGCATCTTTGCTGAAAGTATTAATTTCTTTCCAACAAAAAAAATGAGCATCTTCTCAAACATTTGAGCAGTAGTGTCCATCTTGTCTTTGCATGCCAAATTTCCATACATTTCCAAATCACTGGAATAATCAATTCCCATTCTGTAGCTCTCTCTTTAACACACACACACACACACACACACACACGTCCTTACCCGAGGTGAAATGGTGAGCTGGGAGCTCTTCACTCAACTGAAGCATCCTGACAATCACGGCACTATGTCACTGACCTCAACACATACCTCTATCCTGACCCAAACACACACCTGAGAAAACCACATGAGCTGAGCCACAAGCCTCAAAAATGCTCATGACTCTGCAGTCCAGCCACATATGCTCTGATCCGCTCGGTCTAGTTCAGACGTCCATATATACACACTAACTGTGTCATGAAGAGACCTCAGCAATAAGTGACGCATTAGTAATCACAGAAACGAGGAGACCTTTGATCTCCGGTAAAACATCAGGTGGTGTCAGTCCGGTCATTTCACTTCCACTATCACAGTGGCTCTTGCAAAACAGTTTGCCACAAATTTGAGATAAATTGAGAGATCTCTGATTTTTGCTTAGGTAATCAACAATGACAGAACAACACAATAACACTGCACAACCACACGGATGTTTGACCTGGACTCTTGAGTGAGCCGACATTCTTTTACCAGTGTTATTGTTAAAGGTGGTACAGAGGATCTTTTCGTCGACTGAGTTTTTAAAATGAGCGCATGCATAAGAACAACCCCTTCCTTCACAGCTCTTTTCAAGGGAACGCCTCCCAAAACTCGTGCACGGTGTTTACCACCGGCATTCGCTGTGTTATTAAGCCGGGCACACATTTAACGACTAGCTAAAACATTCTAAGACTGTGCTCAACATACAGCGATTGTTTCCTGCTCCTGAAGCAGATTTATATACTTTCACATGGAATTTGAACACCGACTGTAATCGCAGACTGAACGCAACTGGCTCTGACTGGACGCGTTTGAGCGCGATCAGTCATAAGTATCAATTTACATTCATAATCGGGCTTACAATCGTTAAGTGATTCATTATGTCGGACTCACCGCAGGTAACTCATAATCTGCAGTTGTTACTCCTGTCTCCTGACAAAAACATTGCATGTGGCTCCTGTGGAGTGTGGAAAGTTACCGGAGCGAGGCCCTACCTCGTGCACAGATGATGTATATTAATAATATTCCTTTCAGTGCACCAAATAAATAGTCTTTTATCACATTAAGTTTCAAGTAATATTGCAAAAATGTATAAAACAAAACATCCTCTTTAGCACCTTTAACTGAAAATAAAATGAAAACTATTCAAAATAATTTTCAGTAACTGAAATAAAGCTGAAATTAAATGAAATAAAACAAACATTAGATGAAAAACCCATTTACTGCAGTTAGTTAGGCAACATTTCAAATTTTTGTTATTTTAAAGGTGCAATGTGTAAAATTTGGGAGGATCTATTGACAAATGCAATATAATATACATAACTATGTTTTCAGTGGTGTATAAAAGACCTTACATAATGAACCGTTATGTTTTTATTACCTTAGAATGAGCCATTTCTATCTACATACACCGCGGGTCCCCCTCCATGCCAAGTTGTCATTTTGCGCCGGCATGTTTCTACAGCAGCCCTTAACGGACAAACACTCTACAGAGCGTGTTTCATTACTATGTTGTTCTTCTTCTAAATCGTAGTAGTAGTAGTAGTAGTAGTAGTAGTAGTCGTCTGGTTTATTAGAAGCAGAGACCGTTCTTTGTTAGAAGTAATAAGAAACCTTATTGCTTGACTGGCTAACGTACTCTCTGCTGTCTCAGACGATGACATCTTTGACTTGTGTCGGCCAGACGGCCTCTGTAGCTTCTCTATTTTGTTTCGAAAGAGAGGGGTGAGCAACTGCTGGTTGCAGTTCGCAACCTCACCTCTAGATGCTGCAAAAATTTACACACTGCACCTTTAAGTTTAAGCTAAAGTGCTAAAGTTATCAAACAATTGAAAAAAGTAAAACTAAACAAATATTTTAAAACTAATTAAAATAACAAAACCACATAAAATGATTAAAACTCTAAAATTAAAATAAATGAAATATAGCTAAAACATTTTAATAAATAGTATAGTATATAAATATAACAGCAGCCATATCACCCTGTAGCCCAAGACTGGTTGCCCACTGAAGCAAAGCAGGGCTGAGCCTGGTTAGTACCTGGATGGGAGACCTCCTGGGAAAACTAGGTTGCTGCTGGAAGAGGTGTTAGTGAGGCCAGCAGGGGGTGCTCACCCTGTGGTCTGTGTGGGTCCTAACACCCCAGTATAGTGATGGGGACACTACACTGTCAAAAAGCACTGTCCTTCGGATGAGACGTTAAACCGAGGTCCTGACTCTCTGTGGTAGTTAAAAATCCCAGGATGTCCTTCGAAAAGAGTAGGGGTGTAACCCCGACATCCTGGCCAGATTTGCCCATTGGCCTTTGTCCATCATGGCCTCCTAATCATCCCCATACACTGATTGGCTTCATCACTGTCTCTTCTCTACCAATAAGCTGGTGTGTGGTGGGCGTTCTGGCGCAATATGGCTGCCGTCGCATCATCCAGGTGGATGCTGCACATTGGTGGTGGTTGAGGAGATTCCCCCTACTATATGTAAAGCGCTTTGAGTACCCAGAAAAGCACTATATAAATGTAACACATTATTATTATTTATTATTATTATTATAAATTCTACTAAAATAAGAATGCCTATTACAGATATAAAATAAATCTCTTTATTTGATTTAATTAGATAATCTTTAATTGCATATGCACATACTGAAATAAATGAATTGAAATAAATGTTCAATTTTCATCAAGACTAAATTGTGTTCTGGGATCTTCTATTATGTCTCTCTCTCTATAATATGACTCTTATATTGAGTACAAATATTGTGCTCTTTGTTCATGCACTCTCATGTTCAGCCCTGCGTTTATAAACCTGAAATAGCCTCCATCTGCCCCCTCTCTCTCTCCTTCTCAGATTATTCTTAGTATCACATCATCATCCAGCTGGGTGAAACTAGGGCAAAAAGTCTCAGCAGGTCTCTGGCTATGTGCCCCTCTTTTCAAAGCTACCCTACATACCCCCATACCCTCGCTCATTAGAGCTCCAGCACGTACACATAAGATTTAATCACTGAACCCACTGACTTGATGTTTTAATAGTATCCAACAGCAGAGCCACAGAGTCATACGTCACGGCTGATTCAGGACAGGCACACCAGGCCAGCTGTCTTAGACTGGAGGTTGGGGTGGAGATTATAGCCTCATTAAGAGTAGGGTTAGTGGTGGGGGTGGGTTAGGCGAACGTCAGCTCTGCCTTAACTTCCGGTCTGAGACAGCTGGCCTGGCTGTGACATACTGGAACTGCTGTTCTGCAATTAGACACATCTATGATGTTTGTGTAGTTAAAGATACAGAGTCACATTAAATATTTAAAAAAAAAACATTTGCTATGATAAAAAAAAAAGCAAAAAAANGGAGGAGTGCTCTGGACATGAAATCTGATTAGGCCAAATTTGGATGTTTATTTGGCATCACACTCATCCTTGATAGAGAGGACAAGCATTGCAATAAGTTCTGTGAAAAGAAAAAAAAAACCAAGCAAGAGAAATGTTGATGAAATATGCACTTTAAATAAATAAAAGTATTTTTAAAAAAAAGTTCAGCTTAAATAAAAATAGACTATTTCACTAATTAAACTAAATTATTAATTAATTAATTATTAATTTCACTAATTAAACTAATTAAACCAGGGCTTAATCTGTCGATCAATCGATTATTAAATACTGACTCCTTGATCATTTATATCTTCGCAAAATGTAAACTATATTATTGCACAGGTCTATGTGTAATATTGTATGTGTAAATATATACAACTTTACTCGCATACATACTATATACTCACGTAAAGCAATGCTATATCAACTGCTTGATTCGTAATATCACATAAGTACTTTATTGACCATCTCTACTCTGCCAAATGCAACTGATGAATGAAGATATTAAAATATTAGGGTACATTAACATCATGATTTTCTTTAAAGCTTCTTTGAAAAAAACTGACTTGACTCAAAACTTATTTAATTAAATCAGATAAAATAAAACATCTAAAATTGTTAGTAGAAAAAAAAAAAAATTTTTTTTTTTAACCCATTATTAACAAAAAACATCTAAAATTGTTAGTAGAAAAAAAAAAAAAAATTTTTTTAACCCATTATTAACAAAATTGTTATTCCACATTCTGCACAGTGTTGTCAGGGTTGCCAGGTTCACACAACAAAACCTGCCCAATTACAACTCAAAACTAGCCCAATCGCGTTTCAGGGGGTGTGGTTCCCCTGGTAAAATTCGCATTCCATGGGATAAATATGTTATTTTGGATTGCTTTAACCCATGGCAACAGTGTAAAAGTAGCCCAATTCAGCGGGAAAACCGTGGACTTGGCAACGTTGAGTGTTGTCCACCAACAACGTGCAATTTGAAGACAATGAATAGTGCAAAAAAAGTTAAACATTAGGTGTTGCTAACGTTAACATTTAAATCAACTGTAAGCTGAGTCTCCCATGCATTTTCATTGTTGGGTACTTATGAGGTTCCATAACTTCCACGCCTGTAGGCAGAAGGAGTCTCACTAGGTTTTGAAACAGAGCTAATTTAGTATGTAGTATGGACCAGTGATAATCCTGCAGGAAATACACAAGGCATGTCACATGATGTCATGTCGGTCAGCTTAAAGATGACATCAGCACAACATGAGCTCTCACAAATGACATCAGCACAAGTATAGCTGATCTTAGAGATACAGAGATACACGAGCCCTCACTTCCTGTACACACTGCAAAAATCAAACGCCCTCAAAAAAAATGGCACAACAAGTCAAAAGAAATGTTTAACAATGCCTGCAAGCAACTACGTAAACAGATGGACAACACATACTGCATTCATACGGGTGCAGAAATGCACACATGCGAGTTCACCCTACATGCCCTGTCCATTATAGATGACCTTGAATTGTCAGAAGTCCTGTAGTGTCTGTAAGTAGCACAAACACTTAAAAATAAAACACTCAAACACACCTCTTTATCATAAGTGCATGTACGAATCTTGATCTCGTCTCACCTTCTGCAGCATATTGATCATAGAGCTCCTCATTCTGTATGTTTAGTACCGGCATGTCTGCTCCTTTCTCCTCTCTCTATTCATCCATCCATCTGCCCCTCTCCCTCCCGCCCCGTGACGCCCGGCCGGCTCTGCTGTCAGCTGCACTTAAGAGACCTGACCACTGAATTCCTGTGCCCTTGCCAGTGACGGGCACACATACAAGCGCACACACACACACAAGCACACACTCCCACAAGCATATGCGCACCCGTGTAGGGCAGTCATAGCAATGCTACTAACTTAACTACATGTTTCAGTATCTCAGCTGTTTTCAAAATAATGTAGATTTGCCAGTACTAAGTAGGGGTGTGCACAAATAGTCAAATATTCGAATTTTACTATGTTGCTTTGCTGGCCGTAAATGCAGTAAATCCATGATAAATCCTAAAGACTAAAACTCGCCGTTATAACTAAATGCACTGGGTGGCGCTGTGGAGCGTGTTTAACAAGTTAATTTTATTCGATCAATCGGTGGCGCTGTGGAGCGTGTTTAACAAGTTAATTTTATTCGATCAATCAAATAAGGTTGTCTTCTGCCTCGCAAAGTTTGGAATTAATTGGATGAAAATGATCTTACAAAATGTAATTACTTTTGATCAAATGAATTAATGAAACCGAGTTATCATAATATCACCACCATAATGAGAAAGCACATGAAATTAAAACACCAGTCGAATGAGGAAAGACAGCTGTCCATCACTGCATTCACGACAGGTAAGCGCAGCTGTAACCCAAGTGAGCCGAGAAGATAACTTATCTGATAGCAAAATTATTTTGAGACATATGCTTCGTCGAGGAAGACATATTTACGAAGAGAAAACACAAAGTGCTACTGTTAGAAACTTAGCTTAGCATACCGTTATATATTATCGTTATCTTTGTTTCGTCAGCGCAGCTCGTTTTCTCACCCGAACATGTTGATATTGTTTTTCTCAACATGAACATGTGAAACAATATGAACACGATAACCATATGCTGACTCCAGTGTATTATGTACGTTTTGTATGATAACTGGCGCTGTCTGCTTTATTAGCGTTTTTCCAGTTCGCGCTGCTTGAGTTTAAATACTTTTGTTCTTTATATTGTTTTGTTTGCATGTATTGTCTAATGCTTTGAACTAAAAGAAACGTAAGCTTATGTATAGCTTGTTGTGTATATTGCCCTAATCGTAAGCTTGTTTAGAAATGGTTAACCTCGTTTAACCTCATTTAAATAAATAAATATTCGAATATTCATTTTTTTTACGGGCCCAAATATTCGAATACAATATTTTGGGAAAATGCCCATCCCTAGTACTAAGCCACTTTTCCCCCAATACAAAAAGATAAAATAAATATACTGATACAACATATATATATCAGTATACAATTTTTTGTCACACACAACTTTATAGCAGAGCAAATGGAGGTTACAAAACAAACAAAAAAACAAGCTGTCTTAAAATTCCCTACAAACTTAAAACTCCTGTATGTAACATTGCAAAGTTTGATTGATTATAAGGAATCGGTTTGTTCTAGCAACTCATGTAAACTAACATTTTTAAAAGGTTTAAATGTGATAAGCAGCTATGACAAACATGAATTATTTACTCTTTTTAAATGTGCAATGCATCCTAGGAGACACACTGTACAAATAAAAAAACACAAAAAATAAAAGTATTATCAAAAACTATGAATTATTTGAGTAATAAGAGCAAATATAAATAAATAATAATAATTTAAAAAAGTATTCTCGTTGCTTCATAATATTAAGGTTGAACCACTGTAGTCACGTTGACTATTTTATCGATGTCTTTAATACCTTTCTGGACCTTGAAAGGTGCAATGTCGTTGCTGCCTATGTGTGGATCAGATACCCTTGGATTTCATCAAAAATATCTTAATTTGTGTTCTGAAGATGAACAAAGGTCTTACGGGTTTGGGACGACATGAGGGTGAGTACTTACAGAAATTTCATTTTTGGGTGAACTATCCATCCATATTCATAACACCATAACACTATCCATATTCATACTATATACAACATACTTTTAAAAGGTTGCAAAGTAAATTCAATTTCAAATGTAGTACCTACTCGGAGAGTATGTGATTTTGGATGCACAGCATGACTTTTCGAATTAAATTTTTCAAATCCGAGTTTTAAAATTTCTTGATATTTCCAGGTTTCCTGTGACCAAATTGATTATTATCTCAAATAGTCAACTCCAGAATTATTGAAACCCTTGTTAAATATGATCAAAGAGGGCTTTGAAAATAAATCTACATAGTTTATCCTTTTGATCTTGCATTAAAAAAAATAAAAAAAATAAAAAAAAACAACAAAATTAAAACTCGCCGTTATAACTAAATGCACCGGGTGGCGCTGTGGAGCGTGTTTAACAAGTTAATTTTATTCGATCAATCAAATAAGGTTGTCTTCTGCCTTGCAAAGTTTGGAATTAATTGGATGAAAATGATCTTACAAAATGTAATTACTTTGTAAATACCCTTGGATTTCATCAAAAATATCTTAATTTGTGTTCTGAAGATGAACAAAGGTCTTACGGGTTTGGGACGACATGAGGGTGAGTACTTACAGAAATTTCATTTTTGGGTGAACTATCCATCCATATTCATAACACCATAACACTATCCATATTCATACTATATACAACATACTTTTAAAAGGTTGCAAAGTAAATTCAATTTCAAATGTAGTACCTACTCGGAGAGTATGTGATTTTGGATGCACAGCATGACTTTTCGAATTAAATTTTTCAAATCCGAGTTTTAAAATTTCTTGATATTTCCAGGTTTCCTGTGACCAAATTGATTATTATCTCAAATAGTCAACTCCAGAATTATTGAAACCCTTGTTAAATATGATCAAAGAGGGCTTTGAAAATAAATCTACATAGTTTATCCTTTTGATCTTGCATTAAAAAAAATAAAAAAAATAAAAAAAAACAACAAAATTAAAACTCGCCGTTATAACTAAATGCACCGGGTGGCGCTGTGGAGCGTGTTTAACAAGTTAATTTTATTCGATCAATCAAATAAGGTTGTCTTCTNGGGGAAATCTCATTATGAAAAATGTTTTTCTCTAGTTCACTTTGGCCACAATTATTGGCACCCAATTATTGCAACATCCTTTTCCCCCAAGATAACAGCTCTGAGTCTTCTATAATGCCTGATGAGTTTGGAGAACACCTGACAAGATATTCTTTCATGCAGAATCTCTACAGATCCTTCAGATTTCCAACTTTATGTTGGTGCCTCTTCTCTTCAGTTCACTCCAATCATTTTCTTTAGGGTTCAGGTCAGGGTACTAGGATGGCAATGGCAGCAGCTTTATTTTGTGCCCAGTGACACATTTTTGTGTTGATTTTGATGTTTGTTTTGGGGTCATTGTCCTGATAGAAGATCCAACCATGGCCCATTATTGGATTTCTAGCAGAAGCGGTCAGGTTTAGATTTTTTATCTGTTGGTATTTGATAGAATCCATGATACCATGTATCTGAACAAGATATCCAGGACCTCCAGCAGAAAAATAGGCCCACAACATTAAAGATCCAGCAGTATATTTAACCGTGGGCATGGGGTACTTTTTTATTCCTGTTTGCACCAAACCCATCTGGTGGGTTTGCTAACAAAAAGCGCTTTTTTTAGTTTCATCTGACCATAGAAGCCGGTCCAGTTTGAAGATCCAGTCATGTCTGACAACTAAATATGCTGGAGTTTGTTTTTGGATGAGTGAGGAGGATTTTTCTTGAAACCCTCCCAAACAACTTGTGGTGATGAAGGTGCTGTTCAATTCATCTCTTTTTAGGCTTTCTGACCCCAAGACTCAACTAATCTCTGCAATTCTCCAGCTGTGATCCTTGGAGAGTCTTTAGCCACTCAAACTATCTTCATTAAGACAATAGACACACGTCCTCTTCCAGGCAGATTTGTAACATCTTTAGTTGATTGGAACTTCTTAATTATTGCCCTTATAGTGGAAATGGGAATTTTCAATGCTTTAGCTATTTTCTTACAGCCACTTTCTATTTTGTGAAGCTCAACAATCTTTTGCTGCACATCAGAACTATATTCTTTACTCATGGCTTTACTCATTGTGATGAATGATTAAGGGAATTGGGCCTTTGTGTTTCCTCATGTTTATACTCCTGTGGAACAGGAAGTCATGGTTTTTATAATGTGAGTTTCCCCCTACTTTCAATTGTTTTACTTCAATGATAGGATATAATTTTTGAGTTTTTTAATGAAAGATCAAAAGGATAAATGATGCAGATTTATTTTCACAGACACCTTTGCTCATATTTACCAAGGGTGTCAATAATTCTGGAGTTGACTGTATATAAAAACACAATGGCCCCTTAAGTAGCTTCAATGCAATTACCAACTTGTTAGGAGTTTGCAATATAGCTAACTATGTTTCAAAAGAGCAGCCTGACTGTAGTTTGACTCCTTTAAATTTATGAGTAGCTTGTATTTTGGGAAGCTATAGTTTCAAAGTAGCTTCCCTAACAATGGCAATTCTGACATAAATAGCAACCAAACAGTCATGCACACGTGTTTGGCAACAAACACACACTCAGAGTGACTTACTCATGTAGCGGAAAGTTTCCTCGGCCAGCATGGGTGAGATGGTGCTGGGTTCTTCTGGAGAGCAGGAGGGGGAGATGACCCAGTCCTGACCTTCGTAAAGATACAGCGAATCCCCGCTGACACCCCCGTCACAAACTTTACTGCCCTCATCTACAGGACAGACAGAAATAACTGAGCTTCAATTAATTTTACAGGTCAGAAGACACAAGGTTGCACATTATGAATCCATGCACGCCATCTGCTGTTCATTCAAGTCAAAATACACTTGGTCATATTATGAGGAATCATAATTTCCTTGATCGGTAGAAATAAAAATAAAATAACTTTTAGATCTCAAACTCCCTTCACAGATCGTTTGGGACTTCTGCAACTTTGTGACGTAGCGAAGAATGTGTAAAACAAAAATGTTCATAAACTATGGATTATTCAATGGATCTAAATGACTAGTCAATTAGTCTGCGATAAGGAAGCATTGTATAATTAGTCTGCATCATGTTTTACTTAATCATCCTAACCAATCCCTAGATGTCACAGAGATGACCATCCACGTTTACATGTCAGTCATGCCTATTAGATGATCAGAAACTTGTTCCGCACAGTATAGGAATGTGTATGAGAAAAAGTTCACCAAACATTGTGTTTTAGCACCTGCCGCTCAGCATATCCATCCAAAGAATCTCAATATTAAAAGTTAAGGCTGAAGCCTAAATTTACAATTAAAAGTATGATAATGATTTCAGGCCAATTTGTTTGAAAATTAATAAAAAGCATATTTGCAGCTATGCACAGCCTGCAATCATTCTAGAGAAGGTTCTCAACCAAGGGGGCCACTGCAAAACTTTCAAGAGGGCCACAAAATGGCTTAACATGACTTTAAATTAGACAAAACAACTTTAAAATAAGCTAAAAAAGTAAAAAAAAACAAAAAACATTTTTGATTAAGAACCAGGATTCTCATAGTTTTGGTAAATCCGGAAGTCATGGACATTTTCATAAAGAATGAAAACACATTAATCTAGTTATGTCAAGGGCAAATATTTTATTGGGTAGAAATTGCCAAACATGAGTAAAATATTATTTTTAAAAACTCATGTTCACGNNNNGTTCACGAATGGCTAGAAATGTTACTTAATTGTTAATAATTATTAATTATAATAATATTAATTATATTTAATTATATAGAATTATCTGTGCAATAACGTATAATTATATTAATAATAATAATACTTATTAAGTATGGCATACAATCCTCAAAATGTTTTAAAAAAAAATTTCTGGTATAACACTTGTATGAAGTCTTCAGGTAAAAGCTTGCATTTAAGCTGTAAATTTGTCTAAATCATCCTTTTGAGGTGGAAAGAAATTACGTCACGTCATAATTGTTCTTCACTTATTGTTTCAAACTGATGGACAGGGTGAAAATATGTTCTCTGGTAAAATCAACTGAAAACCCTGAGCTTAAGTTTGTAATTAAATTGGACAATCCCTGATGCTAAATTTACCCTGAAATTACACATTAGAGAGCAATTACATGACGCACTTTATCCTAAAACAATCAAGTATACACATTCAGTCTGAACAACACAAGACAAATATACACAATATAACAAGAAATGTCAAGCAGCAGGCCACAGTCAATGAAATATCAACAAATTTGACAGGTTGGAAATGTTGCATTCATTTTAAAATTAAAGTGGAAATAAGGATTTTTATTACTTTAATATGTTCCTTGAGGTTCACATAATGTTAATAAAGTTTTTTGCTCAAAATTAGTAATATATTTGCAAATATTTTTAATTGGCTGCTTCATCTTTAAAAAAAAAATTCTTTGCAAACTCTCCATTACACTATGCCTTGTTTACAAAATGATCTTCAGTCAAATGCTACGAACAAACATAATCCTCAGACACAATCTAGGACGCCATTAAAAATATACCATCACACTTGCTCCTGATGCTGGGGTCCTACTGAAGTCTGTACAGAGACACAAATGAGCCGTTTAAACCGGATGCGTCAGAGCAAACATTCTTTACTCTTCCATTTGTCCTGTTGTCAGCGGACTCAAGCACGTGGAGTACATCAGAAACTGAACGTGCATCTGTATACTTTATCCAGTGTAGAGAGTGTCAGTGATTATAATGGGTTCTATTTGCTTTTGACACGACTCTCGCACCTTGTATAATGTTGTGTAGTCACCATGAAATCAAAATGGATTATAGAATTCTTTTTTTTTATTGGAATATTGCAGTATTTGTTATAAATGATTTATCCGTACACAACATTTTTTATTTTTTTTGTATTAATGTGCAGTTAAATTCAGCATCATCTCTTCTCTTCTCTTATGATGTGTTTACTGGCGTAAGGGCGGGGCAGACCAACCCACCTGTCACACAAAAGATCCACCAATAGCAAACCACAACCATACAATCAATTCCCCATGGACAAAATAAAGTCTCGTCTAACATTTGTTCTTGTTTGCGAAGCCGTTTCACTTGGATATTCGTCACAATAGGGAAGAAAAGACAACTTCTGTTTCATGCCGACAATAACGACTGAACGCCAGTGGGTGGGGCCAACGGTGCGATGATGTATAACTATTCGACATTGCCTTGCTCTAAAGGCAATCATATGCAAATGTATTTGTCCGTGTGATGTCACAAATCCCCACGTTTAAAGGAACCGTTTTTGAAGCTTGATTAAATAAATGCTCTTTTAATACTACTGAGGACGTTTTAAGTCATGTCATTTTAGAAGTTAATGGTACAAAGACCTCTTACACGTCAATTTTTTTTCTATGTCATGAGCCCTTTAAGGTTAATTTCCCTATGTTTCTTTCTTTCTGTTAAAAAGTTATTTAACATTGCAAAGGTCACATTTACGCTGGAGTTGCTCTGTAACATATTTCCAGTTGGGTGAATATGTGGTTCAGTGGAGCAGTTTACTGTAGTAACTCACTGCAGGAGAAAGCCGTCTCACACACACCTGTTCCCGCAGCTGTGTCCTTCTTCTCCACGCTCATGGGCTTCACCTCGAACATTCTGATTGATCAGCTGGGCGAATGAGGACGGGGCTCCTCACCCATGCCCAAACCGCACGAGCAGAAGACGTGAAGGCTACTGATGTCACATCCTGTTTTGCATCAAAACACCATGGAGATGCACAGACTCTAGCCTATACCTGAAAGACACAGAAAATAACATGACATTTAACCATACGCACGTGCGTGTTTTCAGAGGCCTGAAGAGAAACATGTATATATAATCACTCCCCATTCTCTCGCTGCTGACATTTCAGCTTTGGCTAAGTGTTTTTCCTCCTGCTGTTTGGCAGATTATTTCTCTGCTTCAGCAAGTGTGTATGTGACAAATCATGTGAAAAATCATTTAGTTCAGTTAGAAAACAAACACTACAAATAAAAACTGAACACGTCTGCTCAATGCAGCGTGAGCCGAACGAGAATCGCAGTACAGATCAGCAGAAGGAGTCAGATTTCATTTATCTCGAAAGTGAGGAGCTGACTGACAAGATGATGGCGGAAGATTTTTGCTGTATTTTAGATTTAAACCCAGTTCTAATAGGGAACCTGCAAATGATTAGTTTTGTTTTTCATTAAGAATAATAATGAACCCTACATTCAAGCAATTGCCACCCCCGAATTGGCACAAATTTGAAAACAAATGTAAAATGCGCGCGTCTAATGACGCTGAACATTTTCAGTTCCTTCTTATGGAAGCTCAACTTCCATAGGACTTAATTGAAAACGCTCGCTCTGCTCCGTGCCGTTATGAATGCCCATGCGGCCTTGCGCATTTTACTTTTGCTTTCAAATTAGCGATTTAAAAGCGAGGTGCAAAAGAGGGAACACTCCCTCCCCCATCCTGGTGATACCGGTGTTGTCACATATCGAATAACCGGTGGGAAAATTTCCTCACCGTCACAACCCTAATACCGTTTTTGTTTTTCAAGATTTATTTTTACCGTTTTTGCCTTTATTATGATGATAGGACAGTAAGCAGACAGGAAGCGAAATGGGAGAAAGAGGGGGAAAGGATCGGGAAAGGTCCATGAGCCGGGACTCAAACTTGGGTCGCCCGAAGCGCAACGACGCTATGTGTCGGTGCGCTTCCCACGAGGCTATCCGTGCTGACAGTTCTTACTAATGATTGTACGATTTAGATTGGTTTTTATGACCGATACCTTTTATTTTTTTATGTTGAAGTATGATATCCAGAACCAATTTTTAATTATTTTTATTACAACAAAATTAGCTAATAACCAAATTATCATTACACTAAAACAAGCATAATATGCATTATGAATAACAACAGCAACAACAATAATACTTTAATTAAACCTGATTATTATTTTTATATTCATAATATACACTTTGTTTTTAATTATTATTATTAATAGATTAATAAAACAGTGTACATTATGTTATTATCAATGTATTATTACTACTATTATTGCTATTTATTAATAAAAATGGTATGCATAATGAATATTTTTACTACTACTACTACTATAAAATAATTATTATTATCATTATGATAGTGTAACATACATAGTTATGAGTGCAGATTGGACTTAATTTGTATTTTCTTATCTAATGCAGTGACACTGATACAAGTGTGACTTTAGTGTCCAAATACTTTTTGGGGCCTCTGTCTCTAAAGCTTGACTGTTGTCTTCTGGACATGCCACGTAGCAGCTGTCTCAGAGAGGGGAGTGAGGGGCACTTCCTGTTGTTCAGAAAATGAAAGGCTCCAGCATGATTTAAAGGAGCACACATGAACTTCATGTTTTGAGCTAGGTCTGGAGAGAAGAAAATCCCATAGAACTGGCCAGTTGCATAAACTTAGCCACTATGTTAAGAGGACTGTGTTTTAAGGCCAACTTGCTGTTAACCGATGGCTAATCTGTCTATCTTTTCCAATTCAAATTAGACCAATCTACCATTTTATGTAACTTTATGTATATTTTTTCCAGTCTTGAAGAAAAAACTATGACGAGTTACTTTTAAGACTAGTCTAAGCAGTATTTATGCAACTGGCCACAGTGCACATGGTGGTGTTTACAGAGCACAGTATTTATTTGGGAAAGAGGGGTTGTTTCTATAATGGATGAAAGATGAGAGCCAAAAGTCTGCTTATAAAACCTACTATAATAATCACCAGGCAAACAAAAAATAAAGTCAGATAACAGAGAAGTACATTACGTTCTCATTTAATCATTTAGCAGACCCTTTTATACAACACAATTTACAAATTATATGTGAAATATTATTACAATTTAAAATAACTGTTATAAAACTGTTTTCTATTGTAAAATGTAATTTATTTCTGTGATGCAAAGCTACATTTTCAGCATCATTACTCCAGTCTTCAGTGTCACATGATCCTTCAGAAATCATTCTAATATGTTGATTTGCTGCTCAAGAAACATTTCTTATTATCATTATCAATGTTGAAAATATTGTTGCGCTTTTTTGTATTTTTGTGGAATTTTCTCTTTTTCAAGATCCTTCGATGAAGAGAAATTTCAAAAGAAAAGCATTTATTTTAAATGTTATGTGACAATGTGCATATGTTTGTCAAGAGGGAGTGTAATGTGTGTTTTTGTGCATAGAGAGACCAAAACAGACCTGTCGTATACCGCAAACAAAAGTGAAAGTGAAAATAGAAATATAAACGTATTACGTTATAATAATGGAAACAATTTAATATGACATATTCATTATAATGACAAGTACTTGGCTAATAAATTTCAAGTTAAACTCCAGCTTCAGAGTTCAGACATTTTTTTTTACATTTTCAAAATGATACTGCAATTCTGTACCGACAATCTCATCTGCTTTCATTTCCAACTAATCCTCAGAACAAGATCCTAAGCACTTAATCTGTATTAACCAGTATTGTACTGTCCCTCTCGTTTCCCATAAAACTCCAGAAGCATTTACTGAAGCTGAAAAACGTGATTTATTCTCTTGTTATTGTCAGAAGACAAGCAGCTCTGCAAGGCCTTTCTGTCAAATAATTTCCAACAACGATATTTACGTTCCTTCTCTTTTTGTCTTTCTTTAGGAAGCTATTGTTTTTTTGGGAAGTGCAACGCTTGTGATGACAACTTCTGTTCTTTTAATATCGAGCCTCATCATGCCCACAATGTCTGACCAGCCCATTACAGGAAACAGATATTCAAATCCTCTATCGACCAGATGGTTAATAATCTCAACCTGACTCTGCAGCATCACTGGATTAGAAAAACTAAAATATCATAACATCAGACTGTCCTTTTACTGACACATCAAGCACAACTTGCAGACGCATCCCAGAAGTAAATGCGTTTTTGTAAAGGTGCGGTTCTGCTGTTCAGATGCTCCTCTGCTTCTGCAATGGCATGAATTCAAACGGTTCCTCGGCATTGTGTCTGATCCAGACGTTAATGCAGAGCTCATGACAGCTGCTGCTGAAATTATACCAGCATGACTTCCAACAAGCTCCATCTAAATGACACCTGAAATAAGTTAAGTCGTCCCATATATTCTCAGCCTCTCGGTTTGCTCAAGGGCAAGAGGAACTGCCAATAAACTCGTCAATTGTTCTATTCCTCAATCTTCCCTCTGACCCACAGTTATGTTACAGCAAGCTGTCTGCTGTTACAAACTAAAACAAAACAACAACAAAAAAAACCTTGTAAGAGGATCCAGAGGGCTCACATTTAAGTCTGAAATATGACTATTGAAGTCAAACACATGAGACCTGGTGAAATGTCTGTTACTGCAACTCGGCATGATTAAAGGCATCAAAATGTTACATAAATGTATTTTTGAGCTTAGACTCTTTTCTTTTAATTAAAGAAAGTTGTTAATTCTGTTATTAAACCAAAAACAAACAATTAGATAATTTATATACATACATATATATATATATTAT
>RJVU01051519.1:2820538-2830993 GCA_003731715.1 Anabarilius grahami | reverse complement strand
ATCGCATTGCCAACAGCCCCTGTTGCCCACATCACCTTAAATCATCAACTCTGATTTAAAATAAATGACTTCCAGTCAGTTTGTCACTGCAAATAGTTGTCACTGTGAAAGTCACTCTAGGATACGCTATGTCTTGTGATGGACACATCAGTGTAGTCATGCCAATTGAAACGTCATTGCATATTCAGCACAAGCTCCAGTGAGGTTCACGTTGTTGTGTTGAGCTGTTGTGCTCAAGTGTGTTCTGAGACTTTGAGTGAATCCATTGTGTTGGGCGTCACAAAGCAGTTTTTCTGTTCCATTGATCTGAATGAAAGCTCACTTGTGCTATTGTCCATGTCTTTGTCTGAAGGCATCTGTGGGCTGTCTGTAAATATTTCCCTCCTGTGCCAGAAATATTTGGTCTTTTACTGCAGCCTGCTGGGTCACTTTCCCAGTCTCCAGAGGCTTTTCAGAATGTTATTCAATAAAAAAAGTTATGAGCTTATGGAGTTAGCTGAAGTACACAATATTGACATATTTATAGAAGCTACCTGAGTATTAACAAATCTGGCTTAATTGCAAAGAGATTTGAACATCAATCAAATTGAATAAACTCCCAAAGCATTATGAATTATGTAATTAATCACAGAATTTAATCTTTTTTTAAATTATTATTTCTAATTACAAAACACTACTACTGTAGCTCAATGGCACTAGCAACACCAAGGTCATGTTTATTTGATTCCCAGGGAATGATAAATGTATATGACATTTTAAAAATGCTATTTATGTTAGTCTCTTATTTCACTACTAGTACTTTCAAAGACTCTACATCCCACTAACCTTCATCTAGACTAGAAATTGTTGTATTATAAAGATCAGTGTTTCACAGCAGTTATTTTAGTTTTATTTATATACTATTCTAGTTTTTATTAATATTTTAAATTAGCTTTTATTTCTATATTTTAAGTTTTCATTTTAATTTAAACAATATTTTTAGTAGTTTTATGTGCTTTTGTAATTTTATTATTAGTTTATAAAAAAATATTACTGTTTGTGTTTAAAGGGGACCAGTAATGCCCCTTTTACAAGATGTAAGTCTCTGGTGTCGCCAGAATGTGTCTGTGAAGTTTCAGCTCAAAATACCCCACAGATCATTTATTATACAATTGTGGTCAGAATGATTGGCACCCTTGGTAAATATGATCAAAGATGACTGTAAAAATAAATCTGCATTGTTTATCCTTTTAATCTTTAATTCATAAAATTAGCAAAAATCTAACCTTTCATTGAAGGAAAAGAATTGAAAGTGGGGGGAAAATCACATTATGAAATAAATGTTTTTCTCCAAAACACATTGGCCACAATTATTGGCACCGTTTTATTCAATACTTTTTGCAACCTCCTTTTGCCAAGATAACAGCTCTGAGTCTTCACCTGTAATGCCTGATGAGTTTGGAGAACACCTGACAAGAGATCAGAGACCATTCCTTCATGCAGAATCTCTCCAGATCCTTCAGATTTCCAACTCCATGTTGGTGCCTCTTCTCTTCAGTTCACTCCACTCATTTTCTTTAGGGTTCAGGTCAGGAGAATGGGATGGTCATGGCAGAAGCTTCATTTTGTGCTCAGAGACACATTTTTGTGTTGATTTTGATGTTTGTTTTGGATCATTGTCCTGATGGAAGATCCAACCACGGCCCATTATTGGATTTCTAGCAGAAGCGGTCAGGTTTAGATTTTTTTATCTGTTGGTATTTGATAGAATCCATGATACCATGTATCTGAGCAAGAAAAATAGGCCCACAACATTAAAGATCCAGCAGTATATTTAACCGTGGACATGAGGTACTTTTTATCCATGTGTGCACCAAACCCATCTGGTGGGTTTTCTGTCAAAAAAGCCCTTTTTTTTAAATTTCATCTGACCATAGAAGCCGGTCCCGTTTGAAGTTCCAGTCTTGTCTGACAACTGAATATACTGGAGATTGTTTTTGGATGAGAGCAGAGGATTTTTCTTGAAACCCTCCCAAACAACTTGTGGGGATGTTGGTGCTGTTTGAGCATTTTTTTTAGGCTTTCTGAGACTCAAGACTCAACTAATCTCTGCAATTCTCCAGCTGTGATCCTTGAAAAGTCTTTGTCCACTCAAACTTTCCTCCTCACCGCGCATTAGGACGATTTAGACACACGTCCTCTTCTAGGCAGATTTGTAACATCTTTAGTTGATTGGAACTTCCTAATTATTGCCCGGATGGTGGAAATGGGGATTTTCAATGCTTTAGCTATTTTCTTACAGCCACTTGCTATTTTGTGAAGCTCAACAATCTTTTGCTGCACATCAGAACTATGTTCTTTGTTTTTACTCATTGTGATGAATGATTAAGGGAATTTGGCCTTTGTGTTTCCTCATATTTATACTTCTATGGAACAGGAAATCGTTGCTGGACAATTTCATGTTCATGATCGCCCTGGTGTGCTAAAAAAATGTAAATATGAATGGGAATATACTTCAGAGATATTTTACTCATAAAAAATTCCAGGGGTGCCAATAATATTGAGGCCAACGTGTTTCCCCCCCCCACACTTTCAGTTCTTTTACTTCAATGAAAGGTTAGATTTTTGCTAATTTTATGAATTAAAGATCAGAAGGATAAACAATGCAGATTTATTTTTATAGTCATCTTTGATCATATTTACCAAGGGTGCCAATAATTCTGACCACAACTGTAGCTTGTCAAATTTACCCCTGGGTGTTAGAAAAAACACGCCGTTTTTGTGTGTGTCCCTTAAAATGCAAATGAGCTGCTGCTCCTGGTACGCTTTCCAAAAGAGGGTGGAGCTTTAACAGCTTGCGCTTTGGTTGCTCAACAACAGCAAAGCTGGAGAATCTCATGCAGCCAAAATGATGATTGTCAGTAACGTGTTCAGCCTTATATTGTTCAAACCGGAGTCGGACACTGATGGAGAGACTCAGGAAGAAGTTACAACTTTTAGAATGCATCTGGACGTTAATGAATGGTTAGTGGATAAATTTATGTAGTTCCTGTGGAGTTGATTCTACTCATCGACTAGCATGTGTCGACATGTTAATCTTTTGTACAAATCCAGCGTTGAATTGACCCTCGTTTGTGAAGCAGTCCGGCTTAAAATGACGGCATGGCAGCAACACTCTACTACAACAACTCTTCCTCTTCTCTAAAGCAGCCCAACATGGCCTCAGCTCCACTTTTGTGTGTTCTCAGGGGTAGGGTTTATGTAAATGTTAGGGTTAGTGAAAGAAGCTCGTTGTAGTCCCTATACTACCTATTTGTTGTAGTCCTTAAACAGTGAATTCTATAAAAGAAAATATATCCCTTTGCATTGACCTTTGAGCGTCGTAACTTTGCAGATGTTGTTTATGCTCTAAAAGCAACATTACACACTAACTAAAGGTAAAAAAGTGAAATCATAATCAACCACCCCTTTAATTTATCTTTATTTCAGTTTAGTTCATTTTTAGTTTTGGTTAAACTTTATTTTATGGTATCCTTGTTACAGTGATATTATACATTTAAGTACTGAGTAATAATAATTAACTTCATGTACTTACTGTAGGGTTTGTTGCATGTAATTATGCATAATGTATAGTTAGCACTACAGTAACTACATGTAACGTGTAAAAAGGACATTGTAAAATAAAGTGTTTCCTTAGTTTTTATTTATTTCTAGTTAATTTTACTGCTTATTTATAAGCAGTTAATTTTACTGCTTCAACTTTCAAGGCAACATTTCTAATTTTCGGCTAAAGTTTTTTTTTATCTAATATTTAGATTTTATTTTATTTAAATTAGCAAATGTTTTTAATAGCTTTAATTAACATTAATTACCCTGTTTCTCAGTCATTATACTATCATGCAGGATAAAACTGATCTGAGACCTGCGAACATTCTTCCATGTTCCAGTCACTGGCCCAGCAGGTCCTCCAGCATCACATTAGTGTCATTCACAGGACAGGAAGTGTCTTATTATTTTCTATTAACATTTGAAGTCTTCACCAGAATACCTTAGTGAGCATCTAACAACCACGACCACCACTGTGTGGAGGATTTCGTCAGTTTTACCCATGTTACAGTAGTAGAGTTCTGTGTGTACATGTGATGTGTTTGATCATATGTGGACGTGTGTGTTTGTCTGCTGTGTTTATGTGTGTGACAGAGCAGTGATGTGTCTCCGTGTTCTGTGTTGACGGATGAAGATGACATCACAGATCTTTCCACTGACCCCGCCCACTATCAGCTGCTGTCACAACTGGGTAGGGACCATGTCCTACTTTATAGTATGATAGAAGTCAGTTATTCCCTGGAATCTCATGTTTATATCATGTAACTAAGATTGATGAGTATTTCCGTATGTCTTGCTCTGTTCTTAATGTCTGTGTGTGGGTATTTTTGTATATATGTGCAGGCCGGGGCTTTAATAACCTCAGTCAGGTGAGCATGGCACGTCACACACCGTCTGGCCGGCTGGTGGCAGTAAAAAACACAAACCTGGACGAGTGTACAGAAGATGAGCTTCTGCAGCTGATGGTGTGTAATACACTTAAGAGAGCATCCCATTGATTTCTACAATTTGGAATTGAAGCTTTATTAGATTTAAAGCCTGACATATGAAATAATAGTAAAAAAGATATATATTTAAATCAAATTGTCTGTTGAAACTTTAGAAAAAATATGTAAAAAATATTATACTTTTTAGATTTTCAGATTTTTATGGTATTGGCATTTCTATGGATTTCATTTATTTATGTTTATGAAGGGAGCTTTTAATTGCAAAATGTTGCGAAAGCAGACTGCATACAATATATATGTAGTACCGGTTTGCATTCTTAGTAAAATGAGTAAAAAGGACATTTTAATTCAATTAATGTAATTATTAAATGAGTTGATGATCATATTTTTGTGACATGAGGTTATTTTCATAGTGACTGTTGGTGTATGAAATAACTGTTAAGCACCAAAATTGACAAAAAATATTATAAAAAGTAGCCCATAAGACTTATTTATTATATTTTAAGGTTTTTGAAGCCATACCATGATTTGTTTGAGAAACAGGCTGACGTCATTATTCAGGAAAATAACAGCATTGGTGTTTGCGACATGAGAGAGAGATTTTTTTGACCCTGTTATGATGATTGTCCTCGCATAGGTTGAAGAAGATTGACTGTAATTGTGAGGGCATTTTCAGGTTTTTAGACACTTACACACAAATCTTTCTCAGACAAGCCCATTGTGCTTGAGCATTCATAGTTTGTGCATATTAATTGCAGAATGAGGTTCTGCTGTCCAGACGGTTCCGTCACCCAAACCTGCTCACGTCCAGACTGGTGTTCAGTTCGTGCTGTCAGCTCTGGGTTCTGTCTCCTCTCATGAGTTACGGTAAGAGTCCAGAGTCATCTGTCCCTTACCTTCTTTTTCTTTTCCCATCCTTTCCTTATAAAAGCTTCTCTGCACATGCCTCTTTTAGGTTCTGCAGACTCTCTGCTCAGGTCGTACTTTCCGGATGGAATGAGCGAGTCTCTGATCGCGTACCTGCTTTATGGAGTGCTCAGAGCGCTCGAGTACCTGCATCACATGGGCTACGTGCACAGGTGAGCACATGATTGCTTGGTTTCACAGACTTCAATTAAAGGGGTTAGTTCACCCGAAAATGAAAATTCTGTCATCATTTACTCACCTTCATGTCATACCAAACCCATCAGGCTTTCGTTCATCTTCAGAACACAAATGAGAGATTTCTGTCCCTCCGTTGAAAGTTATCTAAAACTTCAAAACGTTCATAAAGAGATTGTGAAATGCTGCATTCCAGTTAACCTTCTTATATACTATGCCATAAAGTATGTACGGTTTTTGTGAAGAAAAAGTACATACTTTTGAGTGTGCAAAGGCAGGCTTTGGGACATGCTACTTCATAATGGTGTTTAACGGACTGCTCTGTCACTTAGTTATGTGCATCCTGTCACCGTTTAAATAGTCTCAGCCTCAGACGTCACACCCACTGACCGTTGGCTGAATGTCTGATGTTATATGGCACACAAAATTGGAAACACTTCAGGAGTTTCAAAGTCATCATCTGACTGGTTGAATTTTACAGGATTTTTTCAGGAGACGTGTGTGTCACGTTCTTTAACGGACCACCTGGAAACAAATCAGGATCAACTAAACGCTGGATTTTCAAAAGCAGTGTTGGGGAAAGTTACTATTAAAAGTAATTCATTACAATATTGTGTTACTCCCTAAAAAGTAACTAATTGTAGTTTGTAGAAGTAAACTTGCACAACATTCTTGAATAACTGAATGAGTGAATGAACAGTTTATTAGATGCATGCCGGTCTGTTATCGTAGGGACATCGACATTACATTTTCACTCCCCTAAACATGACGCGGAACAAAATGAACTGTGATTGATTGCTTTGCATGTCAGCCAGACAGCCTCTGGGCAGTCCTTGTCCAATGAAAGCTGCAGTGGAGCTTCTGCCATCAGACTAAAGGTCTGGCTACGCAAGACTTCCGCTTATACTGCCCTGTCAATCATCTCTTCACAGTTAAAATCCTTCATATTCAATTTAATTTAATTTCTTACTGTTTCAGAGAGCAATGCAGCAGCACATTGATCTGCCATTTGTGCATCTTTCCTGCGGAGACTCTCCTCATGTGTTTGAGTAATGATGCATTTAAAATTGAACGACCAAACGTATCTTTATAAAAGTTCACAGTGCTGTTGCAGATTAAATATAATGTGGATAACATTGAATAAATATCTTTTCATCAGATTAGATAGTGATTATTAATCACTCATACCCCTTTATCTAAACCTCTCTAATTAACTGTTGGTCTCGCACATCCACCATGTTTGTAGTTTTTTTTTTGTAGTTTGTAGTTCTAATCGAATCCTCGTCCAACGCACAATGGGTTGTGGGCAATATTAGCCATTAGAGTGTGAACAGATCTGCACTTCGGATTTAACCGAAGATAGTAGACCATTCGGGTATCTTTTGAATACTCATACTACTACAACATACGATTTGGACACACTATTCTAATTTCAAATACTATTTAGGATGGATAGTTTGTGAATTGGGACTCAGCACAGGTCTTCTGAAGAGATACGATTGTATGATTCATTTAGGCTTTTTTTCACATATAAACATTGATCAATGAACAATGTTTACAGCATGCTTGCTTGATGCACGAGAACCAATGGGGTTTATTCTCGTGTGTAATGCAGCATGTTTGAGCTTCTGTTTATGTTCGCTGATCAATGATTATATGTGAATAAAAGCCTAAATTAAATCTTTTTATCATATAAAGTGATCGTGTCTCTTCAGAAGGTTTGGATTGAACCGCTTAATACAATGGATGTAATTTACAGTCTTTAAATTACAATGTTTTGAACTCTCAGTTTTGGGTGAACAGACTTTCTTTGAAAGGACAGAAATCTCTCAGATTTAATAATATCTTAATTTGAGTTCCAAAGATGAACGAAAGTCTTATGGGTTTGGTGAGTAAATGACAGAATTTTCATTTTTGAGAGAACTATCCCTTTAATCTCGCCTCATCTCGTCTTCTCATCTCATCTCTCCTGCAGAGGTGTGAAGGCCAGTCATGTGCTGCTGTCAGCTGAAGGCCGTGTGTGTTTGTCAGGGCTTCAGAGTGTGTACAGTCTGATGAAGGATGGCAAGAGGATGAGAGCTGTGTTTGACATGCCTCAGCACAGTCCGTCTCTCCTGCCGTGGCTGAGCCCAGAGCTTCTGCGACAGGTGACATTTTAGGTGCAATTCAGATGTAAAGCTCTTCCAAACAGTAGCATTATAGACTGCATTAAACAATATATGAGAAAAATAAAGTGAGCATTAGATTATGACAGGAGCAGTCAAAATGTAAAAAACCAGCTTGCACAATTAAATATCCAAAACTGTCTGATATACAAGCTACCTTTCAAAAGTTTGGCATCAGTAAGATTTATTTATTTATTTATTTTTAAAGAATTATTATTTTTTTTTTACTCCGCAAGGATGCTTTAAATTGATCAAAGGTTACAGTAAAGACATTTCTAATGTTACAAAATATTTCAAAAAATGCTGTTCTTTTGAACTTTCTTTTCATCAAAGAATCCTGAAAAATATATATTAGTTTCCAAAATAATATTAAATGGTAAAACTGTTTCCATCATTGATAATAAGAAGAAATGTTTCTTGAGCAGCAAATCAGCATATTAGAATGATTTCTGAAGGATCATGTGACACTGAAGACTGGAATAATGATGCTGAAACATAAAAAATTGAAATAGAAAGTTATTTTAAATTGTAAAAACATTTCACTATATTACTGTTTTTACTGCATCAAATAAATGCAGCCTTTGGTGACTTCTTTCAAAAGTATTAACTGACCCAAACTTTTGAACAGTAGAATATACAGTATATATATATATAATCAGTCAAACCAAAAATTATTCAGACATTTTTTTATATTTTTGATATATTTTTACTAGTGGGTGCAGGACACTACAGTTCATTTATGTAAGTGAGGATAGCAAAACAAAGTAAACTGTGACATATTATTCCCAAAAATTCTTCATACAGTCGACTACCAGTAACATTGATAAAAAACAAAAATATAAAACTAAAACTATAGTGAATAAACTGTATTAATGAATGAAATGTTCAAGGTGTCTGAATAAATTTTGGTTTGACTATATATATATTACACAAAAATCATCCTATAGCACTACATTTGAAAAATCCTTTTTATAATATAAGCCGATAACCAATACAGTACTGATATTTTGTCCATTCCTAATTAAAAGGCCTGGTCAAGGTCAGGACCAACATCAATTGTAAACATATAGCTTCATGAGACATTATGATGGATTTTTGTGTCTCTTTCTGTGATGAAGGATCTTCATGGCTATGGAGTGAAATCAGACATCTACAGTCTGGGAATCGTGGCATGTGAGCTGGTCAGTGGCAGAGTGCCGTTCCAGGACATGCCGCCCACTCTGGTACTGCCATTCTTCACGTGTGTCATCTACTGCCATCTACTGAGAATGTAACTATGATTAATGAACACTCACTTCCTGTTTCTTCTTCTTCAGATGCTGCTTCAGAAGTTGCGGGGTTCTCACTGTTGTCTCCTTGACGTCCCCCCTTACCCGCTCGGAGACATGGGGGCGCTCAAGGTGTCTCGCTCTGGTGTGGATTCGGGGATCGGAGAGAGTGTTGCGACTGGAAGTCTGACTCGTACTGCCACTGCGGAGAGACCTCAAAGCCCTGCCCCCAAAAACCACTCTGCTACACTGCACAACCTGGTCCAACTGTGCCTGCAGCAGCAGCCTGAACGCAGGTAGAGACAGAGAGACCCTTAGCAAACACACTACACAGCCAGAGTTTAAAACAGCTAAATAATTCCATAGCCATCACACAAAAAATATATTTTTAATTAAATAATGCACTTTTTTTTAAAGTGTTTTCTCTGTTCATCTGGTATTAGTAGGGCGATTAAAAAAATGCAATATGTTTGTGTTGTATAGGCCGTCTGCGACTGCTCTCCTCACCCACCCCTTCTTCAGACAGGTAGATTCACCCTTTCATCAAGCTTTCACTAAATTTACCCTCTTTTCAGTCTTGGAGTGTAACCTAAAGTAATTCATGCATTGATCTGTGTGTCTTCCAGGTGAAGAAACACACGAGGGACTCTTTCCTTAGTTTGATGTATCCAGCCGTGCCAGTGTCCTGTCCTCCAGACACACCTCCATCCGGAACACCGACCCAGACCTGCAACACCCCGTCTCCCACCGATACGGAGCCAGAGGACTGCATGTGGGACTTCTCCTAAACCTCGCTATCCCTCTCTTCTCCACTTCCTTTCTCACACAAACCTTGCCCCAAGCAACTAGCGATAAATATATTCCATGTTAATCCGTCCTAACCAGCTGCTACATTTTGTCATATCAAACTACGGTAGCCCACCCACAGTGAAATCTCATTGGTCTAAATCCCCTCTCTTTATGGACCAAAATATTGATGACATCATCTTGCACTTATGGGCGTATTTAAATTTTTTGCCAATCAAATACTCTCTAGAATGAGTACATACCAGCTGCCTAGACATTTCCTGACTAGCAATAGCAAGTATAAAATCATACGACCGAAACTAAAAGCCTATTAATAAATTTAAAAAAATTTATTAATTGATAAAATAAAAGTGAAATTGTGATATAGTGCGGTTTTTAAATCTCAAAGGCTGCTATTTAATTAAATATATGCACTGCATATATCACAGTGAAGCACAGCAGTGTTTTCAGTGTTTCTGAGTGACTCGGTTCGCAGTAAATGCTGATCCACATGACCTCAGTCCATACACAAAGTATTATTATTATTATTATTATATATTTTTAAATACTTTATTTAACATTTTACAGTGACATTACAATGGT
>RJVU01051519.1:2790499-2820501 GCA_003731715.1 Anabarilius grahami | reverse complement strand
AATAATATTAATATGATTATTATTATTATTATTATTATTATACTCATATGTATGGAAACTTGTTTCCGGCACTAAATAAAAAAAAAATAAAAAAGTAATTGCGACTTTTTATCTCATAATTCTGACTTTTTTTCTCTCTCAGAATTACGAGATATAAACTCACAATTGCGAGTTTATATCCAATTCTGACTTTATATCTCACAATTCTGACTTCATATCTCGCAATTCTGACTTTATAGCTCGCAATTCTGACATTATAACTCGCAATTCTGACTTTATAGCTCGCAATTCTGACTTCATAGCTCGCAATTCTGACTTTATAACTCGCAATTCTGACTTTATAACTCGCAATTCTGACTTCATATCTCGCAATTCTGACTTTATAACTCGCAATTCTGACTTTATATTGCAATTCTGAGAAAAAAAGTCAGAATTATTGGATAAAAAGTTGCAATTACCTTTTTTAAATTATTTAATGGCGGAAACAAGCTATCATACATACTGATATATAATCACTAAGTTTTGGCAAAATTGTGCAGCCCATACAAACAAGCACAGCGAACCTAGATCATTTTTATTTAATCGCAGTTTTTATCAGAAAAATCTCAATCCGATTTTATTCCCTTAAATCGTGCAGCCCTACTATTAGCTGTTTTTAAACAAAGGTCAAGTCCTTTTGATATATCCCGCCGAACTTCCTGTAAAATACAGGAAGTTAAACAGCACTCGTCAAGCCATTTGATAGGTCTTTAAATGTCAAATACTGTATGCTCTGATTGACTGTGAATTTTTTCACTTCATGCAACATTTTCACATTCATTATGGACAGAAAAATGAAAGAAAGACATGCCGTGACTTGTGTTTTATTCCATGCTGTGCGCTCATCTGTATGCTGCACATTTTGACTAGTGTAGTAGATCACCCAAGTATTCCATGCACACTGTGCACATACAACAGTATATACTGTTAGTATGCAATTCCCAGTAGACCATGTAAGTGTGTGATCAGAGCTTCCTGTTTGATGTTCACAGCAGCCAATCGCATCATGAACTAACTGCAGATCACTGGATTTGATCCAGCTCCTACGAGTGAGGTCATCAAACTGAGCCATGAATGCCAGGAGCCAGATGTCACGTATGAATGTGTGTGTGAAGGTTATTAGTACATCACCCACTCAACCTGTGACCGTGAACGTGTGGGTGTGTGTACAGTATGTGTGTTTGTGTGTATCTCTGTGTTCAGATTTCCAAAACCCTCCTCTTGCTCTTTAAGAAGAAACTGCACATGTTTTAATCCTGTGAAGATATAAACCAAACCATCAATGCTGTGCTGTTCAAACGGCCGTCAACACTGCCTCAACATGTGCTCTGGAAGGAATCAAGGTCAAACTGAAGGACTGAGCAGTTTTAACTGTGACTGATATTGTATTCACTGATTTTTTTTTTTCTATGTTAACTGTATAAGATATGTAGACATATGATAAATATATTCTTACTCTTTTTCTTAACTCATTGGTGTCCAGTCATTTTTTCTTTTCTTTTTTGCCTTTTCTTATTGCAGTAGATTCAAATGTGAAATTCTTAACTTAAAGTTCCTGCCAATTAAAATGTCAGATCAATAATTATCGGTTACACTTTACAATAAGGTCTCATTTGTTAACATTAATGCATTAACTAACATGAACTAACAGTGAGCAATGTATTTTTAAAGCATTTTTTAAACCATTGTTATTGTTAGTGAATAAAAATGTTCATGTTAGTTCACAGTGCTTTAATGCTAACAGATACAACTTTTAATCTTAAAATTGTATTAGTAAATGCTGGGATTATCATTAACTACGGTTAATAAGTGCTGTAGAAGTATTGTTCATTGTTAACTAATCTAGTTAACATCTTAAATGAAACCTTATTGTAAAGTGTTATTTAATTATATATTTTTTTCTTTCATTGTTTTTGTTCACTTACTGACCTTATATACTTGTAACTATACTAGTTTATCTAATTTTTGTGATTATTTTTGAGCTCACAAATGTAATATTTCATTTCCAGCAATTTGTTTTGCTTTTGATGAACGTTGATTTAAACTGTACTGAAGTATTTCTGTATTTGCGCTCTTTGGCCAGCAGGGAGCGGTCATAGTTCATAAATAGATCCTTTACTTTCTTAAACACATTTTACAAGATTAATGTTTTTTATGTCAGAGTAACTTAAACGTTACAAAGGAATTATAGATTTAATTACATTAATTTTTAGATTTAAAAACTGCGAGGACCGTTTTTTTTTAACAATGATTACAGGGGATACATCACAAAACATTTAAACTCGAGGTAGAGCAAGGCAATAAATTACATTTTCAGACAAGATACAGTAACCAGAGATAGTCTACTAAGAAGAGTAATTCACAAAACATGTAAAGCAATACATATTAAACACACAAAAAATGAGTAAAGATAAATAAAAATAACATGAAACTTAAAAAATCAGGAGGTAATCATGAACGACGACCGAATTACTGAGGCTGAATTAACCTGTGCTTCTAAGTTTAAGGCATGTCATTAATATTAATTACGCACGGTCATGTTTATGCAGTGAGCCTACTTGGTTGGCTGACGGGCATACGTTCTGATATTGGCATGTGATCGCTAAGCAGTTGGCGAATGATAAAAGCGTGGTTATTAATATTAATTAGATTACGTAACTGAACGCCAGTTTCAGCCACGCCTTTGCGACGCACATGAGCTCCACATAGGCAACGTAAAGGAGTGCGGCCTGTCGTAAAGCATCTACGAAGAAAACACACACAGGCGCGCGCACACACACATATACACACACACACACACACACCTTCAAGCCGCCCGAGCCTGTGCTGTGGCTTTGTAACGAGCCGTCGCAGTTCAATGCGATGATATTCGTCATATGCATCCGGGCTGTCAGGCTGATCTGGTTAAAAAATGAGTCAAAAGCCAGTTTGGGTTGTTGAAACTGACCTGGTTTAAATGTCAGTGGCGCTTTCAGTTCATGCAACATTCCTGGATTCGTAACCAGAACACAAGCTTTCAGGTCAGGAGTTTCGACAGGCTGCTTTTTTTTTTTTTTGAGGCAGGTGAGTTTCCGACTAAAAGTAAACTGATTTATTAATGCAGAGATCTTATTAGTCTTGTATATGCCGTTGGCATTTGTTATTATGATCTGATCTTTATAAAATGACAAGTCTTGACATTAGTGGGGGTTTCATAAGTGTTAAATCTAAATCTAAAATAAATATTTTATTCAAGAATATGTTGTTGGACATATCTTTACAGAATTGCACAAGTGTTGAATGTTTTGACACTCTCTAGTAGTGTCTATCTAAATGTAGAGTCAGTATTTTTGTCTAGTATCTATAGCATACAAGAACAACCTAGAGTTCCTAGATCAACTCTTTTACTATGGCATATATTAATAAAAAGTGCACAGATATGATATGGTCAATGCTGGAATTTACATGACTTGCAGTTTCAAAGTCAGTAATATAATGTTGGCTCTGTGAACATGTTGAGTTGGCTTGAGATGATGTCATGGATCTCTGTTTATTTTGGGATATTTTTTTTCCTTCTCTCAGAGTCATATATTGCACATTTACTGTTATCTGTGGCATGCAAATATGCTTTTGGGAAATGCATCTAAGCACAGGGCTGTTTTTAATATGTGCTCTATTTGTCGACAGGGCTTGGAAGAACAGAGGAATTTTTGGAATATCAAAAAGCTGCTGGTGGAAAGTGCCGGAAACGCACAAGTCCAAGTCATCTGGGATTCGAACCGTTCACATGATGGATGTGATTTCACCGTGCACAGAGGAAATGACACGATCTGTCACCCTGGATTAACACAGACTCCTATTCACCCATTGGTGGGATTTGTGATCCACTAGCAAATGTGGCATTTGGGCAAACTCCTTTTGGCAGGATGTTAACGCCATGAGGGCTCGGGAATATTGATCACATTATTATTGGGAGGATTTCTGCCTACATGCTCAAAGCTTGCAGTGCAGAATGGCATCGACCGAGAGACTGTATGAGGTTTGGATGCTGTACTGCAATAAGGTAAACAGCTTGCAGTGGATGCACTTTCATAGTTAATGCATTTAATTTCTCATGTACATTGCATCACTAAGCGTCACCAAATAATCTCTTTGCACATAAGAAGGAGCGCTGTTTTATTTATTTATTTCTTGTGCAGTGCATGTGGCTGGTACACTGTGTTCTATACAGTATGTGAACGCTTGTCAGGACATCAGAATGCCCTCTGGAGAGATCCATTGATCTCAGGTGGTTGTGAATGTTCATTTCTGTTCATGGATGGAGATTCTACCAACTCCCTCTGTGATGCCATGTAATCAGAATTAACTTGAGATAATTCAGTGCACAATGATGGATTGTGTTCTGGTTATTCTTCCTCATTGGCCCCAGATGCATTTGGGATGAAGAGAAAATAGTGTTGCTTTACAATGCCCCTTTTACAAGATGTAATATAAGTCTCTGGTGTCCCCAGAATGTGTTTGTGAAGTTTCAGCTCAAAATCCCCCACAGATCATTTATTATAGCTTGTCAAATTTGCCCCTATTTGGATGTGAGCAAAAACACGCCATTTTTGTGTGTGTCCCTTTAAATGCAAATGAGCTGCTGCTCCCAGCCCGCCTTCCAGAAGAGGGCGGAGCTTTAACAGCTTGTGCTTTGGTTGCTCAACAGCAACAAAGCTGGAGAATCTCATGCAGCCAAAATGAAGATTGTCAGTAACGGTGTTCAGCCTTACATTGTTCAAACCGGAGTCGGACACTGATGGAGAGACTCCAGGAAGAAGTTACAACTTTTAGAATGCATCTGGACGTTTCTGAATGGTTAGTGGATAAAGTTATGTAGTTGCTGATGCATGATAATCTTTTGTGCAAATCCAGCATTGAATTGACCCTCGTTTGTATAGCAGTCCGGCATAAAATGACGGCATGGCAGCAACACTCTACTACAACAACTCTTTCTCTTCTCTAAAGCAGCCCAACATGGCCTCACCCCCTTTGTTGTGTGTTCCTGGTGCAGGGTTTATGTAAATTGCAGGGTTTATGTAAATTTTAGGGTTAGTGATGTCACTAACCTGGGAAGAAGCTCGTTGTAGTCCCTACCAGCCATTTGTTGTAGTCCTTAAACAGCGATTTCTGTAAAAGAAAATATCTCCCTTTGCATTGAACTTTGAGCGTCGGAACTAAACTAAACCAACTGAAGTTTAAAAAGTGAAATCATAATCAACCACCCCTTTAAAATACTTTCTCTGATCCCAGTTTAATATGTAGAAACAACTATAAGTAAAACTTTTATATGTAAATTTCCCCCAAAAGTGACTGTTTGTTTGTGCAACATTGGCTCAACCAATGCTGTGAGTTTGGGGGTGGGGTTAACTGTTTGACTAGCCAATGGCAGATAGGGGGAATGTTCAGTTTTAAAACATTATTTTTGCAATTCCATTTTTGTTAGTGGTTCAGAAACTACACATTTTTACTTTAAAGAGCCTTACATCTCTTGAGATAATCACTAGACTAGATAATTTGGACTTCCTCTGAAATCGCGTCACCAAGACGTCTTAGGGTATGTTTACACAACAATGGTGTACTAAAAGTGGAAAAAAAATGTCCTTTGCGTTTTTCATCTAAAGACGACAACCTTGTCAAAATGATCCCCGTTCACAAAGATCCGCAAAACGATTAAAAACGCTGCATTTTGCTGCCAGGCCTGTAGTTGTCGATGTCACTTTGTAAAGAAACACTACACGCATATAAACCGAACACATAATGCACATGTGCGTGACATCACCATTTTCACAAATTTGTTTTTTTGTGAAGTGAAGTGACATGTGGCCAAGTATGGTGACCCATACTCAGAATTTGTGCTCTGCATTTAACCCATCCAAGTGCGCACACACACAGCAGTGAACACACACAGCAGTGAACACACACACCGTGAACACACACACGGAGCAGTGTGCAGCCATTGCTGCGGCGCCCGGGGAGCAGTTGGGGGTACGGTGCCTTGCTCAAGGGTCTCACCTCAGTCGTGGTATTGAGGGTGGGCATTCACTCCCCTCACCAACAATCCCTGCCTGACCTGAGACTCGAACCCATGACCTTTGGGTTACAAGTCCGACTCTCTATCCATTAGGCCACGACTGTAGTTTACACAGAGACGATAACGGTATCGTTTTCAATAACTTGTACTTTTTAAACTTGTACTTTCAGGCCCCCATAACTCCAATGCAAACTGACATTCAGATCCGCCTCCATTTAGTTAGCAACGCCCAACTTCCTTCGATCCAATCAATTCCAGAGGACGAAATCAAGTCTCGTCCTACTTTTTTTTTTTTCTCATTCCAGAATCCTCTTCACTCAGGTATACGTCACAATACGGAAGAAAAGTCTATCGCAGCTTCCATTTCATGCCATATTTTCATGCAATATATATATTTATTTATTTCTAGCTTTATTTTATTTCAGTTTTAGTCATTTTTGTACTCCAACTCCAACTTAATTATTTTAGTTATTTACTAATGCAAGGCAACATTTATATTTATCTATTTGAAAGGTTTTTTGGTTTTGTTTTTAGTTGAAGTGTTTCATCTAATATTTATATTTTACTTTATTTCAGCTTTATTTTAATTGCAGATTTTTAATAATTTTAGTTTTTAACACCACTCTATAGCTACAGACTGATCTTGCCGATTAGTTAAACACAATAGCATACTTCCTTGTCTTTGTGTTTTGTGTTGCCACTACAGATCTTTAACTACTAGGTTACCACCACGCTCGTATTGTCAGATCCTTGTTGTTATTGAGACTGTTGTGATTATCAGACTGCGGTGAGGTTAGGTTGCTGTACAGGACATTTAACACTGTAATAATAATCCAGAACAAATGTAATAATAACACATTTTTCACACCGTTATCGTTTCTACAAGAGAGGATATTTAGCTTCCTCAAGAGCCCAAGTGTCTGCAGTTGTCAGCAGTATCTTGTGGGTCTGTCATGTCAGCGTAATACAGCGATTAGACCATGAGCCCCTCAGAGCCGCGGCTGTCCACAGGGACTCAGGACTTATCCAGATGACCTGTCACATAAAATAAGATTTTCCTGAACATTAGCCTTCGGTTGTGGCAGGGGGTGTGTGATTTAGGTCTAAAAGGGATAAAAAAATTGGAAATGGGATAAAAAAATAATACACGTGCACGTTTCACTGATCAGGTTTTAAATGATTTATCTAAGGTTTATTTGAATAGGGACAGATACAATATACATAGATAAAACTGAAACAACAGCCGTCCAGTGCAAGTATCTTTGTGCTTGTAGCGAAGACTAATTTGCAACACTCGTCCCTAAAACTTAAATCATGAGATATGATGATAAAAGAGCATCATGAAATATGATCTGTGATATATACTATGGAAGCTTGTTTCTGCTATGGAGTAAAAAAATGTTAAAAAGTTAATTACGACTTTTTATCTCACAATTCTGACTTTTTTTTTCTCGCAGTTGTGAGTTTATATCTCACAATTCTGAATTTTTTTGTTGTAATTGCGAGTTTATATCTCACGATTTTGACTTTTTTGTCGCAATTGCAAGTTTATCTCACAAATCTTAGAAAACAAGTTAGAATTGCGAGGAGATATATAAACTCACAATTCTTCTGACTTTTTCTTGCATTTGCGAGTTTATATATTGTACTTTTGACTTTATTTCTCGTAATTTTGGAAATATATATATAAACTTGGAATTGTGAGGGGAAAAAAAGTCAGAATTGCAGTTACCTTTTTTACTTTTTTTTTATTATTATTATTCCGTGGCAGAAACAAGCTGCCATAATAATCTGTGAACAACACTTTTGTTTGTTTTTAATCAAATAGTTGTGTCTTGACACTCTCACTGTGAGATGTTCAACCTGCCAGCTCGTCCTTAACATGATTTCCGTCATGAGCTGATAGTCAGAAGTCCACTGTGGTTTTGTTTTGCAAAAATGACCTTTGCTTTTATGGTTCCTGCTCTCATACATTAACCAGCCTGTGATCTTCAGAACGCAGCGTGAAGTGACATTTCCTCTTAAGCACGTTAATGCAGTCTAATGATAACTGTTATGTCTGTCAGATTTACATTTATGTCTGTTAGATTAACATTTATGCATGTTGGCAGACATTACAACGGCTTTTGCGGTGCATTCTGGGACATGCCTTTGTGTGTTTCTTGGGACAAAATGATATGGAGCCCAACCTGCTCAGCCTCTATATTTTCTGCTATAATCAATAATCTAACCCAGGTTCTGGGAACCTTTTGGTCTTGTACTGAGAGCCCATATTTGATTCTGAGTGGTGTTTTCCTGATTAAACACCTGTATTATGGTATGACAGCAAACCCTTACCCTCTGTACACCTCTGTTTCCTGCTCAGCAGTATCTGAAGTATGGTTTTGTGCATTTTCAGTGATAACGTATGTTGTTTGCTTCCATCAGATGAAGAATAAGACAAGCCCTATTTCTTAAAATCTATTTTATTGGAAAATGTTTGGCTGTAAAAAAAAAAAAAAAAAAGTTGTGGTTGCTAGGGTGTTGCTAAGGTGAAGCATTTGCTCAGGTGTGGCTAGTTTGCTCTAATTGGTTGCTAGGTAATTGTTTACTGGTTTCTATTTATGACTCGAGTCCCTCCTTCAATGTAATGTTGCTTTTCATCTCATGGCAAAATTACTTGAATTACATTTCTGATTACCGTTCTTATCTTCCTTGAAGTCTACATTTTAAGACAGGTCCAACTTCTCCTACTTGAATGTTGTGACTATATACACTACCATTCAAAAGTTTGAGGTCGTTAAAATTAGCCTCTTTTACTCACTGAGGCTGCATTTATTTGATCATTAACAGTGTTGAATATGTTTATTAGATATTCAAACATTTGTTTAAAAGATAATAAAAAATACAGTAAATGCATAGCTATTTGCTGAATGCTGGTGGTAAATGAGAAAGTATCATAGTGTTTGCCTTTCTGTTACTAAAAATATAAAAGTAAACGCTGCAATACTTTTTCCTATACCATTTACTTTCTTTGTTTCTTTGTAAAAAAAAAGAAGAAAAAAAAAAGTAAAAAGTAAGTTTAAGTAAAGAATTTTTTGCTTGTTAGTATGGTTGCAATTGGATCATCAAAGGTCAGCAACAAAGACATTGGTTAATAAAGTGAGATTAAATACATGAAGTATATTTGTGTAATTTTATCATTTAATTATTGCAGGTTTGAGTAGGGTTGTCAAAAGGACCAACTTCGGTACCAAATCGGTACTGAAATTTAAAAAATATGACAATATCAGCATTTCCCCCTATAGCATTTTGAGCGCTGTTGAGCAGATTGGCCATTGTGTTCACGTGCTCAACAGATATGTCTGTGATTGGCTACAATGGTCAACACTTCAAAAACATGTTGTAAATAGACATCTATGACGCTCTTCACCATCGGGCTTAAAAATAACAGTTTTCTATTGTAATATATTTTAAAATGTAATTTATTCCTGTGATGGAAAAGCTGAATTTTCAGCATCATTATTCCAGTCTTCAGTGTCACATGATCCTTCAGAAATCATTCTAATATGCTGATTTGCTCCTCAAGAAACATTTCTTATTATTATTATCATCTTATTGTTTTTGCGGAAACCATGATTACATTATTTCAGGATTCTTTGATGAATTGAAAGTTCAATAGAACTGCATTTATTTAAAATACAAATCTTTTGTGACATTATAAATGTCTTTATAACTTTTGATCAATTTGATGCATCATTGCTTGCTTAGTAAATGTATTAAAAATATTACTGACTAAAACTTTTAATAATAATGGTAAGCCAAAGTGGTAGCAGTGCCAGTAGTTAAAATGGTAGTTAGGTTGATTATACATCAATGTTTAATTTTTAGTGATTTGAACAGACCCTAACCCTAACCTCAAGTATGAGCAATAGTAATATTAGACTTAGCAAACACTACTAACAAGCACCCTTTATTTTAAAGTGTCAAAGTCCCGCATTTTGCAGTGGTTACTTTTAGCATTAAGATAGATCCAGTTTGTCAGAAACTAGCAGGTCATTTGGTAATTTTCTCTTGGGTTGTGAGAGAAAAACACTGATGTTTTCAATTCAGTAATAAAATTGGCAGCTACCACCTCTTAAAAAAAATTCAATGACATTACAACCTCATAAAAACTATTATTGTCCAAATTGGGTTAGAGTCTCCATGATCAGTGTTGGTGATTTTGAGATGGAAACATCCACCAAGTGTTGCAACTTTGCTGTCTGCATGAATGACAAAAATGCCAGATGGACAAATGTCTACATGGCAGATGAGTGAATGAAACAGAGTTGAAAACAAGTGAAGGAGGAACCGGACAGACTGAATGAAGCTTGCATGATGAAAGTGCTCTCTTTTCATATGGTCTGTTTACTCAAGCAGTTTAATAGAAGCTGGTCTTTGTGTTTCCTGGTTACAGTCATGATCCCATAAACACACACATACGCCCCCTCTGAGATAATGATAGACTGCACAGAGTCACTGAACACACACACACACACACATGCTGGAGTGTGACAGCAGCAGTTGTCTTGTGAATGGGATAGAGATACTTGTGTGCTGACCTTTGACCCAGTTAAGACCAGTGATTATCAGGGCTTGTCCTTCAATGATGGCTATAAACGGCTTTTACATGGCCGTGCGCTATTTATTTATACATGTACACACACGTACAGTACTTGTCCATTAGTCCTATTTAAAGGACACAATTATGATTCTTAATGATGCTTAGCATTATAAAGCTCTCTGAGATCAGGTCAGAACTTCTACACACCTGTGCTGTTGCTCATTAAGCAGATGTTAATGATTTGAATTTGCCTGCACATCTGTAGATCGTGAGGTCCATAAATCATCTTGGCTGTTTTCTTTTGCCTTGTTATCCTTTTCACCATCTCGTCTGGTTTGCAGGATCGGAGGGAACTGCAGGATGCATACACACACACACACATGGCAAGTGTGAGGGAGAGGAGATAAGGACAGCGGGATACAAAATTAAGTGTGAGAGAAAAGTTAGAAAATCGAGATAGTGGGGTGAGAAAGAGAAAAATGTATTAAAGAGAGAGAGAGGGAGATTGGAAAGCACAGTGCTGTCTCACTCACAAATACCCTCTTTCCTCACCATGGTAACAGTCCCTATCCGATCCTCGCAGGAACTCGAGTTCCTGTTGTGAAGGATTATTTGACTACTGAAATGCACAAGATATTAGACGAGAAAGAAGAAATGCAGAGACATCCGTTCAAATGATCAAGTCAGATCATCTTTCAGGGTTTAAAAATATATTTTTAAGAAAGCGTTGTGTTTTTTTGCAAGTTATGCATTAATATCAGTGTAATTCCTGTGAAGCTTTAGCTGGTGATGGCCTGAGTTGAAGGATATAACTTTGCATAGGCAGAGATGTTTATCGCTCAAGTCTTGTGCTAAAGCATGTAGGTTGATGTGTAGGTGTTATTTGAAGTAGTGGCGCTGTTCCAAAACCTAGATTGAGCCCACCTGGACAGCATTTTCTTTCAAAGTTTTTTTTTTTTATTGACATTATAATTATTGAAATTTTTTAACTACATTATAAATCGCATATAATAATCCCCCAACCCTCAGCATCAGATATCTAGAGTAGCATCCATACTGTCCATTAATTCAGATAGGAATTGTAAGTAGAAGAACCGAGCATACACATTATGTCAACATACATCAACCTCCAGCCATATATAAAAAGAGATACATGCACATACACTCGGAAAAAAAACAACAACAACAAAAAAAAAACCCAGCCGATAACCGGGCATTATTTAAACAGAGTTATCAACATAGTCAATAAAAGGGTGCCGCATCTTAAATTGTTTTTCTGACCCTTAATGAATACTTAATTTTTTCAAGGCAGATACAAGACATCATATCCATTGAGTATGTATGGGTGGGTGGGAAGGGATTTTCAATTTTAATAGTATCGCTCTATGTGCTAACAAGGAAGAGAAAGCAAGGACTTTACGTATAGATGCTGACAGCCACGACTCCTCTGGAGCTACTCCAAATAATGCCACTAGAGGTTCTGGCTCTAAACTGTGTTTAAGAACCGCCAAAAGGGTGTGAAATATTGATCGCCAGAAACGCTCTAATTTGGGGCATGTCCAGAACATGTGATTAATGATCACATTTACATCTATTGCATGTGGGGCTAGTACCAGGAAACATTTGAGCTAGTTTAAGTAAGCAATAAGGTACGAGAGGCTGTGCTGTATCGTGAATAAGTCATGGCTGAAGGGCGTTGTTAGGCACGATGCGAAGCTGCAACCCCTTCAGCCGTGACTTATTCACGATACAACGCTAGCCTCGAGTACCTTATTGCTTTTATAAAATGATTACCACACAATACAATTATTAAAGCCAAAAATATGTATCAATGCAACTTTCATGAAGTAAAGTTTCACTAAAAGCCTTCCTTCCGCCGGAAAATAGTCCCTGACCGTGAACGGCAACAGAAGTTACATTATTACGCCATTAGATGGCGGCAAAGACTGTCTTTATGAGTGTGTCAGTCAGTAGCGAAGGCTTTTACATCGAAAAGACTGAATTGTTGTGAATGCGGAAACAAGACTCAACTGACGAAATGCTTTGATTAGCGCTGTCAGTCACGGGAAAACCTCTTAACTGTTAAAAGGACAAGATAATACATCAGACATTTAAACATATTTTTTATTATGAACATAGGACTGACCTGAAAGAAAATGCTAAATCTGAATGCAGGTAATAAACTCGCTCACTCGATCTCTTTCTCACAATACACTTCTACATAATACAGTAAGCTTCAATGAACAATATCAACTGAGAACATACAGTTTACATTGCTAAGAGTGGTTGCTAAGGGTGTTGTGTAGTGATACACAGAACCGTTGGGTTAAGCGGTCATAGCCGTGTTTTATCGTGAATACAACACAGCTATTGACCAATCAGAATCAAGGACAGGAACTAATGTTTTATAACTTTGGATAAATGAGCTCTGTGTACTACTTCGAACTGTATAAGTGAATGCAGAGCACACATTGACGATGAATGGACCTGTTTGAGAATACAGTTCCATGTGTCTTCAGAAAGTGTTCTGTCAACCTAGACAGCATTTTAAGGCATCATATTTGCACACAAGGCTGGAAGCAGTAAGAATCATAATTGTTGATGCTTGTTTCTTCCAAATTCTAAGGCAATATGCATCCTTCATGGAGAAACTGACTCCAGAATGCAAGGCAACAAGATCAGTAAAAAGATAAGATTTTATATTATCTTACATGTTTTCTTCATCAAGATAAACTTCACATATGAACACAACTTGAAGCCTAAATGCAATCAGCAGAAGAAAAAGCTAAACGTAGACTATAAACAAACACCAACTCTTTGAGTTTTTATTTAAAATCTACATGTTGGAAAGTTTGAGTGAAAATAACTTGCAAGAGCTCGATTATACACAAGGATGCTGTAAAAAGTGAACTAGTAAGTAGATGAGTTTAACCGTTCGGTGTGATGTTTAATTTTGCAGAAAACCTCTGTAGTTCCATTTAGCCACTTGGTAGCAACTGCTTTTTAAGAAAAGCGGTATTACTAGATGTATTTTATGTTCTAGAATAAAATATGAAAAAACCTTGAGCTTGTGTTGACCACAAACCATATTTCAGATATTTACCAGAAAACCTGTTTAAAAAACTCAACTCATTTCTAGGCATTTGGACTCATTCCTGCTGTGCCAAAGTACCTTTCAAGGAAAGTCTCTTGACTCAGCGGCAGTATTTGCAACGCCTCCGGGCAGCTATTTCGGGCATCCAAGACTTAAGTCCTATCTATTTGAATAGGAGAATCCTGAAATCTCAAAAACTGCTTGGCGAACTCACAATTAAATAACAACAAAATCTGACATAAATTATGTTTCTTATGCCCAAATAGCATTAAAAAAAGCTTTTTTTTTTTGGTTAGATGAGCCAATGTGCCTGTGCAGTCCTAAGCGCAAGTCTCAGGTTTCTATGGGAACCAGAGCCTCAAACGGCAGCTGAGGTGACGCAATGACTTTATCAATCAGCAAATGGCTCTTTTACATATTCCGCCATATGACGTTTTTAAGTATAAATAGTGCAAGTAGTGTGTTCACACTGAAAATTCCAAAAAGAAAAAATACACATTAAATACCCGGATGATGCACTAAATTAACGGAAAAAACTAAGTGTAGAATTTAATTACGTAGCAGAGGGAGAGTGGGTATCAGACAAATTACAGACGTATTACAGACAAAATAATCTTATACAATTCATGCACTACATGGATGAGTGCATAGTGTATAGTGTGTTGTTTGGGATGCAACTTATGCCTTAGAAGGCAGCTGCCTATGTAGACAGCAATACAGGTTTGAGAGGTTATAAAATTTGCTTGTTTGCTAGGCTTGTAAATGCATGTTTTGTTTTGTTTTTACAAACTGAGGGGTTAGGCAGCATTATTTTCTGTCGAAATTTACAACATCTCAAGCTTGAGCATGTTATTTCTTGAAAGAGGCAATAACAGATATATAAATGTTTACAGGAGAAAGAGAATATCCTGCATACTAGAAGTCGATTATTATGGCAAATCAAATGGACAGGATGTCTAGCCCATGTGATTAGAGTGAGCTCAGTGTTGTGGCTGTAAGTCATATGCCTGGCATTAGTGAGGGTTTGGTTTGCCCAGTCTCTTTGCCAGAGTCTATGAATACATAACCATTTCTGAAAGAAGCCTTAGGGATGAGACTTTTAGTACTAAGTAGTCATTTATTAGATGCTGAACTGAAGTTATTAAAGTCACAATGAAATCAAAAATGAACAATTCTTATTTTTAAATGGAATATTGCAGTGTTTATTATAAATTAATTATCCATGCACATCAATTTTTTTAAATTCATGTGCCTTGTAATTATCAAAATAACTTCCCCTCCCTTTTGCAGCAACATCTCTGATATTTTGTATTGGCGTGAGCACGGGACAACTGTCACTCACATGAGATCCACCAATAGCAAACCACAACCATCCCATCAGTTTCCAATACGCAATGTCAAGTCCCACCCTGCATTTGTTCTTGTTCGAGAAGCTGTTTCACTCTGATATTCGTCAATAGGGAAGAAAAGATTATCGCAACTTCTGTTTCATGCTGACTTTAAACTGTAATCTACACACTGATTTTAACAGAACAAACAAATCAAGTAACTATATTATCATGCAGGACTCATTCAGGTGTGCAGGTTACAACAAAATAGTTTCCCCCAGGGCATGCAATACAGCATGCACAGCATAAAAGACTACTTAGAGTTAATGTTTAGTGCTTTAGTAAGAAAAACCACTTTAAATGGCAACTTGACATGCATGAGTAGGAGAATGTGACTGAATCGACCCACACCCTTCCAGCCGGAGAGGGCATCAGGAGCGAGGCAGTGTCCATTCTGTGGCGTGAGCTCTAAATAAACAGGGTGTGCCACCTTTGGCCAGATCCAGACATCGGTGTCTTGCCTCTGGATCCCAAATGAATGGGGCTTTTCTTTTGCACACACACACACACATAAACATATTCTACTTTTCTTTTCGTATATTCTCACTTTTTTGTGCTTTGAAAAAGTCAACAACAGACTCTTTTTGTGTTGTCCATGTTTCTAAGTTGTCAGCTGTTGAGAGTTGTTTTTTGGCATGGATGTGCATAGCTGTGTTCTGATGATCTCACCGAGAGGAATTTTTGAGCATGATTTCCTGTTCTGGATTTCTGAGTGTAACAGTTTAAGCATTGAACACACAAATGGCCTCATTGAGTCGTGACACAGTTCAGTCACGTCAATTAAAGCATCACGTGTTTCATAAATTCATTAGATTGCTGCCGGCTGTTGATCGAGATTTAATTCTGACCGTAATAATCGGGGTGAAAGGGACGTTTGTGGACGTTCCTAAGGAGCGTTGTTCTAGGTCAAGCTACTCTGTTTTCTGGAATGTTGGAATGTGTACAAGGTTGGCGATTCCTGTTTGAATGTGGTCAGGCCAGTTTGTTAGTTGTCAGGTGTCTCGTGTTGCACCTGATATAATCCACCCACTAACCTGAAACATTTGGACACACCTTAGATAACTGTTGATAGCTAAATGCATTCCTTTAGCTCAAGGTCATGGGTTTGATTCCCAGGGAATGCATGAACTGATAAAATGAATACGGGTTTTTTTTTTTGTCCAAAGGCCTTAATAATAATAAAAAACAAAGACATGACATCCAAAATATGTAAGGTAGTACAATTAGATCTCTTTTATTGAATCCAAAAGGTTTTAATTACATTTTGCTACATATAAAGATATTTTAAAGATTTTGAAGTGTCAAATGGTCATTCGGTTTAACCGTCTAAAGGCCAATACAGCCAATTAATTTGTGATTAAAATATCTTAAAATGTAATAAATATATATATTTTTTTATTAAGGCATGATTTTATAACATCATATATCAACATAGTGCAAAATGGTACTACAATTATGTGTAGAAGTTGTTTCTTTGTTATGAGAAAGAATGTCCAGAAAAACGAATATCATTGATGTCATTCGGAGTAACCAATATAAGGGACCATTTTGGATTAAGTCATGCGGTCAATATCATGTGACAGGATGTAACATCATTCAAAAACCTGCAAAGGACAACATGGTCATGAAGCAAAGTAACTATCTTTTCACTATTTGAAAAATTCATGTTTTCACTTGCTCATACGCATGTCCCGAAACATCAGGTCATTCGGTACAACCGCTATAAAACATGGAAAATGCTGTAATATTTTAAAAACTTGTACTAAATATAAAAGGTTTGATTGTCCTTTTGCTAGCTAGCTAGTTAGCTAGATATCAGCATGTTAGCATTGTTTGAAAATATCGTCATTCGGTATAACCAAAAGTATTATTCAGTAAAACCAAAATTTGGGTTAAACCGAATGACTTTTTTGGTGACAAATTTTGTCCATCTTGTAAAAAATGATAAAAGCAGTGTTAATTGATTATAAAAATCACATAATCTCATGGTTAACACTGAATAACACTTCAAAATTAATTATATCTCCATTATGTTTTTTTACACTTTTAAAAACCTTATTCGTCACTGACCCATACATGAATACAACGCAACTCACTTTAGGTAAAAGCATCTGCATGTAAATGCTAAGGCACATATAGCAGTAGATTGTATCTCCATGAATATTTTTTTTCATGATTAACGCCTTTCATTTTCTTTCTTTGTTGTTTTCTGAAACCTGTAGAAGGACCCGGACTATCTGAAACTCTGGTTGGAGATCTTCATCGGCTCCTATGAGAGATGCCTGGATGTGGATTTCGAGAAACCGCCAACCAGGTAGACTTTACTGCAGTCTAGCTACGTTCATCAATCAATCTGACCCTCTCACAGATGCACCTCATGAAGACAGATCAGGAATGGGGTTATGAGTTTGCAGGTCCTTGTGACAATTCTTCAAGAGTTAGTTCACCTAAAAATGAAAATTCTGTCATTAATTGCTCACCCTCATGCTTTCCTTCATCTTTGAAATGAAGATATTTTTGATGAAATCTGAGAGCTTTCTTTCCCTCCATTGACAGCCTACACAACTACCACATTCAAGGCCCAGAAAGGTTGTAAAGACATAATTAAAGTAATCCATGTGACTCCAGTGGTTTAACCTCAAACTTAATAAGTGACGCAAGTGCTTTGTTTGCACAAAAAAAAATATTATTTTCCACTTTATTTAAAGATTATTAATCTCCATCGCACATTCATGCAACGTCTGCTCTCACGTCAAAACAACACTCATGCGTCGTGGTGCTCTCATGAACGTGCGTTCGAGATTGATAATTTGTAAATAAAGTGATAAATTATGTTTTTTTGCACAAACAAAGCACTCACGTCACTTCGTTAAATTGAGGTTAAACCACTGGAGTTACATGGATTGCTTTAATGATGTCTTTACTACCTTTCTTGGGCTTGAAATTGGTAGTTGCATAGCTGTCAATGGAGGGACAGAAAGCTCTTAGATTTCATCAAAAATATCTTCATTTGTGTTCCGAAGATGAACGAAAGTCTTACGGGTTTGGAGCGACATGAGGGTGAGTACTTAATGACAGAATTTTCATTTTTGGGTGAACTAACCCTTTCAGCTTTTTCTTGATTATGGTCTTTCATATCAAGATTTTTTTAATGTTAGCAAGTCTGGTCCACTGACTAGTCAGTTTTGAAAATGTGTAGTTGTGCATCCTGAATCACTTGGATTCCCTAAAACTGTAGAAGCAGAGACCGTATAGGGCAGAGATGGTCGTCTGGTACACATATGAATTGGAGAAATCATAACGCTTAATATGGTGGCTGTAGCCATGTGTGCATGTGTATATGTGTGTCTGTGGATAATGAGCCATAGTTAATGGACGCCCTGCCATCAAGGTCATGTTATGATGCAAGTGAGCGGCAATACAGAGAATTCAGTCAACCCAGTCTCTCTCTCTCTCTCTCTCTCTCTGTGTGTGTGTGTGTGTGTGTGTGTGTGTGTGTGTGCGCGCATGAATGCATGGAAAAAATAAGAGAAGGGAACTAGATAAAAGGGGGAGGGGGAAGAGATTTACAGAAGGAGAGAGCGAAAGAGGGAAAGTGTTGAAGGATTTATGTGGCGGTAGTGCAGAGTGTGTGGCATGAGAAAATCACTCTGGCTCTCCCAGCTGTGGTCATGTGATCATGAAGTGCTTAGACTGTCAGATGACATTACGTAATGCAGAGCGAGAGGAGAGCCAGGAACCGACAGACAGAGAGAGAGAGAGAGAGATTGGATTGTAATGGGTTTATTTGCCTCAGCGCTCTCTCTCTCCTTCACAGCTGTGCTGCTCTTACACAGATCTGCTTCATTACAGTACAGTTCTCTCAGTCTTTGTTGTGATGGAAGAACACACTCTTGTAATGCAGTGCTTGGCTTCACATTCGTGATTGCAGAATTACAAATGCCAGAGTTGCTATAAAGTAGTCAGTTGAAAAAAATTACTGTTATGTCATTAGTTGCTCATTCAGAACCAATATGCTGGTCTTCATTTTCCAAGCAATTACACTGTAATTTTTTTTCAAAGTTGTAAATAAAACAAAGATTAGTGGACTGTGTTTTCTTTCTACTTCAAAATTTCAAGTTCAACTGTATGTGTTACTTGCTGTTTCTTTGCAATTAATTGTGAAATTTCCTAGCAATTTCTAAATGATAATTATTTTGTTTATTTTTATTTGGTAACACTTTACAATAAGATTCCATTTGTTAACATTAGTTACAGGGTTAGTTCACCCAAAAATGAAATTTCTGTCATTAATTACTCTCCCTCATGTCGTACCACACCCGTAAGACCTTCATTCATCTTTGGAACACAAATTAAGTTTTTTTTTTTTTGATGAAATCCAAGGTTGTTTTTTTTTATCCGCCATAGAAAGCAACGTAATTACCTTCATTCAAGGTCCAGAAAAGTATTAAAGGCATCGTTAAAGTAGTCAATGTGACTGCAGTGGTTCAACCTTAATGTTATAAAGCGATGCAAATACTTTTTGTTCGCAAAAACAAAACAAAAATAATGACTTTATTCATCAGTTTCTTCTCTACCCTGTCAGACTCGTACGCAGTGAACGCAGTGCAGAGCTTCCGTGTTTACATCCAAACACCAGCTCAGCATTGGCCGGCTCCTGCGTCAGCATCACACGCGTGCGTTGTGCTGCTCATGTGAACAGCGTCAGGCAATAATGAGTCTGCGTTCTGACGTAGAACCTGGAAGCGCTGATCGTAAACAATGTAGGAGAATTACAAAGTAGAGAAGATATTGTTGAATAAAGTTGTTGTTTTTGTTTTGTTTTTGCACACAAAAAGTGTTCTCGTCGCTTCATAAAATTAAGGTTGAACCACTGCAGTCACATGGACTATTTTAACGATGTCTTTAGTACCTTTTTGGGCCTTGAAATTGGTTATGATGTTGCTGTCTATAGGGAGGTCAGAAGGCTCTGATTTCATCAAAAATATCTTCATTTGTGTTCCGAAGATGAATGAAGGTTTTACGAGTGTGGAACAACATGATTAATGACAGAAATTTCATTTTTGGGTAAACTAACCTTTTAATCTTAGTTGGTGTTAATTTTAACATTTACCAATACATTATTCAACTTAAATTAATATTATTTAATGGACTTGAGCTAACATGAACTAACAATGAACAGCTGAATTTTTTTTGACTAACATTAACAAAGATTAATACATGCTGTAACATAAATTGCTCATTGTTCGTTAATGTTAGTTAATGCATGAATTAATATTAAAGGGGTGGTTCATTGCGATTTCACTTTTTTTACTTTAGTTAGTGTGTAATGTTGCTGCTTGAGCATAAACAACATCTGCAAAGTTACAGCGCTGAAAGTTCAATGCAAACGGATATTTTGTCTTTTAAAGTTATGGCAGTTTAATGCCTACAAAAACAACCGGTTTGGACTACAACAAGCTTCTTTTTTCGGGTTGGTGACATCATAAACCCTGCAATTAATATAAACCCTACCCCCAAGAACACGCAACAAAGTGGGCCAGGCTATGTCGCGTGCATACAAGTCTTCTGTGTTTGGGCTTCCTAGGGACGCTTGACTTCGGGAACAATGTTTAAAATGTATGTTTAATTCTGTTCCTGACTATTATAATGCTAGTTTAGCTGTCTGTGCTGCACATTTTACGGAAGACAGCTTCCAGAATCTACACGAGTTCAATGCTGGATTTACACAAAGGCTATTACTGAAAGATGAAGCAGTTCCCACTTTAAAAGCAGAAGCTGCTGTTTATGGGCCCCAACCTATAAGTGTGTTTTATTGTTTATAAAGTTATATAGTTTCTTGGACGTAAACAAAGACCAATGCGTTTTGGCTTCGCTAGCCAGTTAGCTAAATTCTATTTCAAACTTCTCCAACAAATGCCTACAAACACCAACAAACTTCTATTTAATCACACCAGCGAACTTCTGTTGGTGTTTGTTGGCGTTTCTGTTATCAGTGTACAGCATTGTTTCATTACGGCTTTTATGTTGTGTTTACCCACAAATTAAACAATACCTTTACAAAAATGCTATTACTCAATCATGTATTCAGCTACATTAAAGCTTTAATCAGGATAACACCGTATATTGAAAGCTAACATAAACAGCAGTAACATTTACAAGTGACAGCATATCTAATCACTTTGACACAAATACAAACAAAAATACTTACTATTCATAAATGTCATTTAAAAGCCGTGCTTGCAGAGGTTCTGCTTGACCCTCTTTATTACTGCTATCTGGGTCTGATTCGGGTTCAAATTGATACCGCAATATTGACCAATTATTTACATTTCCACTGAAGCAAAGACTGTACTTTGACCATAGCACATCCGTCGTTTGCCCGTAATGGTAAGGGGCATGACGTTTCGCGACAACGTGTTCCATACAGCGAATCACAATACACTGGACCAGCTAACCAATCTGAGCCCATTGCGTATTTCTGAGGGAGGGGCTTCATAGAACCAGGAATTCAACAGAGCGTTTTTAGCAGAAGGGAAACAGCGGTGTAGAATAAACTTAAAATATATGAAAAATATTTAAAAACAAAGCATTGAGACATGTTAAATTGCACCCCATAAACACAATAAAGCCTTGAAAAAAAACAGTGAACCACCCCTTTTAATGAATAGATCATTTTTTAGTTAAGCATCACAAAATGACACCATATAAGTTTCATACTCAAAACATATGGACCATTTAATAATAGTTTTGCATTTGTAATGGTTTTGCAGGTTGGAGGAGACGCCCCCTGTCATGACGCTGCTCCCTGATAACATCCTGCAGGTGTTGCGTCTGCAGCTGCTGCAGTGTGTGCAGAAAGCGTCTGAGGGGCTGGAGCCCGAGCAGCAGACGTTAGCCCTCCTGCTCCTCAAGTTCCTCATCGTCATCTGCAGGTCAGACTCTGAGACGTCACACTAGTGTCCTGATGGGAGAAAACTTTATGACTAAGAAAAACACATTACAGAAACCGATCGGTGTTATGATTAGAAAGGCTAACTAAAGAAAAAGTCATTTTAACAGTCTCTTATGAAAATATTAAGTGTGTCGAAATTCAGTGAAAACAGAAACTGGACACCCGTGGTCCTGCTGAATGTTTCATGAGTTCTCCGATCACCTGCTGCTGAAGGTTCATGTGTGGTTTCCACTTTCAGTGACACCTTGAGACTTTTCATGGTCTGACAGTACGATTCCTCGAATGGCAGCTGCTGCTCATTTGTACACACACACACACACACACACTCTTAAATTAATGCTGTTCTTTTGAACTTTCTCTTCATCAAAGAATCCTGTATCATAGTTTCTACCAAAAATTTAAGCAGTGCAACTGTTTACAACATTGATAATAATAAGAAATGTTTCTTGAGCAGCAAATCAGCATACTAGAATGATTTCTGAAAGATCACGTGACACTGAAGACTGGAGTAATGATGCTGAAAATTCAGTTTTGCATCACAGGAGTAATGTTTAAAAATATATTCAACTAGAAGACAAGTATTTAAAATTGCAATAATAATTCACAATTTTACTGTTTTTACTGTATTTTTTATCCAATAAACTCAGCCTTGATGAGCAGAAGAGATTCTTTCAAAAACATTAAGCAATCTTATGGACCCCAAACTCAGAAACGATAGTGTAGCTCCTGGGGCGAATTTGTCTTCTTCAGCAAACACTTGTCATGCACGTCCACTCAGAAAAATGTTGTTGTAATTTGTCCACGCACACACACTGTAGCGTCAGCTCTATGTCCAGCTTCAGCAGCAGTCAGTGTGTGATGTATGGCAGGGGAATGTCTCTGACAGCTAGAACTAATGGTCCTGTCATACGGCGGTCTGTCCAATATAGTTTCAAACACGCATGCACAGTTTCTCCACCCTGACAGCTGTGTGATCTGTTTGACAGGAACCTGTCAAATGTGGAGGAGATCGGCGCCTGTTCCTACATAAACCACATCATCACCATGACAACGCTTTATATCCAACAGGTCTGTAACTCCCTCTAAAACCAAGCTTTCTGTTTATCCATTCTTCCATTTCTTTTTTTTTCTTATTTTGTCAAAAACTGTCCTGTTTTTACCTTTTCCTCTCCTACTCCCTTTCTTTTCTTTTTCCTCTTCCATTTCCTCTCTTATTCTTCCCTTTCCTGTAATTTCCTCTCCATTTCCCTTTCCTTTCTGTTTCCCCTTTCCATTCCTCTTCCTTATTTCTCGCTCATCTTTTTTTTTCATTTTCTCTCAGTTCTTGTCCTTTCTGTTTCCCTTTCCTTTCCTCTTTTTCATCCTTTTCCTGTCCTGTTCTTTCCTCTTCCTTTTCTTCTCATTTTTCCTCTTAACTTTCTTCTACTCTTCCATTCTCATGTCATTTCCACTTCCTTTCCTTTTCCTTTTCCCTCTCCCACTTTCTCTTTCTAATTTCTTTCCTCATTTCTTATTTTTTGTCCTCTTCCTTTTCCTGTTTTCAGCTATCTCTTCCTTTCCTTTTCATTTTCTCTGTATTCCTCTGCCATTTTCTTTTGTCTTTCTTTTCCTCTCTATTTCCTCTTCCTTTTCTTCTTCCTCATTTCTTCTTTTTTTATTTCTGTTTCCTCTTTTCTTTCCTCTACTCTACTTTGTTCTCTTCCTTTTCCCTTTCCTTTTCCTCTCTTCTTCCTTTCCTTTTTTCTCGCTCCTTTTTTCCTCTTTCCTTTTTTCTCTAATTTTCTCTTCTCTTCCTTATTCTTTTTATTCCGTCTTTCTTTTCTTCTTTTTCTTCTTCCCTTTCCTGTTCTTCATTTCTTCTTTGTTGTCCTTTCTGTTTCCTCTTCCGTTTCCTCTACTCTTTTTTTTTTGTCCTTTTCCTGTCCTCTTTTTTCCTTTTCCCTTACTTTACTCTCATCTTCCTTTTTCTGTTTTCATCTTTCTCTTCCTTTCCTTTAAATTTTTTCTCTCATTTCCTCTTCCTCTTCCTTATCATCTTCCTTTCTCTGTATTCCTCTATTTTCTGTCATCTTTCTTTTCCTCTCTTCTTCATCTTCCTTTTCCTCTTCCTCTTCCTCAGTAATAAAGTAAATCAACAATTCTGTCTCTCTATTTAGCTGAAGAGTAAGACGAAAGAGAAGGAGCTGGCTGATCAGACACAAGCCGAGGAGTTTGTCCGTCACGCTTTGGCCTTCTGTGAGAGTCTGTATGATCCCTATCACAACTGGAGGCATCGTATTCACGGGTGAGATATGCAACCAATGCCTGAATTGTTAATCTCTTTGTACAAGCACGCACTAATCCAGAAGTTTCCTCACACACACTGAATAGGGCATTATTAGGCTGCTAATCTGTAGAATAAACCAGTGTTGTTTGGAGAGCTGGAATGTTTAAAATAGCTTTGTAGGATCAATGTTAAATGAAAATCATTTACTGAAAAAGTAAATCATTGACTTTCTTAATATATATTCCTGGTACTCTTGTGAATGATTCGTCAGTGCATGTTATTTTAAAGAACAAAAAGTTTGTATTTCTAATCTTTCATCAAAATGTTTAAACTTTTCACCTCTGAAAGAACTTCACTTAGAAAAACATTGCATTGTCTGCAGTTAAATGCTTTGTAAATGACAGGCGAGTGAAGAATATGTATGTGAAGGTTTATGTTACAAGTCATGGTGTATATGTTGCTTTATGTGCTATGTGCACAAAACACTCAATCCAGTGCAGTTCCCTGTTATTCAGTAACATGAGATACACACCGTCAAATGAGGCGAACACATATACAGTGAAAAACACAGCTGTGTTTGACCAATAAACACATGTAGTCTGGTTCTACAAGTTTTGTGAATAGCTTTTCTCCTTCCACTCAGTGTCTCTCTCTCTGTGTGTGTGTGTGTGTGTGTGTGTGTTCAAGGGTTATTTGAGGGCAGGTAACATGGCTGGAGAAATTAACCTGGGCTCATGGCACACATGCCACTGAAGTAACAAAATATAGGGGGTCAAAATACACCTTTATTGAAATAATTTACATTATCTAACATTTTGATATCTGTCATAATGTTTAATTATTTATTGTTTATTATTAATAATTATTTAAAGTAGTATATTATGATAAAAAAAATCAATATTTATATTATTAAAATATTAAAATAATCCAACTTAATATATGGCAGGGTTTCCTAAACTGGGGTTTGCAAACCAAATGAGATTTTAATTTTAAAATAAAAGCAAAATAAAAAGCTTACTAAAAAAAAATCTATATTTATTTGTTTACTTGCATGTCATGTGACCATTATCTGATTTCAGAGAACTGTGAGCGTTAAAATGTGATGTTAAATTATTTAAAAAAATAAAAATAACTTCACCTGTCTCTGCTCTATGGCATGATTCATGTGTGTGATATTATATTGACGCTAACTGAAGTGTGAGTAATGGGTCTGTTTATCTGGTTTGTGTTTGTTTGCTCTTGCAGACAGCAGCTCAGTACTGTGGAAAGAAGCAGACAGAAATTTAAAGCTGCACCGCTTACTGTAGAGTTTGTGCCCTTCTTCTACCGTAAGTCTATCTCTTTGGATGAACCCTGTGGGACGTGTGGTTTGTTTATTTACTGATCAAATCTGCTGTTTTATCATTTAGCCTTCAGCGATGGCTTATTACCAGCTCTCTCTAAACAAAGCAGTCTCAGTGTTCCTGTGCTTATAACCTCACACTGCTTATCTGTATGTTAATGGCCGAAGCCAGAGACATAAAGTGTCACACCTTTTCTGACTGTACCTGTGCATTAATGCAGTCAATACTTAACTTTTAGTCTGTAGAACTGAGGAACGTATGAAAAATGTTCTGTACTGAAGAGACAGAGGATAGAAAAGTCTAACAGGATGCATACAAAAAAAATTATTCACCATGTTGTTGTTGCCATTTGTCATTTGCATAAAAAGCAGACACCTCTTCATTCATATGTGTGTGTGTGTGTGTGTTTCAGAATGTTTTCAGGAGAGTGAGCACCTGAAGGACAGTCTTAAATGTTGCCTTTTGCACCTGTTTGGAGCCATCGTCGCAGGTGGACAGGTGAGCTCATATCCACAGTTGTGTGCCACTGCAGCAAAAGAGTGGTGAAGTTTTAGATAAAATTATAGTGACTTCTCAGTTATGGTGGTAAAATGAAATTTCCACCAATCACAATTTGGTATGCTAATAAACATATAAAAGACATGCTTCCTAGTTCAGTTTTTTGTGTCTCTTTTAAAGGGTTAGTTCACCCAAAAAAATTAATTTCTGTCATTAATTACTCACCCTCGCAAAATAAGATATTTTTGATGAAATCCAAGAGTTTTTTTTTATTTTTATCCCTCATAGGTAGCAACATAATTACCGTCATTCGAGGTCCAGAAGGGTATTAAAGATATTGTTAAAATAGACAACGTGACTACAGTGGTTCAACCTTAATGTTATGAAGCGACGAGAATACTTTTTGTGCACAAAAACAGAACAAAATAAAACATGTTTACGTCCGAATGCTGGCTGAGTATTGGCCGGCTCCTGCGTCAGCATCACACGCACGCGTCGTGGTGCTCACATGAACAGCGTCTGCCAATACTGAGCCAGGGTTCGGACGTAAACACTGAAGTGCGGCACTGCGCTTGCTTCATAACATTAAAGGAATATTTCACCCAAAAATCTGGGTTCCCTCAATAATTTTGTCATCATTTACTCCCCCTTAAGTTGTTCCAAACCTGTTTAAATTTCTTTGTTCTGCTGTACACAAAGGAAGATATATGGAAGAAAGCAGATCTCGCACCCAATTTTTTTTTCCTACTGTGGTAGTCAACGGGGGGCGAGATCTGCTTGGTTACAAATATTCTTCCAAATATCTTCCTTTGTGCACAGCAGAACAAAGAAATTTATACAGGTTTGGAACAACTTGAGGGGGAGTAAATGATGACAGAATTTTCATTTCTGGGTGAACTATCCCTTTAAGGTTGAACCACTGTAGTCATGTGGACTATTTTAACAATGTCTTTACTACTCTTCTGGATGTTGAATGACCGTAATTACATTGCTTTCTATGGGGGATAAAAAAAAAAAAAACTTTAAAAAAATATCTTAATTTGTGTCCCAAAGATGAACAAAGCTCTTACGGGTTTGGAATGACATGAGGTTGAGTAATTAATGACAGAAATTTTTGGGTTAACTAACTCTTTAATTTCTCTTTTTCTCAACAGCGTAATGCTCTGCTGGCCATCTCGCCGGCCACAATGGAGGTGCTGCTGGGAGTGTTGGGTACAGGCGAATGTCTGAGCGGAGGTGGAGATGGAGAGGATTGGGACAGCGAGGCTCCAGACAGGAAGGCCCTGTTGACGCTGGGCTGTTTGAGGGAGGTGGTGCACCGGCTCCTGGCCAGCAGCTCCGATCAGAGACAGGTGGAGATCAGCTCCGTGCTGGAGAGCTACTTCAAACTGCTCAACTCAGACCCCGCCGCCACAGCGCAGGTCAAAGGTCGTCCAACACCACCCCACTCTCGGCACTGGGAGAGCTGCTTTGTGGCGTTACAGGTGAACATGCTCGGTGAGTAGATCTTTAAAGAGCACCTGTTATGTTTTTTTGCATTTTCAACTTTCTTTAGTGTGTAATGTTGCTGTTTGAGCATGAAAAAGGTCTACGAAGTTACAAAGCACAAAGTCCCTCCAAAGGGAGTTATTCTCTATATCAGTGTGCACTGTTTCTGAACTTCCTGAAAGGCTTTCATTGTAGTCTTGAGTTTTCTTCCAGGAACAAACACGTCACAATATTCTTCATTTAAATAATTCCCACCCAAGGCATAAAGGCATATGTTAAATAAAGGGGCGAGGCCTGGTTGAGTAAGTTAGTACTAGTGTGTTGAAACTCGCGGTTATAGTAAGGGGCGTACATTTCCAAAACACACTCGAAGCGGTTGACCAATCACAACAGACTGATCCAGCCGAACAATCAGAGCACATTGCGCTTTTCTTCATAGATACAGGAACTAAACAGAGCATTACTGACAGACTGGGAAGAGAGGTGCTGCAACAATGTCAATTATGTGAAAGATTTGTTTTTTTTTTACATTCAAGCATGAAAACCCATTCTAGTAGACCCCAAAAACAAAATCAAGACTTTGTAAAAGGGCATTATAGGTCCTCTTTAATCGTCTGCTCTTGACTACTGTGCTGTTCTGAATCCTGTTCTCCATTTCACTCAGAAACCATTCAGGATATGTTTGAGTGCACCGACCGGCCAGTTCTGCAGGCCATCTTTCTCAACAGTAACTGCTTTGAGCATCTGACCCGGCTCTTGCAGAACAGTAAGGTGAGCTCCTCTTACAACACTACACTACATTACACTGCATGCATTTGGATTTACTCAGTTATAAGTCAAAATAGAGCTCAACAATGTCTTTGTCAGGTCCCTTTGTTTTGGAAGCATTCATTTCAGAAAAATCTTTAGTAAAGAGTTCTGAGTCTTGAAACCTTCTAAGCCATTCCGAGATGAATCAATATTTGATTAAAAGCAAAAAAGTATTTGAAAATCAGAAAAAAGGCCTGTAGGGAAAAAAATGTATACTTGGTGTCTCTTATGAGGGAATGAATGAACTACTATTTCCATGAAAAACCATTGTGAATACTTTATTATTTGGGTTTTTGTGTCGTCTTAATACATTTTCTTATCATAAAACACCTCTGCTGTCTTTTTATTTTATATTTAACACTTTTTTTTACAGTGTAGAAATTCAGCAATTAAATGTGATTCTTTAAAAGTTAACAACCTTAAAGAATAAGGTTAGGCCTGATATGAAAGACTGATATATTATCTCTAGAAGAAGTTATGGTGATTTTGAAGTGGATTATTGAGGTCTAATGACACTAAAGGACTTTTACAGGATGTTAATGACCTTCTGCCTTATACATTACAGTGTTTGACAGGAACATCCGTGTGTTTTAGATCCTGTCAGAATCTAAAGATAAATGCGCTCATTGTCGTTTAACTCACTGTGTTCAGTTGCAGGATTTTCTTTGTGTGTTTATGCACATGAGAGAATTTGTCTCGCCAATCAGTTTCTTTTGTAAATGTTTACAGTCCTGTGTTTGTTTTTCTTTGCCTTAAAGAACAGTATGCTGTGTGCTAAATTATGTTCCAACTGTCTCTTTAGTATGTTGTATGTTGCTATTAAAACTGTCTTACTGTGCTTATATAGTTACCACTTTACAGCATGTACACATATCTAAACTGCAGCACTGCCTTCTATCCATGCATGTTTCTGTCCTTTAGCGACAGAACACTTAGAGGCACTTAGGGTCATGACCTTTGAGCTCCTACCTTTTAACCTTAACCCTTTGCCCTTTCCTCTCATCTGACCGTCTGTGCTTGCTGCGGTCGGCTTCGCCCGGCAGCTGGTTAATGCTAGGTGCACAGCTGCAGACAAGGACCAGAAAGATTTAACCAACAGGTTACTGACAGGAGAGAGTGAGATTCAGGTACCGCCCACCTGCTTCCTGTCACCCCCGCTCACCACGCAAACACCCAACCCCCTACCCCCACCGCCCGCACAACCACTCCAGGACAAGACCACACCCCTCTGTCGCTCACCTGAGCAGGGTTACTATGAGTCAAAAAAGTCACATATAAACTTGCAGGGGTGGGTAATATACTGGTTGAAACAAGCATATTATTATTATTATTATTTAAACTGACTGTGGCTGTATAATACATAAATATATAAATGAAAAATATATTAAATATTATGTAAAATACAAATAATAAAATATGTATAATATCTTATGAACAAAACAATTTAATAATGGGAAATAACATTTTAATTAATCTTATTTCTA
>RJVU01051519.1:2718725-2782306 GCA_003731715.1 Anabarilius grahami | reverse complement strand
GTGCTGTAATTAAAACTATTAAAAATATATTAATAGAAGGAAAACTGAAATAAATATTAGCTGAAAAACTTTAAAAAAAACTTCTAAAAATTTAGAAATAAACTGAAAATAAATATAAATTAAAGCAAAATAGAAATATAAAAAACTAAGTAAAATGACAAAAGCACATAAAATTACTAAAACGGAAAAGCAAAACATAAAAGCTAATTTGACCGGTTAACCATCTTTTTTATAATACAAAATATATATTTTACAAAATAATTTGGACTCTAAATTTGTTAGAAAATCAAAGCTGTTTGTCTAACTAAGTTAGTTATTGTAATAAAAGGTTTTAAAGCATGGTAAAGCAATGTCCAGTTTCAAAATGTTTTTCACACGTAGAATTTTGAGCTTTTTAAGTTTTAAGAATGATACATAATTTCAAGGATGATCCCTAATTTATGATGATTACTGAAATATGTGATGGGGAAAAAAAATCATACTTTAATATTATATAAAGAATACTAAAATAACACTCTTACTAGCTGTTGGTGGACATAATGAATGTGTGACTGATCTTAAAGAATCTTACCTCTTGCCCCTTTTCTGTATTTCTGATTATTATTTCTTGACAATATTGTGATATGATGTTTTATTTTTCAGAGGCCAGACTGGAGAAGAATCTCGTGGCGACGTTCTTGCTGGTGATCAAGCATTTCCTGCAGCGGCATCCCATAAACCAGGAAACACTTCTTCACTCACATGGTGTGGCCACATTAGGAGCTCTGCTTCAGAAGGTACCCATGATTCTCTTTCTCTTGATTTCTCAGTCTTTCACTCTGCATGTCTTCATTTACCCATCTCGTTCTGTGTCTGTGTGCAGTTGCCAGCGTTCCTGGTGGACGTGAGCGTGTTGGTGGCGGTTCAGCTGTTGACTGAGCAGATGACGTATGAGAAGAACTCGCAGCTCCTGCAGCAGCTCCACACACACCTGCTGTTCAACTTCAGCATCTGGAACCAAGGAGATTTCCCCCTGCGCATCGGTCAGTCTCTAATTGTGTCCCAAATGACGCTCTATGCACTAATACACTTGTACTCAACCGTGTAGTCTATGAATTTTATAAGGTTATTTTGTCATTCAAGATCGGATTCTGATAGCCTGGCTGTTGAAAAAATTGGTGGTCACTGTTGCACTCTATTGTGGAGTTATGATGTGTACGTTTCATGAGGCTCTTTTGAGTACTTTTGTGATGAGCATGATGTGTTTGTTGTGGTGAAGGTCACATCCAGTACATGTCCACCGTCATCAAAGACAGCAGGAAGCAGTTCAGGAAGAAATACGGAGTGCAGTTCCTGCTGGATACAGTTCGCCTTTACTATGGGTAAGACTACATCTCCCACAATCCCTCAGTCCTCTGCTGTGTCACTTTCTGTGAAGTTATCACCTCATGACTGTTCTGCCTCTTTCTCCTTCCATCACTTCATCCATTCTCTCTTTCTCTCTCCTTTCTAGTTCTGGAAGTAAAGATGCAGATCTGAGTGAGGATGACATTAAGACAATCAGAGCATCTCTCTGTGGCCTTCTGAAGTATTACATCAGCAAGGGGACCACCCAAGACGAGATCCAGAGCATTCTGGGATACATCGCTGCCATTGGAGATGAGGAACAGGTGAGAAGAGGAAGAGATTGGTGGAATTTGGATTAGTGTGTCACAAATCATAGTATGCTGAAAATGGTACCCTGTTTAAATATACAAAATGGTAACAGTCTGATAGGTATGATCTAAACCACCTTAAAGGGTTAGTTCACCCAAAAATGGAAATTATGTCATTAATGACTCACCCTCATGTCGTTCCAAACCCGTAAGACCTCCGTTCATCTTCGGAACACAGTTTAAGATATTTTAGATTTAGTCCGAGAGCTTTCTGTCCCTCCATTGGAAGTGTATGTACAGTGCACTGTCCATGTCCAGAAAGGTAATAAAAACATCATCAAAGTAGTCCATGTGACATCAGTGGGAGTCGTGAACGCGGATTGACAACAGACCCGGAAGAGAGGACAATGCTGAATAAAGTCGTAGTTTTTGTTATTTTTGGACCAAAATGTATTTTCGATGCTTCAAAAACTTCTAACTAACCCACTGATGTCACATGGACTACTTTGATGATGTTTTTATTACCTTTCTGGACATGGACAGTGCACCGTACATACATTTTCAATGGAGGGACAGAAAGCTCTCGGACTAAATCTAAAATATCTTAAACTGTGTTCCGAATATGAACGGAGGTCTTACGGGTTTGGAACGACATGAGGGTGAATCATTAATGACATAATTTCCATTTTTGGGTGAACTAACCCTTTAATGCCTGTCCCTGAATACTAGAACAATGTTGTAGAACAATTTTGTAGACTTGTGTACTTACATTATCCCAAACGCTTCCAACAATGTTTAAATCCAGACAAATCAGCAATTTTAACCAAGACATGGACTGTGTCTTTTTGTCGCCTGTCAATGACGTCATATCCATATCCGCGTGGCCCTAGATTTTCAGTTTTATTTTCGTAGAAACCATGGAAACACCAAAGAAACTTTAATATTATGTGTTTTATTAGACAGGTGAGCAACTGTTCGGATACATTTATCAACAGAAAACAAATTATTGTTATAAAGCTCAACATGGTTAGACTTACTGTTAGATTTACCACGAGTACCATGTTTTTACCATGCCTCAGAGACAACATTATTTTGTCAAGTGGCTAACATAGCATAATTAGAGAGAGCTTTTTCCATCATACAATATATGATGCAACACAATATCATTTAGCAACACAAGTCATCCAGTTTTTATTAATGACATTCTAATATTGATCCAGATTACTGCAAAGTGCAACAAGTCTCTTATACCAGCTACTGAGCGAACGCACAGAGTAACATTATAACAACTTTCAACACACTCAAACGTATTTAGTATGATTGTTTTAACCATGTAAAACAGCGCTGCGTTACCCCACATATGCAACGAAGAGAGCGGAAGCGGCCGACTGCAGCATAAGCATAATAAAAGCTCTGCTGGACTCCCGCGGCTCTCGGCCTGCCCTTCTTCATACCACAGTAACGTTAATAAAACTTTAATACGTTAGCTTATCCATGAACATGAACATGAGACGACAACTCCCATGATTCCACGCTCATTCACTGCGTCATGAAGCTATGCCTTTGTTTTGAATAAGCGACCTCTAGTGGCGGAAATTACATTTTCAATTACATTTAGTGATGCTTGACTGTTTGCCTGAGTGTTTGTGTGCAGGAAAGAAGCACTCTCTTTTATTGTTATTGATCTGCCCTTTCTAATCAGTAGAGCAAATGTCCTCTGTCTTTCTCTATTTTAATTATTTCTAAACCTCAATGTACTTAACCACAAACTGGATTTACTACCCTGCCAATTCATTTCATTGCTGTCTCTTCCGGTTTCTCCTGCTCTTATCACTTATTAGCAATAAACTTTAACTTAACATGAAAATGAGATCAATGCAATGCAGAATGTTGTGTCTCAGCGACTGTGCTATGTTGTAGCTGTGTGGGATCTTGGAGCTGCTGTTGACTCTGCTGCAGACCAGCGCGGCACGGGACCAACTCTTCCTGCTGCTGTTCGAACCGGGAGCAGCCGACTCCTGCTACGCACTGCTGCTCAACAACAAACACTCTGACCGTCTCCGAGAGCTCGTCTTCAAGGTGCACTTAATACTCTGAGCATTGTGGATGCAGCTTTTTTAAAGCAGCTTTCATCTGGTCATCAGTGACCGTTATTATCAGAGGTGTTTGCTTCTCATGCTTCGGGTTAGAAATCTTTAAAAAAAACCTCTAACTTATTTTCATCACTTTTTCTACAAATGAAACCTAAAGTCATACTGTTACATTTATAAGCTTTCAGACTTATAATATTAGCCTTGCGGACAATAAAACAGGAACACAAATCCCATAGACTTACCTTAAAGAACAGAGCTGAGCATATCTAGAGACCAGAATATCAGAACAGTGGTTGGTTCTTTTGAATTAGTCTGGATATCAGCCACCTAGTAACCACCCCGAGCACTCTAAAAACACTGAGTACCTTAGCAACTGCATTGCAGTAGAATGTATATTTGTTAAATTGTTGCAAAATTATATTTTCCCTATTGTGATATATCTGAGACTGAGTGAAGCGGCTTCTTCAACAAGAAAATATGTAGGGCAGGACTTGATTTTGTCTATTGTTTGGGTGGTTGTTTGCCATTGGTCAATCTCATGTGAGTGACAGGTTGCCCCACCCTCGCGCCAGTAAACACAGCATCAGAGAAGAGAAGAGATTTAACTGCAAGAGGGAGGGAAAGTTATTTTGATTAAAGATTATGAGGGCACAATCAAAATTTAAATACATTTTGATTTCAGTGACTTTAATGTTCATTCTAATAGTTTGAAAAGTCAGAACTCGGATTCAAATATATATTGATTGATATATATTCATATTTGAATGCTCAGCAACTATAAATATGGTTTATGTAATGCATATTGCATTTTATAATATTTGAGAATCAAGTAAATTAGTGTTAAATTAAAATGAAAGTTATTGTCTTTGTCAGACTGAGGTATTATTAGTATGTACATGGCTAATTTTAAACGGCTACTTTAGTCCAAACTCTGTGTGTGTTTCTGAAGGTGTTTGAGCGGATGCTGAAGTGTGACCGCGTGTATGAGAAGAGCAAACAGAGGTTGCGCTTGAGGGATGTGGGATACTCCGGCCTCAGCCTGCTGTTCTCTGACCTGCACCTCACTTCCACCCTCATCAAGTGCCTCCTTCACCAAGTGCTGTCTACTGGTCAGTCTGATTAACACTCTAATCCACCCACCACCTGACTCAGCACATACTCTGATAAGAGCTCAAGTCCTTGCTAGGCCTGGGTGATTCAAATATTAATGAAAAATTTTTTGGTGGCAAAATAAAATAGGAAAATAATTTAGGTTACACTATTTCGATAGTCTTATTTGATAGTCACTTTAGACATTCTACTAACTATAAGGAACTCTGCAACCACATGTCCACTAACTATCATTAATTTGCAACTACGTGTCAACTAACTCTCAGAGTTAAGGCTCGGGTTAGTAAAAATAAGTTGACATGTACTTGCAAAGTTATTTATAGTCAGTAGATTGTCTGTTCAAAACAAAAGTGTTAGCAGATATTAAGCAGACAGTCTACTAAAGCTCTAATGAGAGTTAGTTGACATGTAGTTACAAAGTTACTTAAAGTTAGTCCACTTTAGAGATTCTACTATCGATTTAAAGTGTAACCAGAATTTACATATTTTCAATGCAAATGCATAATCTGTGTTGAATATAACATTTGTAATATAATAAAAATAGTAATCATTATTATATATTTATATGAATTTTTTTATATATATATATATACACACATATTTTTTGCCTTTGATTCAATTATAATTGTAATGAATATATATAAATTATAATTATAAATTATTAAATTTATATTTGATGTATTATATATTTATCTATATTGTCCAGCACTTAACTAAGCACATGTAGTTTATGTAGAGAATGCAATTTATTAATAAGGCCACACTTAATTTGTTATGTGAAATGTTGTTTTTCCTTATGCCCTCCTTTTTGTCCTTTTGACTTTGTCCTCTAGATACTGTGGTGAACTATAAAGATCTGATGGCTGTGGTCCAGCTGACCCATAAAGCTGGGCCCAGTGTTCGCCTGACCATATGCAAGAGGGTTAGAGCACTTTCTTCATTTCTCACATGTAGATATCACAGTTATTAGTGTTATTGAAAACAAAAGTGTTATTTTTTTTAATAGAGCACAAAGTTTCTTTTTTCAAAATTGTTGCTTTACCATATAAAAGGACAAAATGCACTATAGAAGTACCAACAAATTATCTATATGATTCATGAGCTATCTATTAAGGCTTTTGAAGCCAAGTGATTGCTTTGTTTGAAGAAACAACCAAAAGTTTTTTAGTTTTTTTTGGGAAAATCTTTCCTTCATACGTGGAAAATAATTTTCATTTTTGGGTGAACTTCCCTTTAACTAAAATAAAAACATGAATTTGCAAAGGAACAAGAACTAAATTGCAAATAAAAACTGAAACAAAATAAAAGTGAAAAAGATTATCAACTTATATACACTTTTTTTTTTTTTTTTNNNCACAGCTGTATGCGCTGTTGCAGTCTCAGCAAGATGCAGCGCTGCAGATCTCCAAGCAGATGTGTTGGCAGGGCACTCTAATGCGCTTGCTCGTCCGGAGCCCCGGGAGCGACGGAGGTTCCAGTTCGGGCCGTGGTGACGCAGCCAGCCTGGGGAGTTTTGAGCTGAGTCGCAGCACCGGAGCAAACCGCCTGGAGCCTCCCCTGGAACGCAGGACTCTCGAAGACAGCGTGGGAAGGCTGAACGAAGAGCGAGACAGCGTCTCAGACAGCAGGTCAATAGACAGCCTGGACAACGGAGACCTGATGTCTCTCTCCGAGACACCAGGGGACGCGCCGACACCCAAAGCCTGGGGCGGGAAAGTTTTGAGTTTGGACCTTTCCCATGTGCATCTGTTCGATCACGGGGACAGCGGCAGTCAGACTCCTGGTAGCATGCCTAGCACGCCTTCTCCTCTGGAGAATGCTAAGCCTTTCCTCGGAGCTTCCTCTCTGAATGATGACAACTTCATGTTCAGTGACAATGTGTCCCTAGGAGAGTCTTTTAACAGCGAGGTGAGTCTAGAGATCTGATCTGTGTTTCTGAGTGGAGCATTTATCACTTCCTCATACAAACACTGTTGTCATTTTTCACCCTCTGTATGTTCTCAACAAGAGAAGTACCTGATAATAAGTATTATAATGAAGGTGTCACGTGATTCTAAAACAGAATTTATAGATGAGTCACATTGAAAGCCATTGTAAAATCTGTACACCCGTGACTGCACATTCTGTATTAATGTACCAAGTTGTTACATGGTAATTAACTAATTTACTTGGCAGAATGGTTGTGTATTCCAGTGATTAATATTAATACATAATTTCTATTAAGCGTTGATGTTTTTTATCATATTGCTGTTTTCGCCATTTTATTAAATATTTTTCTTATCTGTGGTAAAATCACTATAACACATTTACACTAGCATTATAATTTACACTACTGTTCATAATTAATATTTTTATTGAGCAAGGACTCAAGTTGATCAAAAGTGACTGTAAAGACATTTATATTGTTACAAAATATTATTAAATAAATGCTTTTTTTTTTTTTTACTTTCTATTCATCAAAGAATCCTGAGAAAAGTATCACAGTTTCCACAAAAGTATTAAGCAGCACAACTAATTCCAACATTGATAATTATTTTACAATACTACTGTTTTACTGTAATTTTGATCAAATAAATGCAGCTTTGTTGGGCATAAGAGACTTTATATTTAAATATAATTGAAATATATAAAGTGAAGGACTTAGAAGGTTAACACTTTGAGCTTTTATGTCAATAAAAAATTTCTATCACACTTTAGATTAGGGTCCAATTCCCACAAAAACAATTAATTATGACTTTAGCCTCAATAAACTAATTACTGCTTATTAATTCTTAGTAAGGTAGTGTTTAAGTTTAGGTATTGGGTAGGATTAAGGGATGTAGAATAAGGTCATGCAGAATAAGGCATTAATATATGCTTTATAAGTACTAAAAAACAGCCAATATATTAGTAATATGCATGTTAATAAGCAACTAGTTAATAGTGAGAATTGGACCCTAAACTAAAGTGTTACCAACATTTTTAATTAAATTAAATGAAAAATTACTTTTTTTTTTTTAGCCAGAGCCAATGTCTTTTCATTTCAAATAAGACTGATTGATTGATTTAAGCCTCTCTCTTGCCACCCAGCGTACGGAGGAGGAGTTGGCTCGTCTGGTGTTAGAGATCGTGTTGTATGTCATGTGGAGAGGCGTGGAGGGGTCAGATGATGCTGCCTGGCTGGAAAGGGGTCAGGTGTTCTCTGCCCTCACCAAACTGGGCACTGCCAATGAGCTGTTGCTGCCCGTCGACCACATCAAGCTCAGGTGAGACTACAGCTCAAGTTTGTTTCCTTGGAACTGCAGCTGAAACCAAAAAAAAATGAAAGTTTTTATTATTATATATATATAAAAAAAAAAACTTTATTTAATAATCAATTAATTCAATTAATTTATTTAATCAACACTCAAATAAAAAGTTGTATATAAACATTTAAATTGCGCATAAGGCAGTTTTTATATCAACTTTTTATTGAAAATAATAAATAAAATTATCTAAACTCCCCAATTTGTTAAATGGTGGCTGTAATCAAAACTTGGTTTTAATGACAGATTTATTCAAACACACATTAAATAATGAAGTAAAAATATAATTATGTAGTATTGTGCATATACAGTAGTCAACATTTGAAGTGGATCAAAAAAGTTAATCAGAGTTTCAGGTTTTAGGACAACTTTGATGAAAGGTTTTGATCCATAACAAATGTTGACTACTTTCACAAAATGCTCTTCTCTAGATTTTTTTTTTTCTAGCTGACTAACAACTTTATGGACATTGAATGGCTTTCCTGAGGTACATGTAACGTTACATAACATTGTTTACAAGCTGTTTTATTCCAGTTATATAGTTTCTCTGTGCCGTTATCACTATAGTTCAGATGTGGACTCTGCTATCCTTTTGTATTTAATTATAATTTAGAACTATATCTTTATTGTTATAGTTAGATGTGAGCAGACCTTTATAACATTTGCTAACCTCTTTCTCTCCAGTCTGATGGAGAGGATGTTAGATTGGGCCGTAACGGACAACCGAGAGGCGACGACGGCCACGTTGCCGCAGCACACGGAGAATGCAGTGCGTCTGCTGCACGTGGTGCAGGACTTCCTGCAGGCTGAGGGTCTGGTGAATCCCGCCCTGTGGACTGAGAAGGTTCTGGAGGAGACGGTGACTCTGATGGACGGGCTGATGGTGTGGTATGCCTCAGGGATGCAGTGGCTCCAGCTGTCTCAGGTGGGGCTACGGCTGCTGCTCGGGTTCATGGCTCAGGAAGATCCGCAGGTGAGCTCATAAGTCTATTACCTGTGGTCAAAACTTTGCTGAAAAAAACCTGTTGTACACAATCTTCAGTTACACTTGATTTTGATAGTCCACTTTAGACATTACTAACTATACTACTAACTAATATACTACTAACTATAAGTAACTTTGCAACTTCATGTCAACTAACTCTCATTAGAGTATTAGTAGACTGTTAGGGTTAGGGTTTGGGTTTGTAGAATAAGTTGACATGCAGTTGCAAAGTTACTTATACAGTCAGTAGAATATCTGTTGGGGAGCATCAAAATAAAGTTTTAGCAGATATTAAAGGGGTCATGAACTGCATTGTTTTATTGTTTTATGATTCCTGGGGTGCACTAATAATTTTAGTATGATTTATTATTTTTTTCAAAAATTGTCATATTCTTATAGTTTGACCTCTTACATGTCAAAAATTTGATTTCTCTGTTCATGACCCCTTTAAGCAGAAAGTCTACTAAAACTCTAATGAGAGTTAGCTAACATGAAGTTGCAAAGGTACTTATAGTTAGTAGAATGTCTAAAGTGGACTATCGAAATAAAGTTATCCAATCTTCTACATGCCTTCTGCCCTCTGATTGATAGTTCATAGTTTTTAGCAAGTAAAAGGTCTTCTAGATAACTTTCATTTCAAACTATATAAGTCACAAAAGCCTGATGTATTAAATATGATCTAAACACATATCTTACCGACCCCAATTTTTTGAAAGGTATTAGTACTCATAAACATGCTCCAATACCAATATCTGATACTAAAAATTGTAGAATTTATTCACTCTATTTGTTCTTTATTTCCGGCAGGTGTGTGCCATGGCTACGGCCAAACTGAATGGCATCTTACAAACGAAGACGGTGGACTCTCAGGACGAGGCCTGTTACCTTCTGGGCCGCGTGGAGGGAATCCTAAGGCGCTCTGTGGGCGAGGAACGGACGGAGGAGACCTACTCGTTTTTAGTGCCTCTTCTCCGTACCCTCCTGTCTAAAGTCCACAAACTCCTGTACATGGAGCTGCACCTCCCTTCCCTCCCCGACACCAACGGAAGTCCGTCATTCTTTGAGGATTTCCAGCTGTACTGCAGCTCCCCAGAGTGGAGGGTCTATTTGGATAAATATGTAAGAGGATATATATTTGGATAAATATATTACTACAGTATATGCGGTTAATTGTAATTTCATGCTGGTTGACTATTATTTTCTATTTCAAGTAGTATGCGCTTCATTGCCCCCTGTAGTTTGTAAATTTAAATTTTGTTTGTTTCGTCAGATTATACCCTACATGAAGCAGTATGAGATCGAGACGTTCAGTCAGGGTCATGAGAACATGGCCCTTTTTTGGAAGGAATGTTATGAAGCGTTCATGCTCAAGCTGCACCGCAGGGACAGAGAGAGAGGAGAGAGCAAGATACGCTTTCAGGTACCAAAACATTGACACACACATAGAAATGTATGAAAAAAACTTTTGTATTTCAAAGAAATGCTGTTCTTTTGAACTTCCTAGCTAGCAAAGAAATCCTAAAAAAATGTATATCAGTTTCCACAAAAATATTAAGCAGCACAACTGTTTTCAACATTGATAATAATAAGAAATATTTCTTGAGCAGCAAATAAGCGTATTAGAATATCTGAAGGATCATGTGACACAAAATATATTACAATAGAAAACAGTTATTTTAAATTGTAAGAATATTTCCAACTATTGCTGTTTTTACTGTATTTTTGATCAAATAAATGCAGCCTCGGTGAGCATAAGAGACTTTTTTTAAAAACATTCTAAAGAAATCTCACCAATTCCAAATGTTTGAAAGGCAGCGAATAGAAATTCCCTTCACATTTAATGCAGAATTTAATGGCTATCAGACATTCGCAAACATTTTAATTATTCTCAAAAATCTTCAGGAGCAATTTGTGGAACCATTTAGTCGTCGAGGGCGTCAGGAGAACCTTAGGTACAACAGCATGCTGAAACAAATCCACACGCAAAACAGCGCCATCCTCAGGCAGTGGAGGGCAGCGCGCAGAGGACTCTTCTGTGAAAGAGGACCCTGGGTGGACAAGTGAGTGTTATTTCTGTGTGTAGATGTTGGTGAAATCAGCAGTGGATTCTATTTGTGCAGATGTATGTGTATAAATTTAAAGACTAATCAAATGTGGTCTTCCCAGGGTGTAACAAACTAAAAGCTATTGGCTGTTTAAAAAAAAAAAAAAAGTGGTCTGTAAGGCAGCTGTTTGTGTTTGGCAGGCAGCAGAAGGACATACACTGGAAGCTCTCTAGCGCTGAGAACTACTCCCGTATGCGACTCAAACTGGTGAGGAATTACAACTTTGACCCCCACAGGGAAGCAAGTGCCTTGAGAGACAACCTGGGTAAGACATACACGCATATAAAGATGGTCACCTGGAACTTTTTATGAATCTTGTGACTGGCATTTGGAGAAATAACTGGTTTTGTGTGTGTTACCTCAGGTGTGCAGCACCAGCAGGTAAATGCTGAGTCACTGTTGTTAGAGGCGGTGAAGCAGGTGAAGGTCAGTGATCTGGAGGATGACATCCTGGAACTCCTGGAGGAGGATCCTGCATCGGCCAATCAGTGAGTTTGAGTTAAGATGGACAAGAGCAAAAGCCAATTACTGGAGCTCAATACAGAAACACACTTTTACTCAATAATTGGAGATGGACAGAGAAAAATAAATGTGCAATCTCATGGAAACACCTTGAATAATGTTCTTAAATCCGTAAATGTGTTGGTTTTTGCTAAAAAATAATTGATATAATTAATTTTGCTCTTTGCATATAAATGCATTTGTTGCTGTTTAAACAGCTTAGCCTGTTTACATTTTCACATTAACATGTCAAGGTGGTTTTCTTGCATTTGTCAGTTTATGGATTTGTATGTTCACTACTGTTCAAAAGTTTGGGGTCGGTAAGATTTTTTTGTTTTTTTTGTTTTTGAAAGACGTCTCTTATGCTCCCCAATACATAATTAATGTGAAATATTATTTCAATTTAAAATTACTTTTTTTTTCCTATTTGAATAGATTTTAAAATGTAATTTATTCTTGTGATCAAAGCTGGATTTTTAGCATCAATTCTCCTTTTCAGTGTCACATGATCCTTCAGAATCAATTATTATTGTTAACAGTTGAGCTGCTTCATATTTTTGTTAAAAAAGTTCAAAAGAACAGAATTTATTTGAATTAAAAATATTTTTGTAACATTATAAAAGTCTTTACTGTCACTTTTGATCTATTTATTGTGTCTTTGCTGTGCAAAACTGTTCATTTGTAAACACGCTCGCTGTCATTCTATAAGGGCTGATTCAGAAGAGGCGGGTCAAAAGGAGAAGTTGGTGATCTCAGAGGACTGTGAGTTGGTCACAGTGGTTGATGTCTATCCAGGTCGTCTTGAGCTCACCACACAGCACATCTACTTTTATGACAGCAGTGCAGAGAAAGAGGAAGGTGAGGAAAGTGCAGTGTGAAGGTCAAAGGTCATGAATAGCCGCTTTTCCACCGCAGGAACTTTCCCCAGGAACTATGGACATTGGGGTGGTACTGGGTGCGTTCGACCGCAGGAACCAGGGTCTAAATGAAGTTCTGGGTAAAAATTTGCCCCTTAGAAAGTCCCTGCTCACGAGGTAGTACTTTTTCAAAGTTCAGGAACTTTCAGGGGTGGAACTTGGCGCTGAACATGCTGATTGGTTGAGTTCAAGCAGCATTTTGATTGGTTAAATCCATACAGCATTTTATTTCAACGTCCATTATTAAAAGTCTGTTGCGGTGTATGCAGAAAGAGTTGTTTGCTTTTCGAATCAACAATGGAGTTTAAAAAATACGGCCGATGGACCGACAACGAGGTTCAGACTTTATTAAGCTTATATGCGGAGGACGAAATCCAGCGGGAACAGGAAAGTCACGCGCAGTCCTACATCATCGGACTTAATCTTCACGGTACTTTTAGACAGTGATGGAAAGGCAGACAGCAACAGGTCTGGGGGAAAAAAAAGTTCCTGGGACTAATTGTTCCGGGTAATTTCGGTGGAAAAGCGGTTTATGTGAGGAAAGAGAAGATATTGATGATCTCCATTTTCAGGTGTAGGTCAAGACTTTAAATGGCCTCTGTCTCAGATCAGAGAGATCCACCTGCGCAGATACAACCTCCGACGCTCTGCGTTAGAGATCTTTCTCATCGACCAGACCAACTACTTCCTGAACTTCAAGAAGGAGGTCAGAAATCTTTCAAGTTATCATGAAACGGAAGTTGCGATTAATCTTTTCTTCCCTATTGTGATTTATATCCAAGTGAAAAAAGTTGGGTGGAACTTGATTTTGTCCATAGGGAATTGATTGGATGGTCATAGTTTGCTATTGGTCAATCTCATGTCATGTGAGTGACAGGTTGCCCTGCCCTCACGCCAATAAACGCTTCATCAGAGAAGTGATGTGGCTGCAAGGGGGAGGGGAAGTTATTTTTATTAGAGATTGAGGCACATGAAAAAAAAATATATAATGATGTGCATGGATAAATAATTTATAATTAACACTGCAATGTTCCATAAATAAATGTCAATTTTGGTTTCATGGTGATTTTAAGCAAGTGTCTCATCTTATTTCTGAATTAGTGTAATGTTGCATGCAATTGTTTAAAACTGTTATATAATTGTTTTATGTGTAAACACACTCATTGGGACTCATTGGGTCTCATTCACTAATAATTGTGTGAATTCTTCGCACTTTTGTACACTGGAGAACTTCTATTTTTCACCTAACACATGCACATGAATTTGTTCTGAACCTCATTGTGATATTAATTAATCTTTAGTATTCTAAATGAGTGGCCGCTTGCCCAAGATTAGTAATTTGCATAAAATATGCCCAAACCTTCTCTATACAATAGCTGTCCTCACAATCTTGCCTTTCGTCGCTCTCAGCAAACATATGACACTCTCTAACGATGCGACTAAAAGCATATGCTCACTAAGATCCTCACGCAATGCCAAGTATGACATCCTCAAAATCAGTTCAAACACAAAAAAATACAGTTTGCACAGAACCAGATTACGGATCTCTCTTTAACCAGCTGTACATATCCACATTTTGTGCAGCGAAACCTAATATCCAGCTTTGTTGAGCTATAACAAAAATATCTGCATATAAAAGAATGTGATTTTTGCATACATGTTCTTGTATTTTTAAATAAAATTTGAATACATTTTTGTACGAAAGAATCACAATTTGTTTGTTAAAATGTTCATACGCAGATTTCACAAACAAATGTGTGCGTACGTTAGTGAATGAGACCCATTATTATTTGTTTGTCAACTTTCCCACCTTCTTTTATTCAGTCTCTCGTAATTTGTTGTTTCTGGGTTTGATTGACAGGTGCGTAATAAAGTGTACAGTCGGATGCTGCTGCTGCGATCTCTCTCTCTTCATGCCACTCACTCACCGCAGGAGCTGCTCAAAGCTTCTGGACTCACACAGGTCACTGCAGACGTATGAAGCACACTCAGTTTAGGGATTTGATTCACTGAAACACAACACTGAAGGTTTAGAGCTGATCAAGTACTGACTTTTACTTCTCTCTGTCATCAGAAATGGGTGAACAGGGAGATCTCAAACTTTGACTACCTGATGCAGTTGAACACCATAGCAGGAAGGACGTATAATGATCTGGCTCAGTATCCTGTGGTGAGTGACATTTACACACCCGCTCTGGATTCTGTTTGAACTGCAGTATGGTCACACATCAGTGTTTTTTCATTACCTAAATGATCTAACATGGTGTTTTAGTTCCCCTGGATCCTGTCGGATTATACGTCAGAGGAGCTGGATCTGTCCGATCCGCGGGTGTTCAGAGATCTCTCCAAACCTGTAGCCGTGCTGAACGAGAGGAATGCCAAAGCCGTCAGAGAGAAGTGTGTTTCGGTCTTGCGTTTATGTCTCTCAGTCTTAACAGATCGTATTCACTGCAGGCTGCACTGTTTAATCTGTAATTCTGTTACAAACCAGTCTTGTTTATATACTATTATAGTACTTATTAATATTTTTTATTTTTATATATTTTAAGTTTACATTTTTCATTTAATATTTATATTTTATTTCAGCTTAATTTCAGTTAACGAAAAGGATTTGTAATAGTTAATAAAGTCAGTTTTAGTTAACAATAACAACACTGCTCCAAACCCTAGTAAGATGCCTACCTAGGCAACATTTTTAGTTATCAGTGGTTTGGTTGGTCCCGCTCTGAATGCTTTACCAAATAGTAGGCTGCAAAATTTCAGTTTTATTAAATATCTTCTTTTGGTCAGCAGCATGTATCCTTCACAGATAATGCAATCCCAGAATGCATTGTGAGAAACATGAAACATTTTGTATCAGATAAAGGTTGAATCTTGAAAATGGATTGTGTGTGTCATTAGCTTAGCAGCATGCTAACTGTAAACTATTGGAATCAACTTTAAGCATCAAGTCTCTTAGTGTTATTTTATATTTTAATATTTTCAGTTTGTAATTTCATATTTTTAGTACTTCAATTTAAACTTATTTCAGTTTAAGTTTAAGTTTTTAGTCTAAGATTTATATTTTATTTCAGCTTTTTTTAGTTACCGAAAACTTTTCATCGTTTTAGTGTTAGTTGTAGTTTAAACTGTAAAACACTGGTCTCTTATGGTGTTCTCAGTCACTTTAGGTTCTTTTTCAGTTGTAGGGTGCTTGTTTAGAAGGAAGTTTCCTATTTAGACAGTGAAGCAGCTCACTAGGTTTTGGAAAAGAGCAAATGTTTTGAAAGTTGATTTTGTGGCAGCAATAAATGCAATTGATAAATGTGGTTGTAAATGATCTGCAGATATGAGAGTTTTGAAGACCCCACGGGCACCATAGACCGTTTCCACTACGGCACGCACTACTCGAACGCTGCTGGAGTCATGCATTACCTCATCAGAGTCGAACCATTCACATCCCTGCACATCCAGCTGCAGAGCGGCAGGTAATGCTTGTCTGCTTTCCCTCCTTTTTGCCTTTTTATTATTTGTCAATGTTTATCTTTCCATTCTATTGTCTTTTTTAGACCAAATCACAACTATCTTCTGTATGCTTTGAAAAGAAAAGAAAAAGGTCACTGAAGTGAAATTTATTTAAAGGCCTTGTATTCTAAGATCTTCCCAGAAGTCCACTTACAGTAAACTGTTAATAAATTTTTCTTGCACTAAAATCAGGATTGTTTTAGTTTTTCTCTCTGATCCTCTCTGATCCTTAGAATTAAACAGCCTGTTTTTGCTTGTTCATATCTAAATGTGCTTATGGTTTTTAAAACATACCTTCACAAAATCCTGTTTTCCATTAAATGAATCAAGTTGATCTGTTGTTGGTCTGACTGTCTGTGGCAGGTTTGACTGTGCTGACCGTCAGTTTCACTCCATTCCTGCTACCTGGCAGACCCTCATGGACAATCCCAATGATGTCAAAGAGCTCATCCCAGAATTCTTTTACTTCCCGGAGTTCTTGGAGAACCAGAATGGTGAGCAGAAGCAGCAGAATAAATGTTTCTCATGTCCTGCCTGTTTACACTTGGTATAAAGAAGTGTTTTGGTCGATCGGATCAAGTGGACGACGCTAAACACAGGTGTAAACGGAGTCTAAAACGTTTTGAGCTTGTCCACTTTCTACCTGTGGACAAGCTCAAAACCGTACAAAAACGCATTAGACTGGATTGCTTTTATAGTGTAAACGTTCATGTGGTCGAATGTGTTTGAACAGCCACAAAAGACCGCCTGCTCTCTGCCTATTGACCTAATGTGTAAGCATAATGGGAAGTGCACTAGCCAGACAGGATTTAAACTTTGCTGAATACCCAGGTTTGGTTTGAAGATGAAAAACGTACCAAACTCAATGTTCTCTCACCATTCCTGATTTCTAACCCACACTCACAGTGTTCAGTGTGGCTGTCAGAGCAGAAACAAAAGCTGTTGCTCTGTTTTTCCGTAGTCTATGTAAATTGCGCAAGCTTATTTAGTCCAATTAGATCGAAAGATCTGAAAAAACCCATACATTTACCCGCCCATAGACCCTCCCCTCGAAGAAATCAGGACAGAAGTTGTTGAAAGTGGACAAAAGAGTCTGATTAAAACACCAGGTGTAAACAGGAATGTGTCTCCCTTGTTTACTTGTGATCTGATCGACCAAAACACATCTTAATACCAGGTGTAAACATGGCCTCAGAGAAGCTTCTAGTTAAGAATTGCAAAAACCCTCACATTTTCTTCTATTTATTAGAACACACTTCCATCCCAAAATTACAAAATTAGTTGAGCTAATGTTGCCAGTTAAGCTAGAATAGAAAAAAGCGTTTTAACCCTTCTGTTGTGTTAAACAACTGGGTACAACATTTCTGTTTCCATTGTTTTCCATGCAATTTGCCAAAAACTGACAGTATGAAAAAACACTGAAGATTCATGTAAACGTGTCAATATGACCCCAACACAGAAGTTGTAACAAAATTTGCGCAGCCTTTCCACAGCACATCTACATGTTGAAACTTTGCATATGCATTTATGACAAAAATTCAAGAAGAAATAAATAGTTTAAACCAATGTTTGAAGCAGTTTGAAAATTGAATGTGGGTCAATTTAGAATAAAAATGTTACTTCACTTTTAAAATATGTAACCAACAAAGTGTCATGTTTCCCTACTATTCAAACTCTGTTTTATCGTATCATCTTACTCTCTCTCTCTCTCATTTTAGGATTTGACCTGGGTCGCTTGCAGATCTCTAAAGAGAGGGTAAATGATGTCATCCTACCAAAATGGGCCAAATCCCCCGAGGATTTCATCTACAAGCACCGCAAAGCCCTGGTGAGCTCATTTCTGATGACCTCATCACAACTCTTCCCCACTAACCTCAATAGAGAGCCTCCAGGGAGGGATGTGTAATTGAATACGGCCCTCTCTTAGTATCTGTTTCTCTCTTCTTCTCAATTCCTCTGCCGTTTCTGTCCTATTAAAGCACGAAGCAGTGAGAAATGGCTTTGTGAAAGGTTACAAAACTAGAACGACAAAAGAGTCTTTCCCAGTCACCTCCTGGCAGATTCCTCTCATAATGGCTGATGGCCTCAGGTCTATCCTTAGAGAAATGTTGGTTTGGACGTTTTCTTGATGTGGATGTTGTGTGTCTCTGCTCAGGAATCAGAGTATGTGTCGGCCCATCTGCATGAATGGATTGATCTGATCTTTGGCTATAAACAGAGGGGCCCAGCTGCAGTGGAGGCCCTTAATGTCTTCTATTACTGCACATATGAAGGTATGAAGTCCTTCATACAGCTAAACATACAAGTCTGGATGTGGATTATATCCTTTGCTACCAATTCTTGAGTAACATTCAGTACGTTTATATGGACAAAAATATTCCAATATTAACCCGATTAAGACAATACTCTGATTAAGAAACTACCATGTAAACGGCGATTTCTTTTTACCTTAATCCGGCTAAAGTCATGCTCGACGTAAACACAAATTGAATTAAGATATGTGGAGTATTCGTATTTTAGTCATTATAGACATGTACACACCTTAATCACACGTGTGGGAGTTTTGGATGTCATGTGGGGAACGTTGGATGGCGTGGCATGGGGACGTAATGACGTGTGCCATTAACCGATCTATGTTCTATAACATGTAAAACGGGAACGTAAAAGGAATATTCTAAAAGTAACCCATGTAAACACCTTAATCAGAATATTGTCTTATTCAGAATAAGGTCAATAATTAAATTACTGCTGTCCATGTAAACATAGTCATTGAGTGCATTTACATGCACGTTCTTAAACCGATAATGCTTAACAAGCCGACACCGCGTGTGGTCATGTAAACGCGTTAAACCATTTTCTTTTATCTGTGTAAGGTCATAAATGGTTTAAGAATAAACAGATCGACAGAGCTAGATTTTTGGCCATTACCTTGATTTTACCCGGCATGTAAACACCTTGACCTGCATTCTGTCGGCTTATTGAAGAGCGTTTGTGTGATATGTGACAGGAAAGCGTCCTTATACGGCAGATTTAAGCGCATCCAGCCACAGCGAGTGTTTCGCGCCAGGGGAGGAGAAATATAAAAAAAATCTTGGGTAATTTCTTGACCCAATATAATAAATGTGTTCTCATCTCTAGCAGCCGAAGGACAAGTGGTACAGTTGTAGAAACTTCAAATATGAGAGGAGAATGAGTCTGTGCAAGTTTTTCGCTGACATTTTGAATTACTCTGGTGGTTTTTAATGCTTTATTTAACATTACAACTCACATAATAAACAGAATACTCTGAGTGAAGTACATGGATGCTTATGTTTTGAAGTCACCACCAGGGAATAACCTGTTTTTTTTTTAATAGAGTCTTGTAAACATAGTTTACTTACATTTCCAGGTTATTGATTTGCATGTAAACCGGTAAATCTGGTTATTTCAATAAACTGATTTTTGGTAGTTATTAGCGTATTGATGTGCATGTAAACGTGCTTATTAACTAGTAACTGTGACATTTTAGAGGATATGTTGTAATTTTATTTTATGACAGACTTAAATTTATTACAGCTACAGCTTATTAAATTTGTTTAAAGTCACTTCCACTGCAAAAACATTTTTAAATAGAAACCATATTGCATTGATCTAGCCATGATAATAAGGCAACAATTACTGTGCTAGAACGATGTTGACATATTGTAGATCTATAAATAATGTCCTTCAAACCAGTGCTGTTATTGTTAATTAAAACTAAAACTGTTAGAAACTATTAGAAATTAGAAATAGAAATTGTTTTTGTTAATTGAAAAAAGCTGAAATAAAATAAAATATAAATATTAAATAAAAAACTTAAACTTAAAAAAAAAATTTTTAAATTAGAACTGTTGCTTTGGGAACCGACTGAAATAAAAGTTGAAGTACTAAAATTACTAAAACTAAATCTGAAATAAAAACAAATGAAAGCTAAAAAGAAATATTAAACTAATAAAAATGCCCAAAGCTCACAACAAAGTTACAAAATATTAACTGAAAAAATGAAAAATGAGAATTTAAAAATAAAAGCTAATTCATAATATTAATAAATACTATGATACTATATAAATAATACTAAAATGACACTGTGTTTAAACTGTGGTCTTGAATCTAATTTCATACAGCTGTGCTAGTTTCTTTTTGTTCTCTTCTCACATAATGAAATAATTTTCAACATATATAAATATTTTATGCACACTTATTGTTTATTCATTTATTTGGTAAGTTACGGAGCCCCTAAAGGGACATGGTGGTAGAAAAAAAATTGGGAAGGGAGGAAATTTTACGTGCTGGTGGAAAGAAAATTTGGGAATGGAGGAATTTTTTTTTTTCAAATCTTTTGCGTTCCCTCGCAAAGATATTTGCGTTCCCTTGCTGTGAGCTCGGACAAACACTTCCTCTTTAATGTCCCGCTGGCTGGCAGTAGTGTTTCAGTTAGTTTCATACGTTAATAATGCACACAAATAATGCGCAGCTCTTAGAGTTTGAACTTGTTGGAATCAAAATGAAGAAATGCAGTCAGTGCTTATTGCAGTTCAGTTGGTATTCACAGATTCGAGCTTCCCGGATCAATAACTCGTGAGATAAACGTTGTTAAAACACAAATGCAGCTACTTCCAATCATAGTAACCTGGACAACAAGCTACAACAACCCAATTTTCCTCAAATGTGCTTTATAATAAATTGGTCTCTATGAGCAGGTGGCGGAGATACACGTCTGAAGGGACCGTCTGAAAAGTGCAAAACCCAAAACCCTTTTGCTCATTTTATATTATGAAAAATACTCAATAACTCCACTGTAACACTATGCTGTCACCTAATTCAGTTCATACATCACTGCTCTCCTGCTGGTTGTACTGGAACACTTAGTTTGATAAANTTTTTTTTCAAATCTTTTGCGTTCCCTCGCAAAACTTTTGCGTTCCCCCGAGAAACTTTGCGTTCCCTCGCAAAGTTATAATCGTTCCCTTGCTGTGAGCTCGGACAAACACTTCCTCTTTAATGTCCCGCTGGCTGGCAGTAGTGTTTCAGTTAGTTTCATACGTTAATAATGCACACAAATAATGCGCAGCTCTTAGAGTTTGAACTTGTTGGACTCAAAATGAAGAAATGCAGTCAGTGCTTATTGCAGTTCAGTTGGTATTCACAGATTCGAGCTTCCCGGATCTATAACTCGTGAGATAAACGTTGTTAAAACACAAATGCAGCTACTTCCAATCATAGTAACCTAGACAACAAGCTACAACAACCCAATTTTCCTCAAATGTGCTTTATAATAAATTGGTCTCTATGAGCAGGCGGCGATACAAGTCTGAAGGGACCGTCTGAAAAGTGCAAAACCCAAAACCCTTTTGCTCATTTTATATTATGAAAAATACTCAATAACTCCACTATAACACTATGCTGTCACCTAATTCAGTTCATACATCACTGCTCTCCTGCTGGTTGTACTGGAACACTTAGTTTGATAAAAAAAAAAAAAAGCATAACGTTTATGATTATTATTAAATAAAATAATATAATAATAACTTCACTGTTATTAGTAAAAATATTAAATAAATTGTAATGCCATCAAATCCAGTAAGCAATTATCATGCAAAAGCTGTTGTAAGTATGTAAGCTGTGTACCAACATTATTTGTGTAAAGAAGGCCTTTTGTGCTACTTGCCAAACTAAGTGTTATAGTACCTATAACCAGCAGGAGAGCAGTGATGTATGAACTGAATTTGGTGACAGTACAGTGTGTTACAGTGAAGTCATTGAGTATTTTTCATAATATAAAATGAGCAAAAGGGTTTCGGGTTTTGCACTTTTCAGACCGTCCCTTCAGACGTGTATCTCCGCCGCCTGCTCATAGAGACCAATTTAGAGACCAATTTATTATAGGTTACTATGATTGGAAGTAGTTGCATTTGTGTTTTAACAACGTTTATCTCACGAGTTATTGATCCGGGAAGCTCGAATCTGTGAATATATTGCCAACTGAACTGCAATAAGCACTGACTGCATTTCTTCATTTTTGAGTCCAACAAGTTCAAACTCTAAGAGCTGCGCATTATTTGTGTACATTATTAACGTATGAAACTAACTGAAACACTACTGCCAGCCAGCGGGACATTAAAGTGAAAGTGAAAGTGAAGTGACATGTGGCCAAGTATGGTGACCCATACTCGGAATTTGTGCTCTGCATTTAACCCATCCAAGTGCACACACACACCGTGAACACACACCCGGAGCAGTGGGCAGCCATTGCTGCGGCGCCCGGGGAGCAGTTGGGGGTACGGTGCCTTGCTCAAGGGTCTCACCTCAGTCGTGGTATTGAGGGTGGGGAGAGCGCTGGACATTCACTCCCCTCACCGACAATCCCTGCCGGACCTGAGACTCGAACCCATGACCTTTGGGTTACAAGTCCGACTCTCTATCCATTAGGCCACCACTGCCCCTTAAAAAGGAAGTGTTTGCTCACAGCAAGGGAACGATTATAACTTTGCGAGGGAACGCAAATGTCTTTGCGAGGGAGCGCAAAGTTTCTCGGGGGAACGCAAAAGTTTTGCGAGGGAACGCAAAAGATTTGAAAAAAAAAAATTCCTCACATCCCAATTTTTTTTTTCCCACCAGCACGTAAAATTACCACCATGTCCCTTTAGGGGCTCCGTAGTAAGTAGCCATGTAATAATCAAAATAATGTATTCTCATTTCTCAGCCTGTCATTTTCACAAAAATAAAACCCTTTAGGGTGAAATAAAACTTGTCCGCTTCACATCGGGGTCCTGATCAACCTATTGGTGTCTATTTTGCAATAATGACTGCAAATGATCACTTGCGTTTAATAGCGCAAATATAATTAATATAGTGCAGCATTTAAATGCAGCAAAATGAGACTGTCTCTGGTTGCTTTAGGGGCTGTTGATCTGGATGCCATCACAGACGAGAAGGAGAGGAAAGCTTTAGAAGGCATGATCAGTAACTTTGGACAAACACCGTGCCAGTTACTGAAGGTACGACAATCTGATGCTCCTCCTAACATTCAGACAGTGTTATTAGAAGCTCAGGTGGAGATCAGAATATGCATGATCGTTTGCAGCATCTTTAAAGAATTAGTTCACACAAAAATTCTGTCATTATTTAGTCACCCTGACTTTGTTTTAAACTTGATTTGTGAGTAAATGATGACAGAATTTTCATTTTTGAGTGTTAAATGCATAGCTTTGGTGTACAGATGTCATAAACAATATTTGTTGGTTTGTAAGATGCTCCGTGTTAATGTGCATTCAGGAGCCCCATCCCGTGCGTCTCTCTCTGGAGGAGCTGGAGAAGAGGAGAACTCGTCTGGACTCCAGTCCTCTCAACATTTTTGAGCACCTCACTGAACTCAAATCGTTCTTCATTGAGGTGACTGAATTAACAGTCCTTTATTTATGTGTTGTTCTGTTGAGTTGCTGATGGACTGTGAACTGATGGAGTTTAATCTCTGTGTTTTAGGGCATCAGTGATAATGTGCCACTGGTTAAAGCTGTTGTCCCTAAGAACCAATCACATTCATTTATCTCGCAGGGGAGTCCAGATACTTTGGTAAGTCTGGGCTTCATTAGCCACGTCTAACAGACTGCTTTAAAGACACATAAAATCAGAATTTATATATATGCCCATTTTAATAAAATATATAAATATTCAAATTAAATTAAAATGTATAATAAGTTTTGAGTCAAAGTGATTTAATATATTTTATATTTATATAATTATCTATGTATTGTTGGAGTCCTGGTCACCTTAACAGTGTTTGTTAGTAACAATAATGGCCATCATGACTGTAAATAATCCCTAAATTATAAATAAATGCATTGCAAATACATTCCACATTGTCTTTAATGCCCTCTAAGGTTTCTGGTTATTATGAAACGTTTGATACTCTCATAAATAATGTGTATTTGGTACATCAAGGTAACGCTGAGCCACAACTGCTTGATGGGAACTCATGGCTGGCTGCCCTATGACAAGAACATATCCAACTATTTCACCTTCATCAAAGACCCCACTGTAGCCAGTCCAAAGTGAGTCTCTCTGACGGTTAACGTCTCGCATCCTGTCTGAGCTGCCCTGCGCTTCCTTTAAAATAAACTACACATCAACTGGCATACTCTTTGTCTCTCTGTAGGACTCAGAGGTTTCTATCAGGGCCGTTCTCTCCAGGGGTTGAAGTCACAGCTCATCTGTTTGTTGTGTCTCATGACGGGAAGTTGCTCTTCAGTGGAGGCCACTGGGATAACAGCCTGAGAGTGACGTCACTTGTCAAGGGCAAAACAGTCGGGCAACATATCCGCCACATGGGTAATGGAAACTCTCTCTGCTTCTCTTGACCTTTATCTTCCTTCGTCTTTCTTTCTGCCTGTCTTTGTTTTTATCTCATAAATAGACACATCCAGATTGTATGTTCTCACTTTAACCTTGAGTTGCAGGAAACAGTTCTGCTAACTTGGGCATGTTTGTGTCTATATCTCGGCAGACATCATAACGTGCCTGGCCACAGATCACTTTGGGATTCACCTGATCTCTGGCTCCAGAGACACCACCTGTATGGTGTGGCAGGTGCTACAGCAGGTGCGTTTTGTTCTCTTGGAAAACACACCTGATCACTCATCTTCACATAACTTCCTTTAGGAGATTCATTCCTAAATATGAAGTATATTTTCTTTTTTTTTTTCATCATATGTCACCCTGGACCACAAAACCTGTCATAAGTCACACCGGGTATATTTGTAGCAATAGCCAACAATACATTGTATGGGTCAAAATTATAGTTTTTTTTTTATTTATGCCAAAAATCATTAGGATATTAAGTAAAGATCATGTTCCATGAAGATATTTTGTAAATGTCCTTCCGTAAATATATCAAAACTGTATTTTTGTGAGTGGATATGCATTGCTAAGGACTTAATTTGGACAAATTTAAAGGCGATTTTCTCAATATTTAGATTTTTGTTTTTGCACCCTCAGATTCCAGATATCTCAGTCAAATATTGTCCAATCCTAACAAACTGTACATCAATGGAAATAAATAAAAAAAAGACCCTTATGACTGGTTTTGTGGTCCAGGGTCACATATGTCTTTAATGTATAAAATAATACAATACTGTTTAAAAGAACAAAAAAAATAAGAAAAAGAGAAAATATTTTTTTTTAAAGAAGTCAACGAAGGCTGCATTTATTTGATCAAAAATACAATGACAATGTCTCTTATGCTCACCAAGGCTTAGATAAAAAATGCAGTAAAAACAGTATTGTGAAATATTACAATTTAAAATTACTGTTTTGTGTATAAATATATTTTAAAATGTAATTTATTCCTGTGAGCAAAGCTGAATTTTCAGCATCATTACTCCAGTCTTCAATGTCACATGATCCATCAGAAAGAAATCATTCTAATATGCTGATGTGCTGCTCAAGAAACATTTCTGATTATTATCAATGTTGAAAACAGTTGTGTTGCTTCATATTTTGGTGGATATATGATATCATATATGATATATATATATTTTTTCAGGATTCTTTGATGAATAGAAAGTCCAAAAGAACAGTTTAATTTTAGTTAAATTTATTTAAAAAATGTGTTTAATTGTTTTCACTGTCATTATAACCATAACGAATATTTAAATAACAATATCTAAAGATAAAAATTGCATTAGTTACTCTTTTATCATAATAGCACAATTAAGTCAATATTCCAGGAGTTTCTTCCTGTTTCCTTCCTCTAATTGAAAGTTTCACACACAACATTCTCAGGAATTTTCTTTTAATCTGTAATGTTCTTTTGAAAACTGCTTGCTCACTTGTGTTAAATAATATAATGAATAACATTTGTTCTCTGCTCATGTAAAGAAGAGGTTTCAGTTTCTACTGCAGTGTTGGGATTCTGTTTAACTTGTTGTGTGTGTGTGTGTGTGTGTGTGTGTAGGGAGGTGCTCCAGTGGGTCTGTCCTCTAAGCCAGTGCAGGTATTATACGGACACACTGATGAAGTTGTGAGTGTGTCTATCAGTACAGAGCTGGATATGGCGGTCTCTGGATCACGGGTGAGATTCCTCTCTTCACACAGTCGCTCAAAAACACTTGCTGTGTCCCAATTCACCAACTTATACTATGCCCTGAAAGTATGTACTGTTTTTGTGAAGAAAAAGTATATACTTTTGAGTGTGTAGCAGAAGAGCAGGCAAGCTTTGGGACATACTACTTGATCATAATTGCGTCTTTAACAGACCGCTCTGTTGGTTAGTTACATTCATCCTGTCACTGTTTCTGATTTCCTACCGTATCAGAATGTAGGAGTACATTGATCTGCAAGTCATGTCTTTCCTGCTGAGACTCTCCTTATATTTGAATAATGATGCATTTAAAAATTAATGACCAAACGTATATATTTCTAAAAGTTCACAATGCTGTTGCAGATGAAATAAAATGTGGATAAAATTGAATAAATATTTTTACATCAGATTAGATACTGATTATTTCTCACGAGTCAACCCCCTCTCTACTTAACCATCAGTCTCGCACATCCACCATGTTTGTAGTTTTTAAGCATCCACCACACGCAGTGGATTGCGGGCAATATTAGCCATTAGAGTGTGCATGGATCTGCACTTTGGATTCTAACCAGAAATACCATACGGGTATCAGTGAAATACTCATTTCAACATACTATGATTTGAGACACACTAATTCTAATTTCAAATAGTATTTAGGATGGAATTGGGATGCAGCAACCGTTTACTTCTCATACATATTCAGGATTCAGCAACCTGACAGTGGCATTGTGTTAACCAATCATAATAGAGCTAATTTACTTACAGAATTCCTAAAAGTACTGCCGTAAAACCAACCAAAGTGTCAGAAAAATGATCAGATTTTTTGGCCAGAAAAGTGGATTTCAAGGAGGAAAAGAAGTAGAACCATAAAAACGTATGCATTTGTGTGTCACAGGATGGAACAGTGATGATTCACACTGTTCGGAGGGGTCAGTACATGCGCTGTCTGCGGCCGCCATGTGAGAGCTCTCTGCCCATGTCCATCATGCACCTGGCGGTGTCCTGGGAGGGACATCTAGTGGTGCACACCTGCATAGAGGGCAAAGCCACACTGAAGGTATCAAACACAATTCAGTTCCTCTTCTCCCTGCACATTTTTTTGCCATGTAAACCGATCCTCTTTGTGTTTCATGTTTGCAGGATAAGAACGCCCTGCACCTGTACTCTGTGAATGGGAAGCACCTGTGCAGCACTCCTCTGAAGGAGCAGGTGACAGACATGTGTGTTTCAGGAGAGCATGTGGTCATCGGCAGCGAGCAGGGTTTCCTGTCTGTCAGAGACCTGTACAGGTAAACTTAAACAAGCATCAGCTTTCTAAAGCCAAGCAGTTTCAGCACTTAAATTCCCTGAAGCCAGAAATGGCTCTTGAGTGTCTTTAGGGTTCTCACTAACAATTATTTTGGTTGATTATTTTGATGATTAATCGAGTAATCAGATATTTTTAAGGTAATAAAATTAGACCTAAGCAAAGACCTAAGCCTTTAAAATGACTTAAAATACATGCATACATAATAATGAGGCAATAATATTTGGTTCAAATAAAGTATCAAAAGCAAGTAATCATATGGTTTTGTAGAACAACACTGTTAAAATTGATAATATACACATAATATAAACAATCATCTTATGTACATTATATATTATAACAAATGCCTGCAGAGGGCACCAACGGCCTAGTGTTGTTACACTTTACAGCAGATCAAATCCTTGTTTAATATCGGCCAAACAACATTTATTTCAAATTTTTTCTTGATCTTTAATATTTCACCACTTCTTTACGATAGTCAAATCAAGTCACATTTATTTATATAGCGCTTTTAACAATGCAGATTGTAAAGAAATGATACAGCCACTGTAATTTCTTGAACAAGAATATGAGGACATCAAAACATGCAAACTTGGAGCGTGGGGAAATTGCGATGAACAGTTACCATAGTGATGTATTCTCCATTGTTGGCGAAGGTTTATAAATTATTTACCTTACAATTCTGATGAAAAAGCGTATTGCGTACATCTCTTCATTAAAGAGTTGAAACAAAGGCATGAACCAAACCAACCAGCTATGAGGTTGTTAACAAGTATTTGAAAATCAAACAAAAAAAGACAAGACTGTGTACTTAATGGAAAGTCCACTGTTAAACTAGCTATAATGCAGATGGAGGGCTTTAAAGGGTTAGTTCACCCAAAAATGAAATTTCTGACATTATTTACTCACCCTCATGCCGTTCCACACCTGTAAGACCTTCGTTCATCTTCGGAACGCAAATTAAGATATTTTAGTTGAAATCCGATGGCTCAGTGAGGCCTGCATAGCCAGCAATGACATTTCCTCTCTCAAGATCCATAAAGGTACTAAAAACATTTAAATCAGTTCATGTGAGTACAGTGGTTCAATATTAATATTATAAAGCGACGAGAATATTTTTGGTGCGCCAAAAAAAACAAAATGTCTACTTATATAGTGATGGCCGATTTCAAAACACTGCTTCAGGAAGCTTCGGAGCAAAATGAATCTGCGTGTCGAATCTGCGTGTCGAATCAGCTTTTCGGAGCGCCAAAGTCACGTGATTTCAGCAGTTTGACACAGGATCAGAATCATGATTCGATACGCTGATTCATAATGCTCTGATGCTTCCTGAAGCAGTGTTTTGAAATCGGCCATCACTAAATAAGTCGTTATTTTGTTTTTTTGGCGCACCAAAAATATTCTCGTCACTTTATAATATTAATATTGAACCACTGTACTCACATGAACTGATTTAGATGTGTTTTTAGTACGTTAATGGATCTTGAGAGAGGAAATGTCATTGCTCCCTATGCAGGCCTCACGGAGCCATTGGATTTCAACTAAAATATCTTAATTTGTGTTCCGAAGATTAACGAAGGTCTTACGGGTGTGGAACGACATGAGGATGAGTAATAAATGACAGAATTTTCATTTTTTAGTGAACTAACTCTTTATAAGTTATCATTAAAATTCATTTCCCCTATGGAGGAAATGAATGGGATTTTTACTTGGCTGTTGCACTCATTAACTGCTCAGAATGCCCTAGCAACACACTCATTCTTATTATTGTTTTATAATTGTTATCGGATCGTAAGTATGCCTGTTTTTAACACGATCATAACACGCCCTTTCTCCTGCTTACAATGGCAGCCTGACTCTGTGTGTGTCGCCGATGGCGATGCGGGTGCCAATCCGGTGCGTGTCTGTGACCAAGGAACAATCTCACGTGCTGGTGGGACTCAATGATGGCAAGCTGATCGTGGTGGGAGTCGGGAAACCCGCGGAGGTAAAAAACTCCTTCAGGAACTACATCACCCAGAGGATGGAGGGCTCCCCTCTCATGAACACACTGAGGGTGCGATCGCCCGCACGCCTGCTGCATCTCAGAGACCAGAACACGTTCAGCCCTGACATCATCTGAGAGAAATACACACACTCACACACTTATCAGGTGTCAAGTTCAGATGCATTAAGTACGTTTACTTAGCTGTCTAAATGGGGACTACAGACTAATCTGAACCCAAAACAGTAACTCCACCCCTAAAATAAAAATAAAAAATCAGCATTTTTAGCATAATTTACTTATTTATTATTATTTTATTTTATTTTAAAAAAAACATGGCCAAAAGTAGTCCTCAGATTTAGCTAGCATCTGAGGGCATTTTTCAGCAATTTCATCCCCAAACTATCAATCAATCACATAAACAGCACACACACACACAAACATGTTATCGTAAAAACATAATAGTGCATTGAAATGATTGCCAAGGATTTTTAACTAGAGCATTTGTTGTATAATCAGTAGTAATTGTGTAAATGTTGTTTACTAAATTTTTTATTAGCAGTTGGAGTTGTAACCTAACCAGAGATGATACTACTAACAATGCTAACAGTAGTAGGAGTAATTAATACTCGTAGTGTTACGCTCATTCTAGAATAATTTTAAAACCGTGAAATCAATAGAAGAGGGTTTTGATGTATTTTTTCTTACTTTATGGAATTTTTTTGTTTTCGATGCGATTGAATGCGCAGGCATTCATGCCAAACACTGAAGCTATTTTTTTAAATATTTCAAACAATGCAAAGCGTTCTCAAGGATCTCATCTTAAATATCAGTATAAGCATTTGGGTTTTTGCATTAGATGAATTCATGTTTTGATTTGAGAATACAGCCCGAAACATACTCTACATCAGTACATAAACACAGACGCTTCTATCTACGTATGTTTGATTTCACACATCAGTGATTTAGAGCATGTACGTTTGTCGTTCTCAGCATTTCCACAAGGGGTGCTACAATGGACATTAATATAAACAGTTTTTTATGGTCACTTTTCTCATAGTGGAACAAGATTGTAGAGAATCTTTCTTAGCAAGTTAAAGTTAATTTCTTTAACATTTCTGTCTATTTCCTTGAATTATCAAGCATCGCTCTATTGCCGCATTGATTTCTGAGTTTAGTTCAAGCGAAAGTAGTCTCGGCCTCAGGCAGAAAAATGGAAATACTAGCTTTTGTTTCAATCGGAATGAATTCATTCTGATTGATGAATCCGAACGTAGTGTTTACATTTATATGCCACAAGCTTCAAATCAGAATTGATTTTTTGACATGCACACTGCACATATATACTGTTTTTCACTGTCTACGCCATTGCACGTTAGTGTTGTCACGATACCAAAATAATGATTTTGATACGATATCTGACGAAAATACCTTAATACTCTAACTGAATCGATATAACCGCAGCAAACTAAAACAGTAAAAGTAATTGAATAATATGACAGAACTTAAAATGGATTGTTTTATAAAAAAATAAAACTCATTGTACCGGCGTGTTCCTGCCCTGCTTTTTGACCGTTTCCTCCCCTTTATTTAATAATTAATAATAATTACATGCCACAGTATATGGCATCTTACAGAGATGTTTGCAACAATCACATTATCAATCATGTTAACATTCGCCAACCTTTCACAGTTCTGAAAAGGTTGGGATAGGGCTGGGTGATATGACCAAAATCTTATTTCATGATATGAGTATTTTTTTTAAATGTGATTTTTATAATCAAAATATAGTTATTTAAGTTTATTTAAAATGAATTTTTATGATTTCTTTTATCAAAAATAAGGAAAGATGCAAATTATAAACAATATGACAAATACAATATAAGAAAGATACAAATGAAAGAATGTCTATTTAACAGTAGCATTCAAGCAATAAATTAAATAATCAAATGTTAAAAAAAAAAAAAAAAACTTTATAGTCTTCACTCTATGAGTTGACTATGGCTAAATTGACCCTTAATAAATACTTTAAAGTTATTCATTCGAGCATTGAGTGATTTTCTCTTTTTGATTAACATTAATCACACAGACAGCAGCAGGAATGTTAGGCTGCTGTCACTTTAAGACCTGCACGGATCCAATACATTGGAACACAACACATCCAAATTCTTTCTCAACTGTTTACGTTCACTAAAGACATACCTGACTGTGTTTACGTGTATACTCGCCAGGACGTGCATTTTGACATATTTTTGACCATTCAAGCACAATAATCCGTGAATGAGAACTTAAGTCACGATCGCATGCTGTCTGAAAGGCAGCTTTCTGTGCGCGCACTTCAGGTCTGAGCCCGGCAGTGTCCCACGCTTTATTTTTTTTATTATTATTATTAGCGTCCATGTAAACACAGCTACTGATTCAATTAGCCAGTTTCAATCCACCACTTATTTAGTATGTGCAACAGGACCATGCACTCAAAATTCATTCACAAAGCATTTCCATGTATTTTGCGAACTTGCGTAGAGTATGTTTCTGGCCTTTGATCAGTTCAGACTTAGGGTTTGTATACACACATATAGTCAGTACATACAATTATAATTTCCTTATCTCATCTTTTTTGAGTTACCTCACTTGAAATGTACCTTTTGATTTAACCTCAAAGTGAATCCAACACAGATGATCACACATGCACTCATCAATCATCTTTTTTCCCCACTGTTCACCTCCTCTTTCCTTTTATCCTTCACTGCCCTCTCCTTTCCTCTCCTCTCCTCTCCGTTCCTCAGATGCGTTCTGGCCAGATTACGAGGAAACTCTGGGGCTCCAGTAAGCGACTCACTCAGATCTCGTCTGGAGAAACAGAGTATCACACCCAAGAGCAGCCCTGACCCTGCCCCCTAAATCACAGCCTTCCTGCCTGATTGGCCCACTGCCCTGTCAATCACCCAAATCCATTGTTTCAGTTTGAAGGATGGCTCTCCTCTCTCTGAAACAATAAGAAGGACTTTTTTAGCACCTGTATGCAAATCTGTGTGTGTTGAGCCAAACGTATGCATGTTCCCTCGTATGTGTTGGTGTAAACGTGTAGTTGGACTGGTGCAGGCACCATCTAACTATACGTGTCTGAATTTTGTGAAAACCCTAATGTTGACCCTCGTTACCCCGCCCTCTCTGTCTTTTTCCATCACGCCCACATATGTCCCGCCCATTTTATGTTAATTATCATTACCACACAGTTATCATCATCAGCATCAGTTTTGTCTCTTCCATGTCTATGTTCGCATAAGCATTTTATGTGGTTTTGTAGTGCGTGTCAATTTATTCATTTAGTTTCAGTGGCCTTTTATAGGTGGTAAATTTTGGATATTTTTGATTGTTTTATCAGTGGACACAGGCATTATTTATTTGCACAGTCTTGCTTTGGCACAGACCTCGATAAGTGGACGATAATTTACACCAGTATAATTCACAATACGTATGACGTATTTTGTTCCAATAGACCAACACATCATACACTGCTTAATTTTATAACAAAACTGACATGTGTGGAGTGCTAAGGTTGTTTTTTTTTGCATAATTGTTGAATGTTGTCATTCATTACTTGAATTGCGATGTAGTTATTTCAATGAAGAATACAATATTTCATTTAAATGTTGTGGATGTACATGCAGTACTACAGTTTGATTTGTTGCATCTGCAGTTAATTTTATTTTTATTTTTTTGATAAAACACTACAAATACAAAGTGGGAAAAGTTTGAAGGGCTTTGTGAGACATGACGACAGTAAGCAATACGGTTCATCCCTCTGATGAGGCTTATTGAAGCATTCCACTGGCTAATCGATGCTCCGCAGTCTTCCTAGTATCTAAACCGAGCACTACATAGGGGAGCGGGGGTACTTGTGTACCACGGGACAGCTAGAACCAATGCCGCTTTATTGGATAGTCAGGTGAGACGCTGTTTCCCCTCCTCTTTTATATTTCTAAGCCATGCAGTCTTTGTTTACTATGCAGGTAAACTTCCAGGCCTTCTAGAGAATTAAGTTACTGACTGTTAACTGAATTCTTGCTCCTCCATATGCAGTTTTTATTTCTTCACCGTAGGATGTGTGTACATGTGTACTTTTTTTCCCTTACAAAAATGTACCATAGTAACCATAGTTTCTAGCAAAATGCCTCAGTTATTTAGTCACAATGAAGGAACCATATGATGTGTAAGATGCTTTCAGAAGCCTTTTACATTTGTTAATACCAAATTACTACATTTACATTGTGATAATAGTGGTGGTACTTTGGTGGGAGCTATCTTTACCATAGTGGTTTTTGAAAGGGCTTAGTTTGTGTTAATTCTTTTTTTTTTTTTACACTAATGTCTTTCTGAGTGACATTCATTCCTTTACTAAAGGACGGTTATTTTAAAACTTATAAGTGATCAATAATATGAAGATATTAATGAAGATACTAATACCAAAATGCAGACGTCTTTATCAGGATGTTTGTTTTGTTTGGTGTGTATTGTATGTTCTTCCATTTGTGTGCTTTAGTTTGCAATGGTGCTGAAGTTTAGATTTGAAGTCTAAATCGGGATGTTATGCTTGTTTTATCTCCTGTCACAAAGTGCTCCCTGCATCTGCTGGTTGCTCATATATTTATACCAAGAGATCTAAATTGATGCTATGATTTCTTTGCATTCTTTTTTAAATCCTGCTTTTCTCAGATTCTCAATGTCTTTTTTTTTTGTTTTTTGTTTTTATTCACATATCTCTTTAAATGTATGTGTTTTTCTTCGTTTAAACGAATGGAGTGCCTTTTTATTCTCTTTCGTCGTGGAAATTAGACTCCATGATCCAAACTCTATAGCATGACCTTTTGTGACCCCTGTGGACAGCCAGACAAACTTCAGCAGTGACTCCTCCGTCATATCAGACCCGTGACTTACTGAGCTGCTTTTATTTTAGCCGTCACTAATGGATGTGTGTGTATATCTGTGCTTATTTATGAATCCAGTATGAAATGTACAGCATGAATTTTATTTCTGTCTATGAATTGTATTTTTCTTTTTTTGCACTTTCCAGGTACGACAAATTGTAAGAGATTGTTTTAAATGTCTCCTTGAACTGTACAGAGAAACTGCTTTGTTATACGTGAAGATTTATCATTAAAGTCCTGTTGAAAAGTCACAGTGATGTTTTTAAGCTGTTGTTCAACTGAATGATAGTTTTAATTAATAATTTATTAAAATACAATAACATTATTTATTGTGTAACCTTATAACATCATTAGAATGAGTCATAGTGGATCTTTACACTATCACTTATTTCATTTATGAGTTACAGTAGCAAATCATTAGATTTTGTTTTAATGAGTCTTATATGACAAATATATTTTAGTGTGAAACAGGACTATGCCTGCTACAAAAAAACATATTAAGATTTTATTTTATGTATGTACATTTAAAATAATACAGAAAAGAGTAGCCTAAAAAATAAAGAACATTAGACAGGGTTCCCACGGGTCCTTGAAATCCTTGAAAGTTTGTGAATTCGAAAAAAAAAATTAAAGGCCCTGGAAAGTTTTTGAAAATAATCATACAGATACAGGTCCTTGAAAGTGCTTGAATTTATTTGGTGCAAGAAGTTTTCTGGAAAAAATGCCATATTATTTCCTCCGGTCCGCTAATGTGTTATTTCGCCAACACTTCGTGGCCTATGCATACTAGCTTGCTTGATTTACTTTAGTTACGCGCATTTACGCGTTACGTTAAGTGTTTCTCACATGGGATACTTTGTGTTGTACTTTGTCACATGAGGTACTTTGTGTTGTACGTTGCCACGACGTTCCCGCGTGCACGAAACTACTATGATGGTACCTCAATGTTTCACAGGTGTAAACCCATGAGGCAAGAAAAACTTAAAAGCATATTCATGTATCTTAAAACTTCTGGTTACATGAGCCCAAGCTCTTTTCAATAAAATCCATGCAAAAGTTAGTATATCATTTTAGAAAACAGTATAGGATGTACCGACTATTCTTTAGTTTTATGCAAAACAGAAATTCGACAAATAGAATATCAGGTCTCTGTCATATGGCCAAAAAAAAATGCACAAAAAAAAAAAAAAAAAAAANCAAAAAAAAAAAAAAAAAAAAAAAAAAAAAAAAAAAAATGCTTTCTTGCATATTTGTGTTTGACACATGAAAAATTTAACAATGTATCTAACAAGGTAACATGATGTAACCTTGCTCTCGCTTGAAATGTGTCCCCTCATTAAGTGTATTACTGCCCTCCACAGGTCAAAGTTTGAACTAATTGTTATATACTATTGAACTAGCATATTGCATATAAAAATTAGTTCAAAACTTTGACCTGTGGAGGGCAGTAATACACTTAGCAGCGTCTACACTTTTGGAATTCTAATAGAGGGGAAGAAGAAGAGAGCTAGTTCAAGATGAGCATTTCTGGTTAAAACTTATATAATTTTCAATTTTTTTCAGAAAATGAGCAATGGTTTCACCAGACAATTTGAAGCTGCAGTGAAACTAATTTTGACCTTCAACTGTTTGGTGCCCATTCAAGTCTACTATATGGAAAAAAATCCTGGAATGTTTTCATCAAAAAGTTTAATTTCTTTTCGACTGAAGAAAGAAAGACATGGACATCTTGGATGACATGGGGGTGAGTAAATTATCAGGAAAAGTTTATTTAAAAGTGGACTAATCCTTTAAGTCCTTGAATTTGAGGGTATTGGACCTGGAAAGTCCTTGAAAGGTCCTTGAATTTGAAGTTATCCAAGGTGTGGGAACCCTGATTAGAACAATACAGGGTTATGTCACAAAATAAAATAATTGATTATGTTAGGCTATAAAAGAGATTATAAGCACAAGTGTTAGTATTACTCATATTCAAGTAGTTGGAATTACATCGTTTTAAAATATCATAATTAGACTACAGTTACTTTTTTTATTGATTAGCCTACATGTTATTCTCTCAATGGCAGTAAATTAGGCCTAGGCCTATTCATAATTCATCTTTTTTTATCTTTTAAATTTCCTTTCTAAAAATGCTCATTTACATTTACAGAAATAATTTATCTTTTAAGTGTTTTCACAACATTGGCTATCAACTCCTGAAGAACACATTAATTATTATTTGAATTATCATTCAGTGAGTCATTTAACCATGTAAGACGATTGTTTTTCAAACACATTAATATGCACAAATTTACTTAATTTCATAATTACATTTAGGGATTCCCTAACTTTTTTGTAAGCTGAACCTCTTTGACCCTAATATATTTAGTTGAAGTACCCCCTGAGATTTTAAGTTAAAAAGTCAATAGTTGCGTCCCAAATGATGCACTATACACTATGCACTTATACACTGTGCACTCATCCATGTAGTGCGTGAATTGTATAAGGTTATTTTGTCATTTAACAACTGAGTCCGATCCTCCCTTCCCCTCCACTACATAATTAAAGCTGCGACAGTTGAGTGCACGAAGTGTCCAACATTCCACACTTCGTTTTTTCCGTTAATTTAGTGCATCATCCGGGTATTTAAAGTGCACTTTTTCTTTTTGGAATTTTCAGTGTGAACGCACTACTCACACTATTTATACTTAAAAACGTCATTGAATAGTGCATAAGTACGTGAATTGGGATGCACCTAATAATAATGTCAGTTAATGGTCACATGACATGCTGACTAAGGCGGCCATATTTGAAACGCCTGTTATCTCAGGCAGTGCAGCTCCTATCTATTTGAATGGGGAAACATTAAATTTTCCAAAGCTTGTCATCAAGCTTACGATTAAATGTAATATTTAAAATCACCAATGAAATCTAAAAACAAGTGTATCATAATGTGGTTTCTTATGTTAATGTCTCAGAACACTGTTTCTGTAGCAACTGGAGCTTAATGGCAGCTGCAGTGATGCGATGAAAAATTGACCCTTCGCCGGGAGTTTGATTGACAAGCGATCTAACCAATCAGAACGTAGAATCCGCCATTTTGTCCGACAAAGCAGTCAGGAGTTAGAAGATTAACTTGAGTTAAACTTGAAAAATTGTGTATATTGACGTCTTTCCACGTTTGAAACAACATTCATTCTCATGTTCATTTGATGCTATAAATAGACTAGTAGAAAGAGATAATCGGTTTACAAGCCTCTTGAGCTGAGGCCTACAGCAATCTGTCACGACACATTAAAGAGCCACAAAACGGTTTTTATTGTTTGAATTTCTTTAAAAAACTACAGTTTGAAAGCGGGACTTTGTTTAATATCATAAGTAACCTGGCTGCTTGTCTTGTCTGTCGACGTGTCGTCAGTGTCCTCTTTGCTCCGCGATGTATTTTTCACTGCGTGTGTGGCGTGACAGCGCCACGGCTTGTCGGACAAAGCAACAGTAACTAAGGGGGCGGGTCTTTGCGCAGGGTCAATTAGGCGATTGGCTCTTTTAGAAGGCGGGACTTACTCCGCCATATTGCTCTTTCTCATGTTTATCTATAGTCTTTAATTTGGTATTGTCACTTGGGTAGTATGTATGAAATAAATTCAAATAACATAAAAGTGTTATAGCATAGAAATGTTTTAAATAAAACCTATTTCCATGTACTGTAGAATCTGATTTGTCAAGTGCGACGCTGCCTGTCCTGCCCCTTTAAGAAACTCTCTGGAAGCGACCGACCGTGTGCGGCGACGGGTTCTCGCGAGATCTACCCGCGAGAGTAAACAGTCGCCATTTCTCGAAAGTAAGAAAGAGCTGAAAGTGTGGCGGACAGTTCGTTCACATCGGCAGAGAAACCAACCTCAAACAACTCTTAAATTAAAGACCGCATCTAAGCTCTCAGTTACCTGCTGTCTTCCCTCACTGGTGTACAATTATATGTGATATTCCAGCCGGAGTTTATGAGGGCGGTGAGTGAGTGAATGAGGCCTGACAGTACACATTACTATAGCCTGACTAGACTATAAACTCACTGTTGTTGACCACTCTCACAGGGGCACAGCTGCAGAACAACAGCCCTCCCCTGAAAAATGATCATTGAAAACCTCGATGCCTTGAAGACATGGCTCTCAAAGACTCTTGAACCCATGTAAGTGATTCTGCTGCTAATGTACTGTGCATTAAAATGAGTGTCGCACAACGATGCTGTATGTTAATTATTTCTACTGAAATCTTCCTGAATGTCAGTGGGTTCAGTATTATGCCACTTAAACTATAATTGACAAGTGCATTGACTCAGGAACTGTATTTTTGTATATTGTTAAGTTGTATTAATTATATGCTTGTACAGAAGACTAAGATTTGCTGTAAAGATATTGTAGGTTGTCATATCAAGGACAGAACTGCCTTATGTACTCTTTATGTGCAGCTGAAAAACATTTAAAAGAAATCTTCTAAATGAAGTATATGTATCTCTCCCGCAGATGTGATGCTGACCCTTCTGCTCTTGCGAAATATGTGGTTGCCTTGGTGAAGAAAGACAAATCTGAGAAGGAGTTGAAAGCACTATGCATTGACCAGTTGGATGTATTCCTTCAGAAAGGTACATTCCAATATAATGTTCTGAAGATATGCAATTCGCAAAGTGGCTTTTGCTAAAACCAGGGGAAGAAGTTGTTAGTCATTTTCTGAAGTTACTTTGACAATATTCTGCTGACAGCTGCTTCAATTCCATGTCACTTTCTTTTATGTTTTATATTGCTACACTGTCAGAACTGAATCCCTGATGTTAACATGTGTTTGATTTTGTTTTCAGAGACGCAGACATTTGTGGATAAACTTTTTGAAGCTGTGAATGCAAAGAGTTACCTACCTCAACCAGAGCAGCTAACTTCCACAAGCAGAACTGAATCTCACCAGCGCACAGAGAAAGATGAATCAAAGAGAGAAGAGGTAAAATAAAGAGATCAGATTAAAGTCATTTTAAACGGTGCTACACTACCATTCAAAAGCTTGGGGTCAGTAAGATTTGTTTTTATTTTTGAAAGAAACCCTAACTTTTATTCAGCGAGGATGCATCAAATTGATCAAAAGTGACAATAAAGACATTTATAATGTTACAATTTTTCTATTTCAAATAAATGCTTTTCTGTTGAACTTTCTATTAAACGAAGAATCCTGACATTTTTTATCACTGTTTCCACAAAAATATTAAGCACCACAACTGTTTTGATACATTGATAGTAAGAAAAAAAATTTCTTGTTCAATAAATCTGCATATTAGAATGATTTCTGAAGGATCATATAACACTGAAGACTGGAGTAATGATGCTGAAAATTCTGCTTTACCATCACAGGAATAAATTATATTTTAAAATATGTTCAAATAGAAAATCAATGATTTTAAATTGTAATAATAATTAGTGAGCATAAGAGAATCTTACAGACCCTGAACTTTTAAACAATTAGTGAAATTTTTCCTAAGATGTCTGTTTTCTTTTGTGTTTGATGGTTTTGATTTTTCATAAGCTGCCCAGCCGAGATGAGGATCGAGACAAGAAATTCTCCCGGAGAATAAACCACAGTCCTCCGTCTAGCTCCAGGTACAGCCGAGACAGCAGGTGAGACTAACAGTAGATATCCATTGTTTTGATTTTTAACTTGAATTTTAACTTAACACTGTTTAGATTTTTAACCAAAATGCCACATGCTCACACCCACATCTATTAAGCTGCCTTGTGAACTAACTGCATTGGTATTTTCTGTTCTATTTAAACAAATTTACAGGAGAATAGATGACCGCAAGAAAGATGACCGCTCCAGGAAACGAGAGTATGACCGTAACCTACCCAGAAGGGACTCGTACAGAGAACGCTACAACCGCAGAAGAGAACGCAGCCGCACTTACAGTCGGAGTCGTAGTCGCAGCTGGAGTAAGGACCGCACTCGTGACCGAGACAGAGATAGAGATCGCGACAGAGACCGGGACCGCAGCAGATCGCGAACTCGCTCACGAAGTCGCACTAGGAGCAGAAGCAGAGGTGTGACATCACTTTACATTGGTGATATGGTTTATTGGCATTTGAATTTGTATGTGTACACTTGATAGTTCGGATCTTATCATGGTTATTAAGTCACGGATCGGATCATTTTTTGGATCAGCACCAAAAAAAAAAAGAAGAAATTGGGGGGGTAACTTTGCATTTATTACTTTAACTACTCTGATACGACAGCAGAAACTACAAGCCTAACTAATACATTTTTAAATGCAAGTGAACAGACTGTAAAAAGAACAAATACTGTACACCAATTACAAGCATAGATAAATACAACATAAAGTTACAAATAAAGTATAAGGTCTAACTGTAGTATTAATTTGTGTGTACAGAAATGTAATAATTAAATGTAAAATGACACTGTTCACTGTATAAATTTAATATAGATTAATCTCTGTTAAAGCTGGGTTTTGTTGTTTGATTTACATGACAGACAACAGCAGGTATTAAAAAGCAACCTTGTGTACTTACCAAGAAAGTACTGAATAATATAAGGTAACTACATGGGTTAAGATTAGGTTTAGGGGTAGGTTAAGGACTAGTACCTAGTTATTACCCAGTTATTGTAATTACTACAATAATAAACAGGACTGTAAAATAAAGTGATACTGAAGTCTCTTATGGTCACCAAGGCTGGAATTTTTAGATTAAAAATGCAGTAAAAACAGTATTGTAATTTAAAATTACTGTTTTCTATATTAATGTATTTTAAAATGTAATTTATTCCTGTGATGCAAAGCTGAATTTTCAGCATCATTACTCTAGTCTAGTGTCACATGATCCTTCAGAAATCATTTTAATATGCTGATTTGCTGCTAATGAAACATTTCTAATTATCATCAGTGTTGAAAAGAGTTGTGCTGTTGAATATATATTTGTCGAAACATTTTCAGGATTTTTTAAAGGAATATAAAGTTCAAAAGAACAGCATTTATTTGAAATAGAAATCCTTTGTAACAAAGTCTTTAGTGTCACTTTTGATCAATTTAATGCATCCTTGTTAAATATAAGTATTCATTTAATGCTGAAAACTGTCCCCTTTTAAACTGTACTGTACTTAAAAAAAATTCTCACCCTACAGCACCATTTACAGTGCTTACTTTTTGTCATGCTCCTGTTGAATGCTCTTCTTGCCTTTCTAGAGCGAGATTCTGGAAAGTCAAAATACGACCACAGCCGCCCAGAACGTCAGGAGGGCCCAACCACCGATGGCTACACCGCCACGCCTCTCACCCCCGGGAGCTCCTCTGCTCATTTCCCAGTGCCCACCCTCAGTAGCACCATCACAGTCATTGCCCCCACCCACCATGGGAACAACACCACTGAGAGCTGGTCAGAATTCCCACAGGACCACACGCCCTTCGGCAGAGGCGGCCCACCAAGGAAACGCTGTCGTGACTATGATGGTATAGAATTTTTAACACTTTAACAGTGTTCACAGACTAACCATCTTTCTTATGTCGGTAACATCCTGATTTGGTTGTCTCGACAGAGAAAGGCTTCTGTATGCGAGGAGACATGTGTCCTTTTGATCATGGAAGTGATCCAGTGGTGGTGGAGGATGTTAATCTTCCCAGCATACTACCTTTCCAGCCACCGCCTCTTCCTGGAGTGGATGGCCCTCCTCCTCCGGGTCTGCCGCCCCCTCACTCACTCCTGACTCCACCAGTGAACCTCAGGCCACCTGTGCCCCCACCGGGCACCATGCCTCCCAGCCTACCACCTGTAGCAGGTGTGAAAAAATAATAATATATATATATATACACACTTTACTTGATACCTTGATATACCTTTGTGTATAATGCATTATAAGTCATTTCAATGCATTGATTTTGCATTGTATGATCTCATGAATAATTGTAACCGCATTTATAATAATTTTCTATTCACTGTAGACCTTCATAAAGTATATTTCTTTAAGACACATGACAAACCAATTTTAGATGTATCAAGTAATCTGCAAATATTATAATGCATTTTATCTTTGGTTAGAATCATTTATGAAAATATATAATGCTTTAACATACAATATCGTTAGGCCTGCTGCACCCATGGTACGGCATCAAAGTTTCTTGATTATTACGCTGGAATGAGAGTATAGTTCCTAGCCATAGCGGCCTAGAAAATAGCAACTTTTAATTTTCCGTCGGTCTTAGTACACAATGTAACTACAGAAGAGTCAAGTTTTAAATAGGAAAAATATTGAAACTCTTTGGTCATTTTTGAGCAAGATGCTAACGGTCTAATCAGATTCAATGAACTATGCTAAGCTATGCTAAAAGTGGTACCGCCAGACCCGGAGATCGGCTGAATGGATTTGAAAACGGTAAAACTCAACTGTTTAACTCTAGGAGAGTTGGAAAATGAGCCTATTTTCAAAAAAAGTGGAGTGTTCCTTTAAGTACGTTAGCAAAATATTTAACTCGGTCTAGACATTTCACTGTGATCTTTTCAAGGGGTCCTATTATGTTCTGTTCCTCTCACTTTCAGGTCCTCCTCCTCCTCTACCTGCCCTGCAGCCCTCTGGTATGGACGCCCCTCCAAACTCCATGACCAGCTCTGTGCCGACTATAGTCACGTCAGGGATCCGGCCTCCGATCACCCAGCCTCCACCACCCCTGTTCACTTCGGGTAAGTGCTCATAGATGCGTCACGTCTTATACAATAATACAGTAATTGCTTGACTCTGAAGGTGTTTATGTAGACTATCATATCTTGAGCCTGAACACACAATAATTGACCCATATAGGGCTGCAACTAACGATTATTTTGATAATCGATTAGTTGGCCGATTATTTTTTTGATAAAGTGATTAATCGGATAAAAATCCTAATTTGTTTATTTTTATTTTATTGACAAAATAAATTCCTGCCTTTCTTGTAAAACAGTCAAATAAAAAATTCATGGATAACAACAATAAATATATTGTAGCTTTAGAAATACTGCTGTAACTAAAGAGCTTACACATACTGGTGGATTAACCATTACAGAAACATGAAAAATGATTTTAGTAATCACCAATACTGATAGTTTATGCTGCACTGACCTGTGGCACAAACCATACATTGGGTATCAGATGTCTAATAACTTTAGCACTGTATAGTGAATATAGTTTAAATCTCTACTCTACATTAAAAATGAAGATAGTAATAAAGATAATAAAGAAAAACACAAACTCAGTGTTAACCAACAGGCAAGATAAATGTTCTGCAGGAACACACACATTCACTCTGGACACAATCACCTCTTACTGTAATTTCTTTATCCTGTAAATAGGCTATAAGAAACGTCTTACATTTATTTTCAATTAGTTCTCCCTTTACAGTTATTACTATCATAAAATACTTGAATGACATGTTGACTTTTAAATCTAAATGTAACTATACAACAGATATTTCAGCAAAATGAATATTTTTTTTTTACTGGAGGTTTCCATCTCTCCCGCGTTCCGTCTGTCTGATGCGGGTGCGCGCCAGCGCTCATTCAGTAAAGTTTGAAGTTTAACGCAGACTGTAAGGACGAGCCTTTATGCAAAATGTAAATGCTGTCGTGAATTTGTAACATTTATAGATAAGGATATTGCCGTAGAATGAACGTTTTGCGCTGAGGACGCACATGCATCTGTAAAAGCGCCTGATAGGGCAAGCCTACGCTAATGCATTAGCTTGAAGCTTAAAATAAATAATTCTCATGTTTTGGTCAGCTTTGATCTCGTACCGTTCCCGCAGCAGCTCACTCTGTTTCCTCCACTATTTTTAGATGCATTTTGGTCCATAGAAATGCGTTATTCAGTGCTGTAATTTGACGCAACTGGCGGAGCCAACTAATCGATAATGAGAATCGTTGTCAATGATTTTCATTATCGATTATTATCGATTTTATCAAATAGTTGTTGCAGCCCTAGACCCATATGAGGATTTATGTAAATTATGACTGGTTTTGGTGCAAGAAACCTTGATTAACCCTTGTGGTGATTTTGAGTGGCTCAATATCGCGTTATGCGATATCATAACGTTTAAAATAAGTGTTCTTTTTTTTTTTTTTTTAAATAAGTGTTACAATGTGGTCAGCTGGCACAAAGACGAAGGAGATTCTAAAAGCAAAACAGGCTTTATTAATAATCCAAACACTGAATTAACACGCAGGAGAATAATGCAAACCACACAATGCATAAACGAGAACTGACCAAGACCAACTGAAACACAGAGCTTTATAAACAGTGGCAGAACAAAGGAAAGTAAACTAGACATGTGAAACTAATACATAACAGTTGAAACAAACGAGGACATAAATTACCAATGAAACTGAAACGGAGAAGAGATACAGGAACTATAGGAAACAGAACAGAATGTCAAAATAAGGGTCCATAACAGAACGTAAACCTGACAATAAGCTTGTTGGTCTATTGGTATATAGCCTAACAGTTTGTTCCGATCCTCGAATCTGACTGGACGAGAGGCTTTCTAAAACTGCTGATATTTCACTAGTATCAGCAGCACTGCTTGTCTCTGTGCATTCTACATAGACAGGCTGTCAGTCAGTGCAGGTTACGTTATTACACCACTAGGTGGCGGCAAGGGACTGTCTTTGAGTGAGTCATTAAACAGTTCATTCAACCGAGTAGCAATGCTTCACCGGGTAAACGCTGTCTCTCTCTCTCTTTCTTACTGTTTGTTTAGGCTTGTTTAGTGCAACTCTACGGAGCCTCTGTACAAATCACAATTGTACATGGAGTCTTAATTAAGAAAAAAGTATTAACTTATTTAACATTCAATACACATGCATGAAGTGTAAAAGGCATAGCCTTATAAAAAAAGAAAAAACATGAACATCGCGGTTGCGATGGGTTGCTTGCATTCCTCTGCAGTTGGCCTGTCAGTATCACAGTATTATTACAATATTGTGGTTTTAGTTTATTTTGCAATAATGACCGGCTGACTTTACGTTATCTCACTTACTATGCAAACTACAATACCGTTCAAATGTTTGGGGTCGGTAAAACTTTTTATTTTTTGTGAAAGAAGTCTCTTCTGCTCAACAAGGATGCATTTATTTGATCAAAAATAGAGTAAAACAGTAATATTGTGAAATATTATTAGAATTTAAAATAACTTAATTTTCTGTTTGAATAAAATTTAGTAGTTTTAGTAGTTTATTTCAATGATGCAAAGCTGAATGTTCAGCATCTTTACTCCAGTCTTCAGTGTCACATGATCCTTCAGAAATTCTAATAATCTCATTTGGTTTGGTTTCTTATCATTATAATATTAGTGTTTAAAATCGTTGTGCTACATAATATTTTTTCGTGGAAACCATGATACATTTTTTGATGAACATTTTTCAAAAGAACAGCATTTATTTTAAATAGAAATCTTTTGTAACATTTTTTGCTGAATAAAAATCTATTTATTTAAAAAAACTTAGTGACATCAAATGTTTGAATGGTAGTCAAAGTCCGTTTCAAGGAAAGTCTTTTCACTTGGCGGCCATATTTGCAATGCCTCCGGGCAGCTATTTTGGGCATCCATGACCAAGTCCTATCGACCTTGAGATCCTGAAATCTGAAAACTGCTTGCCGAACTCACAATTAAATAGCATCGAAAATAAATCGGCAACAAAATCCTACATGAACTGTCCATAAATGTTGGTTTTTTTGACGCACAAATAGTGCTAAAACAAAGCTTATTTTTCAGGCTAGACCAGCAAGTGTGCATGTGCAGTCCTAAGCGCGAGTCTCAGGTTTCTATGGGAACCGGCGCTTCTAATGGCAGCTGCATGACTCAATGACTCTACCAATCAGCTGTTGGCTCTTTTATTTAGAAGATCCCATTCATAACTAATAGGAGTAAACCATCTTTGCATATCTATAGTCTTTGATGGTAGTGTACATAACCAATAAATAAAGATGCTGATGATTGTTTATTTTTAAATTATAGCTGTTGTTGTTGTTGTTGCTGTTCTGTAGACTCATTTGAGCCAGACGTGTATAATCCTGAAGCCCCAAGTATGACCTCGCGGCCCATGTACAGACACAGAGTCAACGCTCAGCGGCCCAATCTGATTGGTCTGACCATGGGTGAGGTGGATCTGCCCCACAGAGGTAACCGTGAGCACTGATCTCTCTGCTCAACCATTAATACAATAAAACTTGTGCTTATTTTTCTTCCTGTGGAATTTAAATGAACAGCTGTGTGCAAAGTTGCTATTAGATTTTCTAGTTTTTTAACTTCCCTCTCTGTGTGTGTAATTCTTACAGAGAAAATGTTGAACAGCAACAGCGCTCGGATAGTTTTAGAATCAGACTCCAGGAAGAGAGGAGCCGCACTGCATGATGGAGTAATTCCTGCTAAGAAACCCTGGTTTGACAAGTATGTTTTTATTTTAAACATTATCTATTTAGACAATTAATGACTTGGCATAAAACTAAGGCACACATTTTTTAGGCTTCATCTATTCAATATATAAATATCAGTCCATGGGACCAAAAGTCAAAACCTTAAAATATGCTTTTATAGGAAACACTGGTGTTCCCTATAAAAAGAAAAATAACTATCTTTGTAAATGCTTAAGTCCAAATTTCAAGTACATTTGTTGCATCACTTCAGGCTGTTTCATTGGGGGGATTTTTTTGATTTTGTTTTTTTGACCTTGTGCATATATTTGAGACACATCCCCTTTGCTCCTCAGACCAAACTTCAACAAACCCAACCACCACGGCTTTCACAGAAAAGTGCCCTACTCTTTAATAAACACCAAACTGGCCATCCGTCAGATTCCTCCTGAACTCAACAACATCAGCAAACTAAACGAGCACTTCAGCAAGTTTGGCACCATCGTCAATCTCCAGGTACTATAACTGAAATAAGCCTGTGGTTAAAAGTCAACAGTTGTGATATGTTGATGGTAAAGGCTTATAGGCATATTTCCTCTGTTTTAGGTCGCATATAATAATGACCCAGAGGGGGCACTGATCCAATTTGCCTCCCCTGAAGAAGCCAAGCGGGCCATGCAGAGCACAGAGGCGGTACTCAACAACCGCTTTATCAAAGTACACTGGCACAGAGAGGACACAGTGGAACACATGCACACCACGCCACATCCGGTATGGAAACCTCCAGTAAACATACTATGACTTCAGTCAGGTGTAATTGAACTATTAGAACTAGTGGTCAAGCAATATGGGGTGGTTTAGTGTGTGTGTGTATATATATATATACAGTGGGTACGGAAAGTATTCAGACCCCCTTACATTTTTCACTCTTTGTTATATTGCAGCCATTTGCTAAAATCATTTAAGTTCATTTTTTTTCCTCATTAATGTACACACAGCACCCCATATTGACAGAAAAACACAGAATTGTTGACATTTTTGCAGATTTATTAAAAAAGAAAAACTGAAATATCACATGGTCCTAAGTATTCAGACCCTTTGCTCAGTATTTAGTAGAAGCACCATTTTGATCTAATACAGCCATGAGTCTTTTTGGGAAAGATGCAACAAGTCTTTCCCACCTGGATTTGGGGATCCTCTGCCATTCCTCCTTGCAGATCCTCTCCAGTTCTGTCAGGTTGGATGGTAAACGTTGGTGGACAGCCATTTTTAGGTCTCTCCAGAGATGCTCAATTGGGTTTAAGTCAGGGCTCTGGCTGGGCCATTCAAGAACAGTCACGGAGTTGTTGTGAAGCCACTCCTTCGTTATTTTAGCTGTGTGCTTAGGGTCATTGTCTTGTTGGAAGGTAAACCTTCGGCCCAGTCTGAGGTCCTGAGCACTCTGGAGAAGGTTTTCGTCCAGGATATCCCTGTACTTGGCCGCATTCATCTTTCCCTCGATTGCAACCAGTCGTCCTGTCCCTGCAGCTGAAAAACACCCCCACAGCATGATGCTGCCACCACCATGCTTCACTGTTGGGACTGTATTGGACAGGTGATGAGCAGTGCCTGGTTTTCTCCACACATACCGCTTAGAATTAAGGCCAAAAAGTTCTATCTTGGTCTCATCAGACCAGAGAATCTTATTTCTCACCATCTTGGAGTCCTTCAGGTGTTTTTTAGCAAACTCCATGCGGGCTTTCATGTGTCTTGCACTGAGGAGAGGCTTCCGTCGGGCCACTCTGCCATAAAGCCCCGACTGGTGGAGGGCTGCAGTGATGGTTGACTTTCTACAACTTTCTCCCATCTCCCGACTGCATCTCTGGAGCTCAGCCACAGTGATCTTTGGGTTCTTCTTTACCTCTCTCACCAAGGCTCTTCTCCCCCGATAGCTCAGTTTGGCCAGACGGCCAGCTCTAGGAAGGGTTCTGCTCGTCCCAAACGTCTTCCATTTAAGGATTATGGAGGCCACTGTGCTCTTAGGAACCTTAAGTGCAGCAGAAATTTTTTTCTAACCTTGGCCAGATCTGTGCCTTGCCACAATTCTGTCTCTGAGCTCTTCAGGCAGTTCCTTTGACCTCATGATTCTCATTTGCTCTGACATGCACTGTGAGCTGTAAGGTCTTATATAGACAGGTGTGTGGCTTTCCTAATCAAGTCCAATCAGTATAATCAAACACAGCTGGACTCAAATGAAGGTGTAGAACCATCTCAAGGATGATCAGAAGAAATGGACAGCTACTGAGTTAAATATGAGTGTCACAGCAAAGGGTCTGAATACTTAGGACCATGTGATATTTCAGTTTTTCTTTTTTAATAAATCTGCAAAAATGTCAACAATTCTGTGTTTTTATGTCAATATGGGGTGCTGTGTTTACATTAATGAGGAAAAAAAATGAACTTAAATGATTTTAGCAAATGGTTGCAATATAACAAAGAGTGAAAAATTTAAGGGGGTCTGAATACTTTCCTTACCCACTGTATGTATGTGTGTATATTTATTTATTTATTTATTTGGGCTGCCCTCGACTAAATATTTTTCTGGTCGACTAGTAGTCGTTCATTTTAACCATCCGTAATGTCGTTTATAAATCTGTTGTCAAAGAGAAAAGTCTTCCTGGATCTCCCTGTGGTTTTCCGCCAAAATAAAAGCTTGATGATTACATGTTTTAACATAAGGAAATAAAGACATCATAAATGTTAGTATTGTAACTTTACTGTTGTACTGTAATATAAAAAATATATTACACTCAGCAGTGATGCGTTTATATAGCAGATTGTTCCAGCTGTAAAGTCTAATTATAGAAGCCATGTTTGTTGTTTGTAGAACATCCAGTCTGCCCAGGAGCCTGCAGTTACCACACTGAAACAGTCAGTGAAAGACCGGCTCGGACCCCTGCCCACAGCCCACCATGAACCCTCACAGGACCCCAGCTTCACTCCACAGGTGAATGTGTTTCTGATCATGTGAATTAGTTAAGCTGTAATGTTGTTGGATTAGCTTTGTCTTCCATGATGTCTCAGATCTCAGCATGTCTGTGTTTCTGTTCTCTACAGAACACAACCAAGGCTTCAGTGAAGGAGCGTCTGGGCTTCTCTAAACCAGCTGGCCTTGGAGGAAAGGTTTGTTTTCTAGTTTTGCATAGCCAGTCTTTGTATTATTGATATCATAAAGTGTGTTGTGTAGAATATGTTGTGACTATGTTGACTTCATATTGTGAACCACTGGCTTCTTTTGAGACTCTTCTAATCATGTAAAAAATAATGTAAAGCATATTTGTAAAATATTTATTTCTTTACAGGTCTTTTCCACATCTACTGGCCTGACTAAGACTGTTTATAACCCAGCTGCACTGAAAGCTGGCCAGAAGGGGGTGCCATTTGGGACAAGTGTCAGCACAGAGGATGCCCTGAAAAGGAAACAGGTTTGTGTAATTGTGCTGGAGAAGGCAACTGGCTAGTAGCTTTTTTATGCTTGTTTTGGCAGTGTTTGTGAACGCTGGTTCTGCTGATCTCCACCAGGAGGCGCTGAAGCTTCAGCAGGATGTTAGGAAAAAGAAACAGGAGATTTTGGAGAAGCACATTCAGACTCAGAAGGTGCGTCATTAATTGTTGTCCTTTTGTGTCTTGTTTTGCATATGTTATATTAATTAGAAAAGAAAAATATTTCGTTGCTGTCACTGTGCTCTGCTTTTATGATTTTAATGAAGGTAAAAGTTACACTAACGTTCAAAAGTAATTAATACTTTTATTCAGCATGGACACATTAAATTGATCAAAATTCACAGTAAAGACATTGCTACATAATGTTACAAAAATATTTCTATTTCAAATAGATGCTGTTCTTTTGAACTTTTTATTAATCAAAAAAATCATGGTTTCCACCAACATATGAAGCAGCACAACTGTTATGTATTAGAATAATGTCTGAAGGATCATGTGACACTGAAGACTGGGGTAATGATGCTGGAAACTCTGCATTGCCATCACAGGAATAAATTACATTTTACAATATATTAAAATAGAAAAGTTAACATTAAGTTAACCCTAAATGGCACCATTTCACAATATTACCGTTTTATTGTGTTGTTGATGAAATCAATGCAGCCTTGGTGAGCATAAGAGACCAAAACATTTACAAAATCATACCAACCCCAAACCTCTGAACGATAGTGTACATATTGTACAAAACTAATAATACATTGATTTATTTCACGCACTATTGTAATTTGTAAGTGTTTATGAACTAAAAAAAAAAGCTGCAAAAGTCAAATAAAAAATAGCTTTTTATCGTCTCTAGCAACTTAGCACGGGATAAAAACGAGTAGTCTTTAGTCTTGTGAGGATGTGTAAAGTGATCTGCACTATTTGAAAAGCTCATAAATCAAAGTTTTGCTTGACATCTGATATCAGCAAGCTTCTGTGAGGGTTTAATTTATGGATGTGGCTGAGGTTTGGCATTAATAACGTTGTATATAAACAACTGCATCTGTGAGATGACTAAAACTTGTGTGTCCCATTCAGCTGCTGATATCTAAGCTGGAGAAGAACAAGTCCATGAAGGCAGAGGATAAAGCTCTGATCATGCAGACCCTCACCACCCTCACCAACAGCATCACCAAACTCCAGGAGGAGATAAAAGGACTGTCCAGTGCAAATGCTTTGAGGACCACACTCAAGAGCAAAGCCCAGGTACACACACACACTAACAAAGCACCATAATCAAGACATGAATCTTCCTGCATATGTATATCCTGATGAATCTCCGTTTGCAGGCTCAGAAGGAGCTCCTGGACACAGAGTTGGACCTTTATAAGAAAATGCAGGCAGGAGAGGACACTGCCGAACTCAAGATCAAATACACTCAACTGCAGTTAGAGGTATTTCACATGAAGACGACAACTTCTTCCTTCACCTCATTTTTATGTTTATTTCTTGTATTTATAGCTAAAATGTATATCTCTGTATGTTTAGACGATATTATCAATATCTGCAGTTTAGACAATATTAATTGTATATCTTGATATTTTTGCATTTGCTCACAAAGCATTTAAAAAGATAATACTTTTTTGCTCCCCATGAACAAGACTGGATAAGAGCTATTGTTGCATAGTACATACATACAATTCTTTACTGCAAAATCAACATGGTAAAATCTAGACTTAGTGACCACTTACTGCTTTTATTTCACAAAATGAAGACAAAGGAACATTTAAAGTCATATTTACTTGAAAGTACCACCATACCAGTATTGGTTTTGACATGCAATATCTGGGGGTATTGTTATTGATTTTTTTATTTTTTATTATTGGTTATCACTGGCAAACATTGCATTTTCAGATGCAGTCTTGCATTTATATATGCATGTCAATCCATAAACTTTGCAGTGTGTAGCTTGTAGCATGAGAGAAATTATTCAAATTGTGAATTGGTTGTAAAAATGTTAGCAAAGAATGCTCTCTGGTTTTGGTTTATTTCTAATACTCCTTCTCAGACCTTCCACCGGGTGGCACTATAGTGCTTCTTAAACTCTATAAGCTTGTATTAGATCTTTTCTTTATGTTCAGGCTGCCAAAAGAGGGATTTTGACCCCAGGACGTGGGAGGGGGGCCCACTCCAGGGGTCGGGGGGCCATGAGGAGCCGCGGCCGAGGGATTCGAGGGCGCGGGAGAGGAGTTCCAACTCACTCTGTGGTGGATCATCGACCCAGAGCTTTAGAGATCAGCGGTTTCACTGAGGCAGATCGAGTCGACCTGCTGCCGCACTTTGCAGTGAGTAACTTTAAAGGGCACATTGCATCACACTGCTTATGAGAAATGTTTTTGACTCATAACTTGTTTTCCCACTAACCTCCAGAAATATGGGGAGATTGAAGATTGCCAGATGGAGGATTCTAGTCTTAGTGCCATCATTACGTACAAAAGCCGTGCAGAGGCTGAGCAGGTACTAACATATAACAGAAACATCAGTATTCACATACGTGCATGCCTTCATGTAGACTCTAAACTAGTGTTGTCAAAAGTACCGACTCGCGCACTTCAAAAACATGTTGTAAATAGACATCTTTGACGCTCTTCACAGAGTGCACACACAGGAGCATTTGAAACCAGGTGTCTATCAGCGGACCAGTCCGCTGATAGATGCCTTCTTTCAAACTCCCGCTTTCAAAACGCTTTCAAACACTCCTGTGCGTTGATCATTGTAGCCAATCACAGACATATCTGTTGAGCGTGTGAACACAATGGCCAATCAGAGTTGTTTACGAATCCGCTCAACAGCACTCAAAGCGTCACATTTTTTAAAATTTCAGTACCGACTTGGTACCGAAGTTACTCTAAACTTCAACTCTGTTTCTCAGGCGGCCATCCATGGCATTCGGTTAAATAATCAGGAGCTGCGTTTGGCCTGGCACAAGCCCACGACTTCCCTCAACACAACAGACCTGGATGAGGCTGAACCTGAGGATGAGGAGGTACGCCCTTCATCACTGTTCACTTGAAGTGTATTTGGTTAGTTTTTTTTGTAGCTATGTGTATTTCTTTTTATTAGGTATGAAAATAACGTAACTTGTATATATTACAACATATTCAGTGTTGCAGAAATGAAACTAAATGATTTACACTACTGTTCAAATGTTTTGGGTCTGTAAGAATTTTTTGAAATGCCTTAATAGTTGTATTAATCAAGGATGCATTTAATTGAGCAAAAGTGACAGTAAAGACATTTACAATATCACTAAAATTTCAAATAAATAGCATGTATCAGTTTCTACAAAAGTTTGAAGCAGCACAGCTGTTTTCAACAGTGATAATAATAAATGTTTGAGCTGCAAATCAGCATTTTAGAATTATTATTATTATTTTTTTTCACAATGTTTTTGATTAAAAAAAATAATGCAATTTTGGTGAGCAAAATTGACTCGATTGATTAAAAAAAAGAAAGAAAAAAATCTTACTGACCCCAGACTTCTGATTGGCTGTATATATGTTAAACAGTTAATGCGGTAATACAAATTTTTGGATTGTCCAATAGCTTAAAAACTTTAAAAACTGAAAGGTTCGTCATCTTAATTTTTTTTGTTCTTTGAAAATTATTGGACACTCACCAAAAAATCTGATTATTTATAACAAATGCAGTCATCAGTGCATGTACAGCTTTATGTAACACTGAATTTAAAAGCAAAAGAAGTTAGATCAGCTAACTACCATTATAAAACAGTTCTTACTCTAAATTCTAATTGGATGAGCCACATTTACAACTGTTACATAGGGCCTGTTTACACCTGGTCACTTCATGCGTTTTTACTGATCGGATAGCTATCTGATTTGTTAAAACGGTTCCACAAACAAGTATAAATCTGATCTTCAGTTCCGCGCTATATGCAAATTTTAGTTCACGTCAACAAAAGCAACAAATATGAGCTGCATTTTATTTATCATCAGCTAATTTCAAGATCAAAGACCGCAATAGGAGAGAGAGCGGCATCAGCACTGGTAAGATCATTTAGTCTCTCTACTTTTAATGAAGACGGCTGTGTGTTGAGCTTCAGGATGTGACGCTGAACTTTCAGTTTCATTTGCGGCAGTTTGTGCGTTGGCTTGGTGAAGAGAGACTCAGCTGCTCATCTGTGGCGATGCATGCTGCAGTAGCTCTGTCATATCTGGCTATAGCATGTCATATAGCCTATAACACTCTCACACGTTTATTTTTTAACATTTCGGGAGGAGTAAAATTGGCATGTGGTTTCAACAACCAGATGCATTTAGACTTGTCCAGTTTCATCTGGAATGCATCCCAAACCACCTCCTGAAGTGGTTTGAATGAACGTATTTAAATCTCGAAAGCATTTCGGAGGTCATTTACACCTGGTCTTTTCACGATCGGATAGCTATCCGATCAGAGAAAGCGCATGAAGTGACCAGGTGTAAACAGGCCCATAATAGCCAATACATACAAACCTGTGACCACACGACATTAGAATTCTTTTCTATTGTGTAAAGTTGTGATGTTTCTTAGCAACTGTGAACATCTTTGTATTACCTACAACATACCTTAATAAATACAGGACACGTGCCACTCTATATTTTCGTGTTACTCCTTGTTTCATCGCTGTTTTTATGTGTAAATAACAGTCCTGATTACATATGGATCACATATAGAGTGAATCAGGGTTCCCACGCCCCTTGAAAGTACTTGAAAGTACTTGGATTTCAGACACATGAATTCAAGGCCTGGAAAGTACTTGAAAACAAATATTGGTCCTTGAAAGTGCTTGAATTAAATTTGAAATAAATTTTGTGAAAAGTATAACACGCCCCTCTTAGTCCTAGTATATTTGTTTTGGAATATTGTTTTGGAACCAAACAGATATCGCCCCCCATTGACTACCATAATAGGAAAAATAATTACTATGGTAGTCAATGGGGGGCGAGATCTGCTTGGTTATTGACATTCTTCCAAATATCTTTCTTTGTGTTCAGCAGAACAATGAAATTCAAACAGGTTTGGAACAACTTGAAGGTAAATAAATGACAGAATTTTCATTTTTGAGTTAACTAACCCTTTAAAAAGTCAAAATTGCGTGATTATATTGTGTGTCTTATAAAGTCAGAATTGTGATATATAAATTGCAATTCTGATTTTTTTCCTCAGAAGTGCTCATTTATATCTCTCAATTCTGACTCTTTTCTCAGAATTGCAAGCTTATATCTATAATATTTTGTATATATTCTGACTTTAAGCCACAATTACGATCCATATACTTTTTTTTTCACTCAATTGCAAAATGTATTTTTATAATATTCTCTCTATATTATGTTTCTTACTCAAGTAATGATTCATAAAAAATGAAAACCAAAACTAGTATGGAATAATTGTTAACATTAGGGATAAGAAAGCTGCAAACGGTTTTAATTTATTTCCAAAATTAATGTACAAATGATTCTGTACCTCTTCCGAAAATGGATGCAAATGCAATAGGAGGATTAAAATGTTAAGTATTGTAAGAGGTCTTTCATGACGCTCCGTATGTGATGTGAATTTGATAGGTGCTTGATATAAAATAAACGGTGCTTTAAAAAGTTCTTGAATCTGGTGTTCATGAAAGAGTGGGAACCCTGGTGAATGTACTATGGTGTAAGCACAAAACATTTGTACCATCACATTAGACCAGCAATTTGTGACTGACCACCTGGAAAATTTCACCACTGAGCATGCATTTGGTTCTGAGTGTCTGTTTTCTGATTGGTTACAGTTTCCAGAGGATTCGCTCGTGGACGATTCCCTGCTGCAGGACGATGACGAAGAGGAAGACGATAACGAGTCGCGCTCATGGCGCAGATGAAGATGAAGTCTTCTGTCCAGTCCTGCTGCACTGCACCACTCTTTTGAGTTCTGTGTTTTTGAAATGGTTGTTTTTAAAAATTTAATTTACATTTCATTGGCTTTTTTATTTTTCTTATTAAACATGAGCAGCACATAGAGATCGTCTGTCAAAAGGCTGTGAATTTGAATAACTGAGTTGTGAAATGACATATATAATTTTTCTCAACCTCATCGATTGTTTTGTATCGTGTCGAAACATTGACTAACTTTTGGTTTTATTTTTGCTTTTTTATGGTCAATATGTTGACCCAAATTTCTTTTCAACAGTTTTGAAGATGTTACAGTTTGAAACTAATATGGAGAATGTTTCAATTTCAAAGACAACAGTAGAGCATTTTTGAAGCATTGTTATAAAACATGTTGTACGCTTTCCTTAGTATAATCAGCCTGATGAGGATGTAGCTTTTGTGTACATATTTTATGTATGAATTTTAATGGTTTGTATGAATTCTTTGCTTCTGAATTCATCACCTGGGTTTAATTTTGAAATGTGAAAAAATAAAGAATTGAAATGGTCTAGAAAAAATATCAGCTGTTAAAAAAAAAAAGAGAAAAATTTGAGAGCTCTGCTGCAAAAGCAGTAAAGCAAAAAAAAAAAAAGAGAAAAAAAAATCTGAACAGCTAAATAAAGACCATTTCAACCCCCCCACCCCTCAATCCTCACAAAAAGAGCAAATTTCCTAAATTCATCATGCACCACAGTACCAGCAGGTATGTAGAATGAACAGCATAAAATGAGGTAAGCAAAATGTTTTTATATATTATACATTTTCAAAAATATATATTTATATTTTTCTTAACTGTAACTATTGTGCATTTCTGCCCATTAGGCCATGTGTGATGATGCAATAGCAATAAAATTATTATGGGCGAAGGTTGAACTACATCGGATCACCAAACGTAACAAATCGGTATGGACTTCAATACATTCTCGATGGCCTCTCTATAGTTTTTGGACATTTAATTGTCAACTTATGATAAAATTGCCTACCTATTTTCCCCCAGGGACACTAAAACCTGTTTTTACAATATTTGTTGACCCTTGACGCCATCGCACCATCTTGGTTACTTGTAACCGGCTCCCCCCACAACCTCCGAGCATCACATTTGCATAGTGGAGAACGAATTACCCAATCAGAGCTGTGGCAGTCGGTGATGTGGCTCTCCCACCTTGGTGCCTGTCATGGAAACTCGGCTAATTGTGAAGAATTCGATTTGCTCTTGGAGTGTGCCATGAAGCTCAGCTTTACCCCTACCAACTAAACCTCGCCCGGCCCAGCAAGGGGGCCCTTAAGTGGACGCGATCCCCCTTCTACATGGCCTCATGCTGCAATCCTCTCCCAATACCCCCCTCCGTCCGTGGCTGGGACCTGATCTCTCACCATCGCACAGGCCTAACGTGAGTGTGTATGTGTCCCATTCCTCCCCTAGTTAAAAACTGACCTTTGACCTCTATCCTGGTATAATATAACATTTTAATAAGCTTTGTTGGGTCAGTTAGTGTGTCGTTACTATGGAGATTTTCACGGTGTATGAGGGATGTAAATCGCTATTCTTAAATGGGGCCATTTAATCTGAAGGACTCCCGCAGCCTGACTACTCTGTAATGAAGTGATGTATTTGTTAAACTGAGACTCATCGTGAGCTGCGAGTCCATGAGGCGAATGCGTTTCCGGCAGGACAAACCGCGTAATGTGTTTACCACAGAAAACGTGGGCTAACGAGTTTAGAGCGTGTCGGAGAGCTTCAGTTAACACGTTTACATTGGCCCCGCCGTTTGTAAAGACTCTTTAATCTGTAATTTGTGTCAGTAAGATAAATGGGTTTATTTCTTAACCGGTGAAGTAAATGATGTGACTCAGAATTTTAGTATTGAAAATAAGGTGTGAAGTTAGCATCTAGACTTTTATTGTTAGTCTCCATCTTGCTTATTTAGGTCATTAATGTATGCAAAATCATAATTCGTCCTGCTGATATGAATTTACATATAACCCACATTCGGTTCTGAAGAATTGAAGTCTCATTTATTCGTTTGTTTCATTAAAATGTGCTCGTCTTAATGGTCTGCGATGGGTGACGGTGGCCTCCTCCTGCCCAACCTCTCTCGTACCCTCCTGCTAGTGCTGAGAAAAAGTCTTTAATATTTTATGTGATCACGAGCCTCTATAAGCAAATTTCAGTCCCCAGCAAGTTCAGCCAAAACATGATTAATTTAGTGTTTATCCCCGACATCCTTTAAAAAAACAAAACCCCCTCGGCCAGACGTGCAGAGCTCAGTTTGAGACTAAATCTCTAACTCTACATCATAATACAGGCCTGAGGAGAAATCTATGTGGCTGCATTTTCTTAGAAGAAACAGGGAGAATCTGGAAGGCGGAGTTTCCTTGAACTGGGTTTCATTCCATTGTGCGGTAGTCGGTACAGACAAAACAAATATCACTGCTTGCAAGAATGCATAATTTATTTTTTCTTTTGGTAAAATGATCCAGTAAAGCAAGATGAATGGAAGACAGAGGAGTCCTTGCTGCCATATGCAACTGTGACATCACTGATTTGACAGCTTTAAAATGCTCAGATTAGATTTTAATGTTTTATCAGTGAAAATTACTTAAAGTGAAGTATAACCAAGAATACATATTATACGTAAGCCTTTAAAGGGTTAGTTCAACCCAATGTCAGCATTTACTCATGTCGTTCCAAATCCGTAAGACTTTCGTTCTTCTTTGAAACATAAATGAAGATGTTTTTAATGAAACCAGAGAGATTTGTCCATCCATTGAAAGTCTATTCACCAAGAACTCTGCTTTATTGGTTCTAAAAATAATGCTTCCAGGTTCTACGTCAGAACGCTGACTCAGTATTGGCCGACAGTGTTCAAATGAGCAGCACTGCGCGTGTGTGATGCTGACGCAGGAGCTGGCCAATCCTGAGCTGGCGTTCTGACGTAGAACCTGGAAGCGCTAAACTTAAACAGTGCAGGAGACTGACAGGTGAGAGATGAATTTGTTGAATAAAGTCGTTATTTTTTTTGTTTTTGCACACAAAAAGTATTCTCGTCGCTTCATAACATTAAGGTTGAACCACTGTAGTCACGTTGACTACATTAATGATGTCTTTACTACTTTTCTGGATGTGGTAATTATGTTGCTTTCTACACTCAAAACAATGAACTTTCACTGTTAGTTTCACTCAAACCTCAACCACTTCACATTACTTAAACTCATGTAACTACATGAACGTAATTTAACTGCGTTGTTTCTACTAAAATTGAGTATTGCCAACTTTACTTAGTAAGTGTTTGTTCAGTCAACTTAACATTGCTGTGTAAAACGCACACATTATTGTTGACATAACTAACTGTGCAGTGGATCCGTAGTTCCCAGCATGCTTTGCAAGGGACTGCATTAGGAGAGTAAATTTAGGGATTAAAGTGTTATTTTATGTGTTTTTCAGTAAAGGGAAAGATGTTGTTTATGTTAGTGTTTAATGTTCAGTTATGTTGGACATTTAGAGTAGTTTCTGTAATGTTTTTGAATTTTGTGGTTACCATTATGCAGAAGAGTGTCGCCTGTGTTTAGGCTGTGCGCACTCATATACGCATGTTTATAGGATGAAATTCCTGCTCTCAATTCAATTGAGTTTGTTCAATTAGTTATTTTTTGAGTGCATATTGCATTCTGCATTCTGATATGTAGTATCCTTTTTATACAAGTGTTCACCTTACGTAATCAACATAAATATTATGTAACAGTGACATTTAAATGATTTGTATTTACTCAAAGAAATTTTGTCAGCTTTACTTGAATTTCTTTTGTTCATTCAACTAAATAGTTTTTTGTACAAATTACTCAATATTGTTGCGTGGAACCACTTGACACTTATTTTTTAAGTAAATCCAACAATTCATTTTTTTGAGTGTATGGGGGATAAAACCTCTTGGATTTCATCTTAAAAATATCTTAATTTGTGTTCTGAAGATGAACGAAGGTCATGACAAGAGGTTGAGTACTTAATGACATAAATTACATTTTTGGGTGAACTAATCCTTTAAAAAATTCTATCAGCAATGCAAAAAACTGAATATGATGTCACTCTAGTCTAGGGTCTTTTCTCTAGTCAAATTACGTTCATTTTCTCTAGTCTAACTTTGCATGAGATTGTGTTTCCAGTGTCCTGAAATTACATGTATAGGACATCAGTTTTTGACTCCCAAGGCCCCCATATGACCAAGACAATATTCAAAGACCCTCCTAATTAAGCTATTATGTGCCTCTGGTACTTCTGTTGTTATAAAAATATATACATAAAAGAAAGAAAACAAATATAATATCAATTTAACATTGTGTATTCTAATTTTTAGTATTTTTCTGAGCATTTTAATTATTAAATGTATTAAGATTAATACAACTAAAATTAAATATTTAAAGTAAATTATTCAAATTAAGTTATGGAGGCACCCCTGGATGTTTGCTGGGGCCCCCTAGTGGGATCACCGTATAAGTAATTTAAGATGAATTAATTAATTCATTTTAATTTAACTTCATTTAACCAGGAAAAAGACTTAAAATCTCTTTTGCAGGAGTGTCCTGGCCAAGATAGGCAGCCGAGTTTGCATATACAATTATACATCAAAGTTACTACATACAATACAATACAACATACAATACTATACACACACAAAAAAGAAAATACACTCAGTTAAAACATTTACACACCATTTAATTGCAAATTTACAGGAAAAATAAAAGAACAGAAGGAATTTTAATACAGCACTAGTAATGACAGATTACAGTATTTGTGTTTAGCGCTTGCTTGTCTTTTTTTTTTTTTTTTTGTGCATGTCTCTCTCTGGGTGAGTTGTCAAGAGTCTCTCCATCTGTCTCACTCTGCAGTGTCGGTAAAGGTGCTGACAGAAGCTTTGGCTGTTTGAACTTTACAGTGGCCTTGTCATGCAGACAACTGCCCTCAGCTGAACCACAAATCCCAGATTCCCCAGCAACATGGCAAAATTAGCTCCATAAATCAGAGGGGCTTCTGGGAATAGGCCCTGTGTTGCCAGGGGCAATGGATCATCCCAGATACTGGTGTCAGGGGTGCGTGAATCTCGGTGCCACAGGACGTGAGACCACGGGCAGATCCAGCCATCGCTTGTGTTAAAAATACTCCAGTGAAGTCAGTGAGAAACGCACAAGCAGGAGGAGCTGCTAAAGTTGTCTGTCAGTGTAAATGTTCACGCATGCGTTCATGCAAAACCCTTTTTCTACTTGTATATGTATTGCATATTAGGCATTTTTAAAGTTAAGAGAGTGACCAATATATACGCTAATACACATTTTTTAAGTTAGGGATCATTCAAGACATTCAGTAGAGTAGATTTTGAACTGTTATTATATCATTATGGCTACATGTGATAATTGTTCACGAGTCCATTGTTTGTCCTGAGCAGTTAAACTGCCAACTGTTCTTCAGAAAAATCCTCCAGGTTCTGACCATTTATAGGTTTTCCAGCATGTTATCATATTTAAACCTTTTCCAGCAGTGACTGTATGATTTTGAAATCCATTTTTTCACACTGAGGACAATTGAGGGACTCAACTATAACTATTACAAAATGTAAAAACATTGACTGATGCTCAAGGAGGAAACATGATGCATTAAGAGCCGGGGGGTGAAAACTTTTTGAATTGGAGGACCAGGGTAAATTGTACTTATTTTGTCTTCTGGGAAACATGCAAGTGTCCTCTATAGCTTCTGAAGAGGCAGTACTAAGTGAAAAAAATATGACCTTTAAACAAAATAAGAAAAATGTAAACGTCTTGTTCAAAGGTTTTCAGCCCCGGGTCTTAATGCATCAGGTTTCCTTCTGGAGCTTCAGTGAATGTTTGTAGCTTTTACATGTCAACATCTGTTATGTGAAATATCTTATTCAGGACAGTACAAAATAAGAAAAATGACATTTTTATGGTGCCTCTTATTTTGTGTAAACTTTTGCGCACAAATGTATTCGTTGCTTTGCTATTTTGCTGTGACTTTGACCAAAAGTGCAGTACATGTATGATGGAGCTGTAGAGTTACATAGTTTCTTTTTCATTGCATAATGCTCTGTGATACAATGGCTGTGTTTACATGCATCCAAATAATCCATTTGTAATCGGATTGAAAAACGTTCATGTAAACACCTTTATCGATCCGATTTAGCTCGATCCGAATGAAATTTTGATCAGACTGGAAGGGGTGGTTTATTCATAAATCAAAATAATATAATATAAATAAGGGGTTATTTATAAATAAAAGGTTTATTCCTTTTCTAATCCGATCCAACGGCAAAAAATGACCATGTAAACGCTTGAATCCAACTACTTTCTCAATCATATTCAGAAGTCTCGGTGCAATGTTGACACGCAGTGCGCAAGTTCACGTTCATGTCTTTAGTTGTAAAGGTTTAGGGGCCGTTCACATATCGCGTCTAAAAACGCGTGGAAAGCGTCCGCTTCCTCTTTTCTACAAGCGCTTGCGCTCCCGTTGCGTCTGTTGTTGCTATGCAACCATGAACTGCGCTCTCCACGATGACGAGGAAGTATCAGCAAAGGATTAATTGATTTCTAGCCCTTGTATTAGCTTTACTACATATATTTATGGAGATGAGAAATAAAAACCCACCCTGTACAGCCATGCTCAGCTGTTCGACTGAGCTTTCGGTGTTGTTACGCAAAGGCTGAAGCTGATCGGTTGGTTCTTGTCACATGACCTGCGGTGCGCTTGCGGCATTCTGAAAAGTTGAGATGTTTTCATCTCGCCCCGGCATAGGCGCGCCTGGAAGTTACGGATTTGCACGCGCAAAAGACGCAATATGTGAACGGCCCCTTAAATGTGTGCCAACAGGGCAAAAATAACGATGAGCTCTGTTGGTGTCACGTCCATGGTTGTATCCGCAAGTGTGACTGATATGACGTCATACGAAGAGCGCATGCTTAAAAGTTTTAATCGGAATGTATGTAAAACACATATAAACGGATATTTGAATCAGATCACAATGTTTAGAGTACATGTAAACATCTGCAATCGGATTCAATTAATTCGGATCGACAAAAATTGACGCATGTAAACATAGCCATTGTTATTGCATTTATTACATTGTAAATAATATATAATAACACCAAACTTTTTGAATTAAACCTCTGGAGCTGATAAAGCTTTATTTTTCTTCTACTTTTATCCAACACCTTGATATTTTTATCAAATTTTATATATATTTATGTATGTATATATATTATATTATATTATGTATATATATTATATTATATTATAT
>RJVU01051519.1:2703133-2717902 GCA_003731715.1 Anabarilius grahami | reverse complement strand
GTGTCCCTATACTTCACTCTGAGACTCTCTAAGCATACATGTTGTGCAGTTAATGTAAACCCAGTGATGTATTGACATCCTGATTTGCACAAATGTGAAGTGACAGGCTGTAACGAAGGTTAAAGATGTCAATTTAATTATGGGTCAAAGGTCACATTATTTTACAAACACATTCTGGAACCAAGATGACAGATTAGAACGATCTCAAGTCATTTAAGTTCCTTTGATCCTGAAAATTGAACAGATGTGACGTGAAGAAACCACTCCTCCCTAAAGAACATTTCTTAAAACAATTAAATATTTATCCTGGTTATTTCAGCAAGTTTTCAATCACTTGCTTTGATTCATAAGCCTGTTTTTTTTTGTTTGGATGCTATCTGCAAAAATAATTGGCCTCTGTTAAAGATCTCTGACGGTCTGTTGTTATAACGGTCAGTACGACGCAGTTCAAAGGATCAATCCTGCCGCACTTTGCTGCTTTAAACTCGGAGTGGAAATAAAGAGACTGCATCAGGACCCCAGGGGCTATTCAACATCCACCTCCACCCCCAAACACTGCTATCTGTAAATTAGCTGACTTTGTGACCCTGCCTGTAATTGCATTAGTTTATCAATGTAGCACACGATTTATTATCTCAAGCAATAACAGCACATGCACAGGACTGGTGTGTGGGGTCTCAGTGCTCACCTTACGCAGTAATTAGAGAGGAAGGATTTCAGAAGACATTCTCTAATGCTTGTGTTTGAGAGTGAGCTGGTATAGTGTTTAAACGGCAGTAGACCTGTGAGCACATGGCTAGACACACCAGACCTTTATATCTTTCTTTTATCAATTAGTTTGCAATAATAAAAATATTCATCAATGGTGTTGTCACTTCTACTGCTTATATAGGGTTAATGATGTGATCAAGCCCTAAGTGTTAAAGTGTTAAGTGTTTTGACTTCTTTTCGACAGACTTATGTTTTGTCTGGCAGACAATAAAACAAAAAACACCTTGTATTACATGAAAATTCTGGATAAGATTGTTGTTCCGGGTCAAATGACCTTAATTGGATTCAATACAATTTAACATTAAAGGGTTAGTTCACCCAAAAATGAAAATTCTGTCATTAATTACTCACCCTCATGTCGTTCCACACCTGTAAGACCTTCGTTCATCTTCAGAACACAAATTAAGATATTTTTGATAAAATCCGATGGCTCAGAGAGGCCTGCATTGACAGCAAGACAATTAACACTTTCAATGCCCAGAAAGCTACTAAAGACGTGTTTAAAACAGTTCATGTGACTACAGTGGTTCAACCTTAATGTTATGAAGGGACGAGAATACTTTTTGTGCGCCAAAAAAACAAAATAATGACTTTATTCAACAATATCTAGTGATGGGTGATTTCAAAACACTGCTTCATGAAGCTTCGAAGCTTTACGAATCTTTTGTTTCGAATCAGTGGTTCGGAGCGTGTATCAAACTGCCGAAGTCACGTGATTTCAGTAAACGAGGCTTCGTTACGTCACAAGTGTTTCGAAATTTCAATGGTTCACCACTGGGGGGCGTGACTTTGGCAGTTTGATACAGGTTTTGAACCACTGATTTGAAACAAAACATTTGTAGAGCTTCATGAAGCAGTGTTTTGAAATCGGCCATCACAAGATATTGTTGAATAAAGTCGTTTTTAGGGTGGGTAATTAATGACAGAATTTAAATTTTCGGGTGAACTAACCCTTTAATACTTTAATATATAAAACTGTATTTTTAACTTTTTTTTGAACATTTCTTTTTTAACAAAATGTGAATATTATAAAGTTTTAAAAAAAAAAATTTTTTTTTCTTTCCTTTTTTGAAGGTGTTTTTTTTCCTTTAGACTTTAAATTTGTGGGTCAAATTTACTCGCAAACATTACAATCATAATAGAAAACCTCAGAGTGTTGAAACTTTGCAGACAGGGTTATGACTCTAAATGACAAATAGTCACACAATTCAGTAACATTTTGTTACCGTCCATGCAGTTACTATAGTAATAGCTATAAGTTATGCATAATTACATGCATCTAACCGTAAACCAATCCTAACCCTTTTTAGTTAATATTACGCCGTACTTCAATGTATAATTACACTGTAACAAGGACACCTTAAAATAAAGGGTTACACTTTTGTGTTACACTGTAATTATACATTTAAGTACTGAGTAATATTAAGTAACTACATGTACTTACTATAAAGTTAGGATTAGCATTTGGTTTAGAGTTAGTTACATGTAATTATGCATAATTTATAGTTATTACTATGTAACAATGACACTGTAAAATAAAGCGTTACCAAATAAAGTGTAACCCACAATTCTTTTAAGAAAAACATTCTAGATTAACCAGTATTTCCGACAACTAAAAATGTGTTGCGGGTCAAATTTACCCGGAACATGATATTTGGTCTAACATGGCCAAGTACCACTCACATTTTCTTATGAAAAAGTAAAAACAATCATAATTATTAGTTGCATACTTAGTATGGTCAAAATAGTTTTTCCTTGAATAGTATAGTTTCTGCATTTCTTGTTACTTCACTGTAATAAAAAAAAAGAAACAATTCTTGTTAAACTGTTTGATGGCGATCACACATTAATTTCTTAAGATTATGCAGTTTATTGCATAATCGGATGATGTATTATAAAACAAAACCATATACAAAATACAAACCTTTTTAATTTTTTTTCCATAAAATCCACCAACTTTAAATTTCCATTCTAGTCCTTTCCGTTACAGTTGTTTTCTCCATTTATTTGAAGATTATTATGAACTGTACCAAAATAATTGAAACTGAATCAATTCCAACCAAACTGAATGGTTCTAACATGTCAGATTTAGTTATCAGATCACTATCAGACCAAATATTTACCACTCCTTATGGTTAACATAGTAAATTCTTGTGAAAGTATTAGAACACATATGAATATTTCTTAATTAAGTTTTACTACATGATACAAAATAAGAGCAGGTCAGTCCCTGTATTTCTCATCATGGATATATAATCGCCATACACCATCTCAGATGCTTCATCATGTCTTTCTGATCATGAATGTATTGACCTTTATCACTCTGTCTAACATCTTGTACATTATCATCATTTCTTTGACTGCTCATGGGTGCATATTTACTCACCGCGAGTCATCTGTTCAGATCCGCCGCGTGGAGATTCAATCTTTTCGTCTCCTATCCCTGTTATACGCACCTTCAAGCTGTTTAATTAAAGCATGTATTATTAATCCGACTATATTTGAGTCGTTTTTCCTGTCCCTGTGCAGATATGACTGCTACATTAAGGGTAAATTGTTTTGCAGTAATTCCCATTTAATGTTTCTCTCATAATCAGAGGCTTTAGTGCAGCAGGAGGCGCGGGAGCGAGAGGAGAGCCAGGACAGAGGAGGCCGTTACTGTAGCTTACCGTTTGATGTGAGAATCGCATATTTGGGGCCTGTAATTAGGTCTGTTTTACAAGTCAAATGCACCGCCAATGACAGTCGCAAAATATGAGCTTAATAAAAAGTGCCAGCTGAGACAATGCTTCCCCCGTCTCTCTGCCTCCGTCCTCGTCTTTTTCTCTGTCTCTCCCTCTCAGAAATATCAGCTTCAGCGTAAAGTCAGCTCAAGGCCAGTAATGATTCTTTCTGACTTCACATAGACCGCAATTGTTCATTCTAATATACGGCCAACCATATCTTGCAGATATTAAGATTATCAGACTACAACGCTCATATATCTGGAGGTGCCGGAAGCCATATTGGTACCAGACATTGGCACTTGATTACATTCATTCTGACTGAATGGAAATTGGTTTGATACAGTTTAGAGCAGTTTTGATTACAATGATTAGTGCAGTTTGAGTCGTTCAAGAAGTAAAGGAGACCTAGTGAACTTTTGAACATCTATGAAATACCATAAAAATGTTTGTTGTGGGCCAATCCTGTTCTGTAGCAGCTTTTGAGCTACAATGTTTTAAAAATGTATATGGTTGTGTTGTAATTTAAGTGGAAGTATTTCCATGAATAACTTTCTTTGGACATAAAGAGCCATTAGCCATTGCTCAATTAGCTTACAGAAGCAAGTTAATAATATAAAATAATATATAGTTTTTACCATCTTTTGAAATATTGATAGTATAAATTTTATTTGTAATATTTGATCAAACACAAACAAATTGACAATTGGTCAAATCCATTGCTAATACTTACTGATGTTTGTTCTATTGTTTTTTCTCCAAACTGATGTCACTTCCTGTAGGATGGTGTCGTTAAGGAACTGGCTCTTGTTAGTTAAGTGGATTTTACAACAATCCAGCTCATACAGAAAACGACTCCTCTATGATGAACATTATCAATTTATGAATTGACATTTATTTTAATATTTGTAAAAATAATTAAAAGGCTAGGATTCTGAATAAAATAAACTTTATTAAGTAGATTGGCTTAATCCTTCATTATTATTTAGTAAAAAACAATGGAGTGGTTTGTTTTCAAATATTAATGTATGAAAACAGGAAATTGTTAGGAAAGAACTTTTTGATAAATATGATGTAAAACATTTTACTTAATGGTTCAACCACTTTACATTTCTTAGAAACATTAAATCAATACCTATAGAAAATGATACAAAAAACTCCAGACTATAAAAACTGATATAAATACAAAAATTACATTTCTAAGAACACGTCACATGCCATTTGAAACTGAAGATTTTTCCTTTTTTATAATTTCAGGCATCCCGTTCATCATCGGTGCAGGATTGTTTGTGGCATCACTTCCTTGTCTTCATTCTTTTGGACATTTTCATCCTGTTGATCAAATTAAAGAATATTGTCAAAGAGTTTGTGGTCAGTAAGTTTCAGAAAGAAGTCTCTTCTGCTCACCAAGGCTGCATTTATTTGATCAAAAATACAGTAAAAACATCAATATTGTGAAATAATATAACAATTTAACTGTTTTATATTTGAATATATTTTAAAATGTAATTTGTTATTTTCAGAAATCATTGTAATATGCTGATTTGCTCAAGATTTTTTTTTTTTATTATTATAAATGTTGAAAGCAGTTCATTTTTTTGTGGAAACCATTTTTTAGGATTCTTTAATGAATAGAAAATTCAAAAGAACAACATTTTAAATAGGCTAGTAATCGATTGTAACTATATCAATGTCTTTACTGTCATTTTTGATCAGATGAACCTCCTACACTTTTAAAGTTTATTAAATGCTTGAAAAAAGAGGGAAAAACAGTAATAACATTGACACAATAACAGTAGAGCAATAGTCCAGGGTCCTTCAGTCCAGATTAAGTGGCAAGTCCTTAAACACAGTTTACACTTTTAAATAGCATATGTGCTGAATGAAGTGTGACGTAGACTATTCATCGATGATGTTCCCTCAGAGACTTTTTTTTTTTTTTTTACTTTCTTCAGTAGTGTAATGTTCATTGTACTTTAGTGAATCTGTCTGTACCATTAACACTCTCTCTCTCCTGCATCTGACTCTTCTGTTCTCCTCCATTTATCGATACTCTGTCATTTATCTGGACACGGCAGCCTCGTCCGCCATATTGATTCTATACAGGCAATTTACTGGGAAATGGCAGTGAAGCAGGGATTTATTGTGCAGCCACTTCATTGTCAGATGATGGGTGTAAAATGTGATCGTAACGAGGGGAATGAGGTGGGCCGCGTCGCTCCTCGCCACCCCGTCGTAAATAACTCTGGTCTTGTGTAGGAAGCAAGAGTCTGACTCTCTGATACCCAATACAGAGACGGATGAGTGTTTAAAGAGGCACAGAGGAAGATATCTAACGCCATGTATTCACTTCTGTCATGATCCACGGTAGATAGATAGATATACTTTAGTTATCCCTGAGGGGAAATACTATTTCTATTTCTAAAATATTTTAACATATAGTCATAACCTGCTTTAACATATGCCATGTTCTGTCGTATGCCACTTTAAATGCTTGAGCTCTTTAAAGCAGGATGTATTCTGATTGGTTGTCAATGTTTTTGTTGTTCATCAGCTGGAAAAAAAAAATCATTTTGAACATGATTCAAACAGCGATATTGTTACTCTGTACCGTTACCGTTTGTTGTGGTGTGGACTCTGCTATTCTTTAAAATTTTTAAAGATTTTTAGAACTATATCTTTATTTATATAGTTAGATATCATCCTGGGTGTGAACAGGCCTTAAAGGGTTAGTTCACCCAAAAATGAAAATTCATTAATTACTCAATCTCATGTCGAATAGAGTGGTTCAACCTTAATATTATTAAGCGACGAGAATACTTTTTGTGCACCAAAAAAACTAAATAATGACTTTTCAACAATATCTAGTGATGGGCGATTTCAAAACACTGCTTCATGAAGCTTCGAAGCTTTACAAATCTTTTGTTTCGAATCAGTGGTTCGGATCGCGAATCAAACTGCCAAAGTCAAGTGAACCATTGAAATTTCAAAATACTTATGATGTAACGAAGCCTCGTTTACTGAAATCACATGAATTTCTGAACCACTGATTCGAAACAAAAGATTGCCATTTTGGGTGAACTAATCCTTTAATAGTAAAAGGATATATTCCTATATCAACATCCTTTCCTATCAACCAGATTTTAGGGGTTAGGTTAGGGATTAACAACATTCTTATTAACTAATCATCTCCCTAACACACACTATATTGCCAAAAGTTTTGGGACGCCTGCCTTTACGTGCGCATGAACTTTAATTACGTCCCATTCTTAATTCGTAGTGTTTAATATGGAGTTGGCCCACCCTTTGCAGCTATAACAGCTTCAACTTTTATGGGAAGTTTTTCCCACAAGGTTCAGGAGTGTTTTTATGGGAATTTTTAACCATTCGTTTAGAAGGGCATTTGTGAGGTCAGGCAGTGATGTTGGCGAGAAAGCGCAGCTCGCAGTCTCCGCTCTAATTCATCCCAAAGGTGTTCTATCGGGTTGAGGTCAGGACTCTGTTTAGGCCAGTCAAGTTCCTCCACACCAAACTCATTCATCCATGTCTTTATGAACCTTGCTTTGTGCACTGTCATGTTGGAACAGGAATTGGCCATCCCCAAACTGTTCCCACAAAGTTGGGAGCATGAAATTGTCCAAAATGTCTTGGTATGCTGAAGCATTAAGAGTTCCGTTCACTGGAACTAAGGGGCCAAGCCCAACCCCTGAAAAACAACCCCACACCATAATCCCCCCTCCACCAAACTTTACACTTGGCACAATGCAGTCAGGCAAGTACCGTTATCCTGGCAACCACCAAACCCACACTCGTCTATCGGATTGCCAGACAGAGAAGCGTGATTCGTCACTCCAGCACGTCTCCACTGCTCTAGTGTCCAGTGGCGGCGTGCTTTACACCACTGCATCCGATGCTTTGCATTGCACTTGGCGATGTAAGGCTTGGATGCAGCTGCTCGGCCATGGAAACCCATTCCATGAAGCTCTCTACGCACTGTTCTTGAGCTAATCTGAAGGCCACATGAAGTTTGGAGGTCTGCAACTATTGACTCTGCAGAAAGTTGGCGACTTCTGCGCACTGGTCGCCTCAGCATGCGCTGACCCCGCTATGTGATTTTACGTGGCCTACCACTTCGTGGCTGAGTTGCTGTTGTTCCCAATTGCTTCCACTTTGTTATGATACCACTAACAGCTGACCGTGGAATATTTAGTAGTGAGAAAATTTCACGAATGGACTTATTGCACAGGTAGCAACCTATCACGGTACCACACTTGAATTCACTGAGCTCCTGAGAGCGACCCATTCTTTCACAAATGAAAGTCTGCATGCCTAAGTGCTTGATTTTATACACCTGTGGCCATGGAAGTGATTGGAACACCTGAACTCAATGATTTGGAGGGGTGTCCCAATACTTTTGGCAATATAGTGTACCCATAGGGGTAGTTAAATATGAAGTGTGCATTTCTGCACCACTAATGGCAGCAAATGGAATTACAATCTGATTGTTTGCTTGGCCTTACTGGACCTGAGACGCCCTTCAATTGGAGTAGAAAATATTGTAATTATGAACACATGAATTAACAAGTAAGGTCATTTACAAGTGGGAAACTCAGAATTCTAGAAGATACACGAGTTGTGATGTCGTAAGAGGAGTATCGAAATATGGCGGAAACAATGTTCTTTAATGTATGTAACCGATGAAACGATTCGCAGCCTCCGCGATCAGCAAAACACTCCTCCAGCGATCTGTCACAGCACACCCGTCGTCTGTTGAAGCAGCAACTCCAGTGATTGCTGAGCAGCTGATCATGCGAAATCCGAAGGGTCATGGTACCACGTGTTACTCCTCTTGTTCGAACTGCCCACTCTAAGCGGGACTCGAACCGCCCACTCTAAGCGGGACTCGAACCCTGGTCCGCTGGCATAGGAGTTGGGCTCTCTAACAAGGAGGCTAAACACAGTCTCTAGCGTCAGCTGCTAGAACGCTTCTTGTGATCAGGGGAGCGAGGTTAACACGCACAGCTCTTACTGGCCTACGTCCGTTACACTGACCCCCCTAAACCTCACTCCCACCGGGGTCACGGCACCACATGTAACCAGTGGCTCGCGATGAGCGAAACACTCCTCCAGCGACCTGTCACAGCACACCCGTCATCTGTTGAAGAAGCAACTCTAAAGGCCCCGGTATACTTCAAACGAAGTTCGTTCGGGGTAAAACGAAGTTCGAAATGTGTGACCAGCAATATACTGTAAAAGAACATCTGACGCCGCCCACACTGCCGAGATCAACATTTAGATGAATATGTAAATATGTGCCGTGCACTTTCTTCACAGTAACAAAATAAACACAACAAAAATGAGAAAACAGCAAGCATTTATTATAGAAAGCATAAGAAAAGCGTCTGGTCATAACATTAGCACGAGCTCTGCAAATTAGCACTCCAGTCACGTCACGTCTTCATATAGCTCTTTATTCAATAGATTGCTTAAAATCAAGCAGCTTTACAGTATCAAACATGAAAAACGGTGTTAGTGCCTCATTTTATCAGAAGCACAACTTCATTTTGTACTACATTTTGTACAGTGTGTTCATGTTTTCACCCGCGGAGATCTTACCTCGATGAATTCAACACACGAAATAAGTCAAAGACGCGTCCCATGCGAGTGAAGAAGGAGTCTCAGCACACACCTCCTATTACGTTATCGTCACTGACCAATGTTAGTACGAAGGTGTTTTGCACCTGAAGCGAACTTTTCCTGAAAGTTCGCTTTGGCAAGCCGTTTCGAACTTCCAAAAAGAACACAAAACGAACTTCGTTTTGGCCTGATTTTGTTCGAAATGACGTCACAACAGTTCGTTCTTCGATTTCCTTTGAAGTATACCGGGGCCTTTAGGTACGAATTTTCCAGGTGCACTTGAAGGCAGCATAAGATTATCAGTTCAACCAATGGTGAAGATGGGAAGTGTTTGAAACTTTCTGAAAGTCATTATTTTTCAATCCAGTGCCAATGGTGGAATTACACACTTCACTTTTATTGGTAACTGATATAGCTATATCATCCAGAAAAATCACTATAATTGGAATGTATGAAGTCAACTGACTTGCTGGAAAGACCAGTTTAGACCAGCACGATGACATTTCAGGTCTCAGCAGGGTGTTTAGAAAATACATGTGATTGTGTGCATGAGTCTTCACATGCTTTTGTCCTTGCTCTGATGTCGTCTGTGTTCACGTTGATGAATGGGCCGTGTGACTTATGGATGTCACATTACCGTGAGCATGTCACTCGAATAGAGCCGTCAGCCGTAATAGCCGTGTGCTCCGTGCCGGAGGTGAGAGGGATTCGATGATGATGATGATGATGATGAGATCTCTCCCGTAATATCATAAAGCAGTGTTTAAATATTTTAATTTCATTTGTCAAGCCGCCGCCTTCCCCTCACTCCATTACTCTGCTAACCATCCCTCATCAGCTGAATTAGTGCATTATTCATCAGCACTAATTATTTTCACATAATGTCTGCCCCGATATATTTAACCCTCACATTATATCTCCCCATAATGGCCTTGTAAAATTGAAGTGGAGTTGGAAAGCTCATTTAAAGAACATCAAAGAGACGGGAATGAGTGAGATGGGAGGCTGTGGAGTTAAACACTTCGGGTCGAGGGTCCCTACTGAGTCAGGACATTTGTTCCTGTCTGATTTGCATGGTGAAGGAGAGGAGAGGTCGATGGGAGAATGGTGAATGAGTGTGTGCTCTGCTCCAACAACCAGCCCTCTTCTTATCAAGAACCATTTTTCACTCTAGGCTTCTAGACCGCAGAGGAGTTTCAGTGAGGCCAGTAGACATGGCTTCTGGACTATGTATTGGAGTGAATCTTCAATTAGTGGCTCTTTTGGCTGCAAAGTCTTCAAACTATGTTTCATCCATGTTAAAACGTTTATCACAAATCGCATCACACTTTTTGGAGAAAAAATGTTAGCTAGCAGCAGTCAGTATACGGTATATAGGTATGAATATTATATCAGAAAGTCATAAAATGTCCAATCAGCTTTTTCTCCAAAAAGTGTTATGTGATTATATATAAAGGGGACGTTTTAAAATTCTGAGAATGGTACAAGCCAAAAAAGGAGAAATTCTGGCACATTTAACATTTGGAAAAGGTACAATAATAAAAAAAAAAAGTTTTCATGGTTATTTTAAAATTAAAATGGTTCTTGTTTCATAAGGGGTTCTTCAGATCAGTGTTTTGATTTCTTGGTTCTTTATATTTTTTTTAAAGAACTAGAACCATTTTAGAAGTATTAAAATGTGAAAGAATTTGACAAGGTGAGCTGAATTTGTGAAATGTCAACTACCAAGAAAACATACGAATAACATTATTTTACTTTTTGTAAAAATATATAATGTTTTAAAATAAGCCACTGTTCAAAGACTGGGGTCAGTAAGTATTTTTTAAAGAAATTTATTTTAACTTTTTTAAATTAAATTAACTCTTATGTATGGCTGCTGAAAATTCAGCTTTGCCATAATAGAAATGACATTTTAAGAATTTTTTTTTTTTTACACTTACATGTATTTTTACAAGGTTTTATATACAGTATATATATATATATATATGCAATATCACATGACTATCAGCACGGCTGTGATTCGGCTGTAGGCCGCGTGCCGTAGGTAATCACAGCCATGCTACAAGTGTGATATTGCATTTATACACCAGTTTGATGGCACAAGTGTGTAAATAAATAACTAGAACTAGTAACAAAGGAGCATTGAGTCACTTCATTGAAGCTTATTGTATTATGTAGAGTATTATGAGAGAGAGATCAACTAAACGAGTGTATTACCTGCATCTGATATAGCATTCATTCTTCAGGTAAATATCCATAATATTATTTCTGTTATAAAAAAATATGTATATACTATACATTGTACTGGATGGTTACACCACTTAGTAGTTAGAACTTTAAAAATAAAGTTTTCAAATGCATAATGAACTGTTATTTAATATATTTTAAACTAGACTTATAAAAGATTACCTGAAAAAGTATCTGAAGGCCTTTTTCAATCAATCAACTTGCACTACATCTGCACACCTTCAAATCTTTGCTTACAAACAGAAGATCTCTCATGTCCCTCTGACCTCGCTGCTGTTTTCCTACAGCTTTACTATGAGTGCGTCTCAATCAGATCCCTAGTTCAGTAGTCAGGGCACTTAACAGGGAGTCGGCCATTTCATCGCTCCCTGAAAAATCTCACAATGCACCACAAAAACCAGGGAGTATTGGTGCCCACTATGCTCCCTTACCGGAAATTGTCACATTTCTGAAGCGTAAAAACCTAAAACACAAAAGCCAACTCAATATATATAATGATGCGCGATAGAAATTTTGAAAAGACAAACCGTTTTTTTTTTATTATTATTATGTCAGCATAAACGCACATTGATAGACAGGTAGTGAACACATCTAGTTAACATTTGTTAATAATACTCATCTTAAATTTTGTAAGGATATGTAGAGGAATAATGTGTTGACGCAGCATATCATATAATATCAAAAAGATATAGTTCCTGCCTGTTGTTGATTAATACCAGCGGTGACGTTCTACAACACGGGTCTTTACCAGTGCCCGGATTCGTGTACACCAAATACTTATTCACGAGTTAGGAAGCTGATTGAAATGCACCCTTTGTTTCTCTCACTCTCCTTCACTTCCTTCTGGTTTACCTCGAGGAGCTCTGACATCTCTGACTGGGGTTAAAAGACTGAGTGACTTACACACACATGCGTGCACTTGGGAAGCTGGACACACAAAGGGTTTTATCTGATCTTTATTAATTCATGGCTTTGACATTCCACAACATGTAAAATTTAGACATGAACCTTGTTCTTGCTCCAGTTGTTTTATTTGTGGTGTCCCATGAGCATTAACTGTGACCTTAACTGTAACCTCTCGCTCTCATCACACACAAAGACATCTCACTGGCAGACAAACAGAACAACACACAGGGGAGAGTAAACACATTTAAGAGATAACTTCACCGGTCTGACAAAACAACACTGAGATTCTACAAGGAAGAATCAAAGCACATTACATTGATAATCGTACAGATTTGGAAGCTTATCTAAATACTAAATGCACTGTAAAAAGTAATACGCTATATCTACTCCATAAAATTTTGGCAACAGATTACAAGCAATATTATTAATTCAATTCAACAAATAGAATTGAGTTAGAATTAATCTAATTAATTCCTTAAATGTCAACCATTTAAAACGAGTCAAATTTAAGTAAAATTTAAACAAAAATATCTGAATAACAGACAGACGTCAAAGATTAAGAACTCTTTATTGTTTTTATTGCCAACATTGAAGACACCTGATGATAACAAGCAGAATCACTGAAGGAAAGAGAAACACAAGAATCAGAGGTTTAGATGTTGATTTTATCGAACATATTTGGTCACCGTTATGGTGATCAGTGTTTCATTTAGTTGGTCAGTTTGACTCTGCTTTTTATGCCAGTTTGTGGTTTTTGTAATGGTGTTTGCTAATTTTACACATTTTAAATGGTTGACTTTAAGGAAATTATTTGATTAATTCTAACTCAATTCTTATATGTTGAATTTAATTAATAATATTGCTTGTAATCTGTTGCCACAATTTTATTGTGTAGATAGAGCGTATTACTTTTTATAGTGTGCATTGAGAATGTACTAACAAATACGACAAATTCATCCAAGACAGTATATGATTAATGTACTACTAAATAGTAGTACATTAGTAGTAGTACTTTCCTGTTGCTCAGTGGTTAGAGCGTGGCACTAGCAATGCCAAGGTCATGGGTTCGATCCCAGGGATTGCACATACTCAGATACAAATGTATAGTATAATGCAATGTAAGTCGCTTTGGATAAAAGCGTCTGCCAAATGCATAAATGTAAATGTAAATATGTAATAGGCATTTGTCAATTTCAAAATATTAACTTTTATTGTCTTCACAAAATAATGAGGTCTATATTCATAAACAAATATCAATTAAGTTATGAAGCAGAAAATGACAACAGCTGGTATAAAGTCGAGGTTTACGGTATAGTTTACATTAGCGCTAATCATTTCAGGCTGTGATGAGCAACTCCTCCTCCAGACTCCTTCAGAGACTTTTCCAATTACTGTTATTGGGAACTCAGGGCAGTGACAAAAATTAGCATGCGATTCCAAAATGATCTCTCATTTGAAGAGGAGATGCAGATTATGAAATATTCAGGTTCAATTTTCCCCCCATCAGCCATCTGAAAGAGTCATAATTAGAGCAGGATTCACATTGTAATTCATTGTGTGGACAGCAGTCGTGCCAGAGCCTCCACGACACGTTCAATAATTCAGTGCGGTGCATGGGGTCGAGGGTCCCGGGCCTCTTCTCTTGTGTTTTTAGGAGGGTCATTAGGAGGATAACTTGCGCCAGATCGACTTGATTCCTGACTGGCAGGTGGAACTCAAAAAGTATTTGTACACTCGTCGCTCTTAAAAGTGTTTTTCATCATCGTTTTTACTCAAAGTCTTTAATTCAAATGTATTTTTTTCTCCAGTGTTATTTTAGTATTGTTTTAATATTATTAAGCTTGAGCAGCATTTGTTGATGCCACTGGTGTGATATTCCGATGCATTGAAATTAACATTTTGAATGAGCTTTTAATATTTTCAGTTTTCCTTTTAAGTTTGCCATTTTTGTGTTTTTTATTAGGTTTAAAAAAACATTTAGCTTTAATTTATTTTTATTTCAGTTTGTCATTTTAGTACTTCAGCTTAAACATTATTTCAATTAGTTGCAAAGTAGTTTCCTGTATTTTTTAAATCTGAAATCTTATTTGAAAAATAGATTGTAAAGTAAAATAAAATAACACGAAACACATTGTAACTGTGAATAAACAAAATTTCTTTTAATTTNACTGAAAAAAATCTAATTTTATGTAATTTTACTGTTTTATTTTTTACAGATTTTTCCTGTATTTTTGAAATCTGAAATCTTAGATTTGAAAAATAGATTGTAAAGTAAAATAAAATAACACGAAACACATTGTAACTGTGAATAAACAAAATTTATTTTAATTTTTTAAAGATCTTTTTTTTTTCACAAAAAATACTGTTCATAAGACATTGGCAAATGTGTGTGTGTGTGTGTGTGTATGTATGTATGTGTATATAAATATAATTTTATATATATATATATATATATATATATACACACACACACACATTTGCCAAT